>JARGYA010000030.1:600000-944668 GCA_029204335.1 Mycena vulgaris
GGCCAACTGCAGGACGGTGGCGATGGAGAGGCTGAAGAATTGCATGCTTGACTGGCGAGTGAAAAATTAGTTGGCTTCTAAGCACGACTGAAGTAGAACTTACTTGAACACTGAGACTGTACTGAGAGCGGAAAGCGGCTGAATCCTCCTTGGTGTGGGGGGATGGAGAACAAAGAAAATAGAGGACTCCTCTTATACGTTTCTGCCATATCCCCATATTATTATCGGCCAGGGGACCTTCATGAATCAGCAGCTTCAAACGTGACAAACATTACAGGAAGCATGCGGAGCGGCGTTCGTCGGTCGTCCCGGTCGGAATAACGCAACGCCCGAATAGAGAACCGCATCCCCTGTACGTATCTGCGTTAATTGTTAGATGGGCGCTGAACTTAGAATGCATTGAAGTTGCGTAAACTCATCTAGGGTCCTCGCAAAACGTTTGTTAGAGGTGGCATTGCTATATTTCGGAGTGAGCGGCCAAATAGGCGAATCAACGCCTGGTACCAACACGACATACCGAATAAAGATCTCGATTGGGCCGCCGACAGACCGCGCGCGGTCCAAGGGGCACGCCTTGGGCGCTGAAATTAGTCTTATAATTGCACGCGAAATGCCCAGGGCGTTATATATGAGGGTACTTGCTCCTGAGCTCGCGTAAAGTTGCCTAGGGCTCATGGCAAAGTTTGTAGGGTGTAAGAATATCGCAGATGATGTATTGATCAAGATAATTCAAAGGAGGGTGTAAATGAGCCCCGAATTGAGAACACTAGATTGAATTGCGTCAGAGAAACAGAAGGCGTATGTGTACTAGTATATGTACAAACGAGAGGTGGAATGCAATAGAGCCTTCCGGTCGACTCGGATACAACCGGGGCTGTGAAATCGAGCGGGAGGGGCGGGAGTGCTAAACCTGATGGAAGGGTATGAGAAATTGGTTAGTGGACCAGTGAGATTGGTCTACACACCCGCCTCGGGCCGACTGTCGGAGGACCAATCTCACTGGTCCACTACTCGATTATCTTGAGTCCGGGGAATGAAGCGGGGGCCAAAGCGGCCATCGTACGGTCCATCTGCACGTAGACAGACAATCCAACACTTATGTAACAGATTAGCGCTCAATTATATTTCAAGGGAAATACCCCCAGGGAGCTAAGTACGCTGATCATCCAGTGTTCACGTAAAATAGGATCCGCTCGTCGCCGCGGAGGTAGAACGATCCACATTTGGTGTGGCGAGGGGGCGCGGGCTTGAAGTTCCGAACTACAAGGATTTCGACGGAGAAGGAGGACGGCGAGGGTGTATCTGGGCTCTGTGATACAAAGTCGTTCTATATCCGGGGACCGAGAGATCTGGAGGAATGGGCCAGCCTTTTTGTGAGAAAGAGGACCAACATGAGCGGAGACCGAGCAGTAAATGAAGGAGTCAATTTTGAGGCGGAGTAAATTTCCAGTGGTATGTACCAGTCCTCACATCCAATTGTCAAACGTTGAGTTGACTCCACCCAGAGCCACAACCCTGGACGCTTGCGGACTCGGTGAAGATCTTACGAGATCAGGCCTATCCGGGGTTCTCATATATCGCGAGCTTCTGATGAGAGGAAGCACCGCAATGAATCAGGGCCGCTCATAAGACAGGCTCGCGATACATCAGCCCAGAGGGGTTTCATTTTTGGGATCTCTCCGCTACCTCGCGCTAGGAGATCACCGGCGGCGTTGGCCCGCTACTCCGGCGTCGGGGGCGCGGTACACCCGCCACCTGCCGTTTTGGGTGCTTTGCCTGCTGAATTCGGACGCCGATGCCATTGTCTTAATAGACTGCTTCCATAACGTTGTGTACCCAGTGGTGTCCGGGTCAACACGTACTGAGGACGGGAAGAGTATCGACGAGAAGAATAGGACTCGCGCGATGATAGCACTCGACTAAGGCTCGCTTAGCTCGCTTAACGATCAACAATAGGACTCGGACATGTTCGTAGACCAGAGACTGTTCTGTCTATGGAGGTGAACCTGTCGATAGACAGACCAGTCGATCTGAGTTTGAAATCCCATGACGCGCGAGATTCCTTTTTGGGCCTATTTGTAAGCATTGCGAGGGCTGCAACCCTGAGTCTAAAATCAGTCCAATTACTTCGGGGCCCATCGAAAGTATCTAATGGCAGCTACAGGGCCTGTCTATGTAAGAAGAAAAAAGTTCTGAGCTCGGGGGAACAGTTTTACAAAATTTGCGATTGTTAGGATTCGAACCCGCACACTCAAAATTTGCTTACAAATAGGCCTAATCGGGAATAGCGCGCGTTATGTGATTTCAAACTCAGATCGACCAGCCTGTCTATCGACAGTTTACTTTCGATACGACAGGCTGGATTCGAGCCTAACATGTTCGCATCAGACATATTTAAACTCCGCTACCGATTGCCTCGTACCACACTACTCCTACCTATACGCAACTTCTACGCCACTCAAACACCTGATTACTCTCCCACCGTGCTCGCTGCTTATTCCGCCTTCCGCAGCCCGTAGCACCAGCGCGACATGAGCCGAGGATGGGACAGATCCCCCTCTTTATTTGAATCGGCCTGATTCTACTTCTACGCCCTAGCTGTGCTGCGCGCCAGCCGAATTACCGCCCCGCCGTCCCCGCCGTTCGTGCAGGGTTTGGGCGCCCCAGCATCGGTAGGCTGCCCTAGATTGGCCCTAGATGATTTTGATGTGTTTCTCCCTCTACGCTCATGAGCAGTTATGGAAGCAGTCTATTAAGACAATGGCATCGGCGTCCGAATTCAGCAGGCAAAGCACCCAAAACGGCAGGTGGCGGGTGTACCGCGCCCCCGACGCCGGAGTAGCGGGCCAACGCCGCCGGTGATCTCCTAGCGCGAGGTAGCGGAGAGATCCCAAAAATGAAACCCCTCTGGGCTGATGTATCGCGAGCCTGTCTTATGAGCGGCCCTGATTCATTGCGGTGCTTCCTCTCATCAGAAGCTCGCGATATATGAGAACCCCGGATAGGCCTGATCTCGTAAGATCTTCACCGAGTCCGCAAGCGTCCAGGGTTGTGGCTCTGGGTGGAGTCAACTCAACGTTTGACAATTGGATGTGAGGACTGGTACATACCACTGGAAATTTACTCCGCCTCAAAATTGACTCCTTCATTTACTGCTCGGTCTCCGCTCATGTTGGTCCTCTTTCTCACAAAAAGGCTGGCCCATTCCTCCAGATCTCTCGGTCCCCGGATATAGAACGACTTTGTATCACAGAGCCCAGATACACCCTCGCCGTCCTCCTTCTCCGTCGAAATCCTTGTAGTTCGGAACTTCAAGCCCGCGCCCCCTCGCCACACCAAATGTGGATCGTTCTACCTCCGCGGCGACGAGCGGATCCTATTTTACGTGAACACTGGATGATCAGCGTACTTAGCTCCCTGGGGGTATTTCCCTTGAAATATAATTGAGCGCTAATCTGTTACATAAGTGTTGGATTGTCTGTCTACGTGCAGATGGACCGTACGATGGCCGCTTTGGCCCCCGCTTCATTCCCCGGACTCAAGATAATCGAGTAGTGGACCAGTGAGATTGGTCCTCCGACAGTCGGCCCGAGGCGGGTGTGTAGACCAATCTCACTGGTCCACTAACCAATTTCTCATACCCTTCCATCAGGTTTAGCACTCCCGCCCCTCCCGCTCGATTTCACAGCCCCGGTTGTATCCGAGTCGACCGGAAGGCTCTATTGCATTCCACCTCTCGTTTGTACATATACTAGTACACATACGCCTTCTGTTTCTCTGACGCAATTCAATCTAGTGTTCTCAATTCGGGGCTCATTTACACCCTCCTTTGAATTATCTTGATCAATACATCATCTGCGATATTCTTACACCCTACAAACTTTGCCATGAGCCCTAGGCAACTTTACGCGAGCTCAGGAGCAAGTACCCTCATATATAACGCCCTGGGCATTTCGCGTGCAATTATAAGACTAATTTCAGCGCCCAAGGCGTGCCCCTTGGACCGCGCGCGGTCTGTCGGCGGCCCAATCGAGATCTTTATTCGGTATGTCGTGTTGGTACCAGGCGTTGATTCGCCTATTTGGCCGCTCACTCCGAAATATAGCAATGCCACCTCTAACAAACGTTTTGCGAGGACCCTAGATGAGTTTACGCAACTTCAATGCATTCTAAGTTCAGCGCCCATCTAACAATTAACGCAGATACGTACAGGGGATGCGGTTCTCTATTCGGGCGTTGCGTTATTCCGACCGGGACGACCGACGAACGCCGCTCCGCATGCTTCCTGTAATGTTTGTCACGTTTGAAGCTGCTGATTCATGAAGGTCCCCTGGCCGATAATAATATGGGGATATGGCAGAAACGTATAAGAGGAGTCCTCTATTTTCTTTGTTCTCCATCCCCCCACACCAAGGAGGATTCAGCCGCTTTCCGCTCTCAGTACAGTCTCAGTGTTCAAGTAAGTTCTACTTCAGTCGTGCTTAGAAGCCAACTAATTTTTCACTCGCCAGTCAAGCATGCAATTCTTCAGCCTCTCCATCGCCACCGTCCTGCAGTTGGCCCTCGCTGCTGGACTCGTCCACGCAGCCCCTACCACCGAAGACGCTGTCAATGGGCTCGTCATCTCCCACATCGTCCCCGTGGGCGAGTACAACCTCACCTACTGGGTCGATGCCCCCGGCACAGGCAACCTCCTCACGCGCTCGCTCTCGGCCAGGGCGTGCGGCACCAACGACGTGACCTGCTCCGGCAGCCACCTCGCGAGCTCATCCATCTGCAGCCAGCTCCTCTCTACCTTGAACTCCGGCAACAGCATCGGAAACTCCCCCCGCTCCATCTGCATCGGCCAGAGCAGCAACCAGTGCTGCGTGAGCTGGTCCGGCGCTGTGGGGACCATGACGGAGAGAAACCTGGTCAATGCGGCGAACAAGATCTTCGATACGTGCTCGAGTGCGACGTCCGGCTCGGGGTTGGCGCGCAACGTCATCTTGAACAACATCTGCGTCACCGAGTGTCTCTCGAACCGTCCCGATGGTTGCTCATAAATAGGGGGTCGCGAAGGGACACAGTGGGGTTTCAGAACAAGGATGAAAGGTTTTAAGTCGTGACGGTTCTATTCCTTTGTAGGCACAAGTGTTTGTCTAATATAAGTGATCTTTACTGTGCGAGCATCGTGACAATTGTGTACTGTGCGACGCGGCGGATTACCTTAGACGCCGAGGACTCAGATCGAGCTGGCCCTAGTAATGATTGGTGACGTCCCCGTAATTGTTCGCATTAAATGTGGGTAATCTAAATATCATCCATCTCATTCACTTTACGTCGTCAGGAAAAATCTGACACCCGCCTGCGCGAGCGCCATAATGAAGCTCAGCAGCGCCAATTGCAGCGCAGCACGCACGCTATCTCCGTGAGGTCTCTCTCTCATTATTCAGTGATCCCTCGGAAGAATGGCACGGAGAACGTGTGCGGGTGGTCAAAATAACGGTGCTGCACGCATTCAACATCAATTCTACTAGTCCAATCTGGAGAAGACGTACGGCATCTTCAACAGTGACGGACGCACTCCCTGCACGGTGCCGCAAGAGGTGGTATATCCCCAACACGATGCTCATCGTCGCGAGGAGCGCGGAGACGAGCGCGGCGCTCGCGCCCTGCAATCCTCTTCGTGAAATACATAAATTAATAAAGGACGGGGCACGCATACATGGATCTAAAGGGAGCTTAGGTTTACGCTGCACCGCACAAAAGTCAGCCAGTCTATAGTCCAACAAGGAAACGGACCCACGAGTCGAGAAGTCGCGACCAGGATCAGGTCTACCAGCCAAAGTAATTATTCCTCATCAGCATAATTAAATGTCGTGGTCGAACGAGAAGAGGAAGAAACGCACCCGCCCATAGGACCGATGTTTATTGGGTTCGAGATCATGTCAGAATTCTGGCGCAAAAATAAATTTGCCTGAACTCTGCATCTCGCCGTAGCTCCAGACTTGTTTTTTTTAAATAAAAGAGCCGGGCGCCGCAAAAGAAAATGAAAGCATACGGAAGGCGACAATGCCATCGGCGGGAGTGGAGCCCCCATCTATCTCTTGATTTGTACAGACTAGTAACAGGTTAAGAGGTACCGCCGCGGTCCACGGCGGCTCCGTAGTCTGTAAGTGCGCTGAGTTAGGTAAAATATGGATTGAAGGGAGACTGACGAACGAAATAAAGACTGGCAGCGCACCGGAGGGGAGTTCTATTTCGAAGGCGCACTTCATCTCCTTGAGGCAGAGCGTACAGACCAACTTGAATGAAGAGGTAATCAGTTTATCAGAATACTTGGAGAAAAAAAGGTTGCGCAGCCCTGCCATGCTGTCGGCGGGAGTCGAACCCCGTCTTTCTTATCGTATGCGATCTCCGGCTAGTTACGCACCCTCCACACTTTGAGAGCGACCGCCACGGTCCACGACGGCGTGGTACTCAAGATTGATCCAGGCAATAGACCCGAGAGAGACGACAACTCCAGATTCCAGAAAGAGATTAACGAGTTCTAGCCTGAGATCCACGGGGCCTAGTAGTGGGGAGAAGGCGGCACTATCAATTGAGATGAGGCAGAGCATACAGACCAATGCAGAGGTAATCAGTTTATCAGAATACTTGAAGAGAAAAAAGGTCGCGCAGCCCTGCCATGCCGTCGGGGGGAATCGAACCCCGTCTTTCTTATCATATGCTGCGGAAGTAGGGACTGCTGTTTATCTCCGCACTCCACAAGGACTCATTCTTGATAGAGGGCTCAATGAGATACAAGCTGGAGCTATATTGCGATCGCCTCTTGACTGCTGTATCAATATAATCAACGGATGTGTTTACAGCTACATAATAGGAGGTTCATAATTGAACCACAAGGCTTCGGTCATCATCATTCTGAGAGCTTGATCGAGCATCCCAACACCACTAGACTAATTCCGGGACCCGGTGTACGCCCAGCGAAGACGTCTAGGCCCGACTAAGTCCGGCTAGCAAAATTTTAACTATGAGTTTTTTGTGTCTAAACGATGTATTACAACCAGTAAAGCTTCCGCAAACATCAGTTCGGGCCGGGGAGACGTTGTGGCCGGAGTTAAACGCTGCGCGGCAATAGCACAGCCACCGCCGCGTCAATGCGCGGCAGTGCGCGGCACTTTTACCGGGATTTCACGCGTGCATATTCTTTCTCCTCTTTGAGTCTTTCCCTCTCTTGTGCTCTCTCGCGGGCGGATTGGGCGGGATAATGACCAGGATCGCAAGACGAAGGCCACAAGCGCCTCCCTAAGTCTCGACTCCTCGCACCCGTCCGTTCTCGCTGGCTGCTGCAGACAGTCTGCAGTTACACAGCGCGGTGCGTTATCACGAATCTCTTGGTCTGAACCCGGTTTCGCTGTGGGACAGACCCGCAAATGCGGGATTTAGAATCATTGCCGTTTCGCAGTATCCTGGTATGACCCAGTCTGAGTGCAGCACTCACGGTAGAGCTTCCCAGCTCCCCTTGACGCCGACAACCTCCCTGCCACCGCTCCGCATTGGCTGCACCCCCGCGCGCTTTCGGTTGAATCGGTTCCCTCCCCCTGCTCGTCTGCGCGCTGTCCCTCGTCAATGCGGTCAAACAAATGCTACGTGCCGTATTTTCTCCGCGATCGTGTCCACGCCCATCGATTGAGCGCCCACCTTGCAAGAATTAAGCGCCCATAAAGCGCTCGATGACGCGTCGTCGATTTAGGGGCTGCGGCCCCTGCCGCCCGGCCTCGTGGAGAATTCAGAACGTTCAGCGCATACCAAGCGAGTGCAAGGTATGTACGCAGCTTCCGTGCGCGCCTGCGTTGCTGATCATGCGTGCTCAGCGGCTTTCGACGCTGCGTCTTCGTACTGTCCGGGACGTCTGTATCGCGGGATCTCCGCGCCGCTGCGTGCACGGCTCGTTCGTTCGCATCCAGTTGCAGACGATCCCCCGCAAGTTGATGTGGTGCGGAGGTTAGCCCTGCTCTGATATCAGGTCCTACGCCCGCGCCTGAACTCGTGCGCCTGCCGCTCGGGGATCCTCGCCTGCTTCGCTGCCCCTCGACCATGCTGCGCATCGGCAGCGCTGGGGGTACGCGACATCTCACTGTCAGTGCACGAACTTCGAGGCCGTTGCGTGCTCGGTGCGGAATCCCTGCACGGATCGCGTCTCCCCCCCGCGCTCTCCTACTGTGTACAGTATCCCCATAATTAACAATTGATTTCGTGCTCGCACCCATGCCCACTTCCCCTCATTTCGGACTTTCTGGATTCTATGTTAAGCTATCGAGGGACCTTACGAGATAACTATGCCGTCGTGGACCAGGGAAGGTCGTCCTCATCCGGTGCGATGAGACTTGCTGGTTATCGAGAGGGAGATGGAGGTTCGATTCCTCCTGACGGCATATGACGACCAGCTGGTGTTTTTATCCGTGTCACTGAATCGGCTCGTTGAACTAATGTTTCTCTTCATCTCGAGCGGGTTCGCGCACCTCCCTGCACCAACAAGGTTCAATCACTCTATATGTGCCTATAACGAGGTGTGTTAGCGGGTTAATATGCCGTCGTGGACCAGGGAAGGTCGCCCTCGCCCAGTATGCCGGGAATATGAATAGATATCGAGAGAGATACGGAGGTTCGAATCCTGCCGACGGCATATGGCCTGTGCAAGGTGTTTATTTTTATTTCATTCGCTGGAGTTTTAGGCCCAGGGCAGACTCCGCTAAGTACCTGTGCGTCTTGGATCCTCTCGCTGAACACATGCACCATACTCACGCAGTAGACGATCCATGGTGACTCGCCTCTCCATGGGCGCGAATCATCCTCAATCATTCTGATCTGACAGGGCACGTTAGCAGGTAAATACACCACCGTGAACCAAGGCAGGTCGCCCACTTCTGATGAGCACTACGAAGGTAATCAAGGGGGAGGCGGAGGTTCAAATCCTCCCGGCGCCATCTGACCTCACCTTTCTGCTCACATCTAACTTATTCGCAGCATTTGTGCCTTCTCTGCGGGAACGAATGCTGGATCATCTCAGATACAGATCTGTAGGGTACGTTACTAGGTGAATACATACGCCGTCGTGGAACAAGACCTTGCCCAGGGAAAATCCTAAAGACTTAGTGGGAAGCGGAGGTTCGAATCCTTTCGGCGGCATGTCGCGGAAACCGAACTCTTTTTTGGGTGTCTCTCTCGCTGGATCTAGACGCTCGGGAGTTGGTCAATGTCAATGTGCAGTAAGTACAGCGGTATCTGTCCCTGAATCTGGTGCATTGCCTATATCCAGCATGTTCGGAGCGTGCTCAGAACATCGAACGCAAGGTTCTCGAAATTCGAATTCAAGGATCCGAAGTGATGGTTCAAGGGATAAAATTACAGGAGCTAGTATGGATACAAGTTGCGGAGCTGTCGATTTAAATCCACTACATATGGTGGGGAATCAGAAGTTCAAGCTATTCGAGGATATTAGCCGGAGAGAATCTTCGATGAGCGGGACGAACTCACGGATGGGGAGGACAGGTCGGCTGTGGTTGCCCGTGGCATTTGGGAGTACGCGCGGCGTGGGGTGCAACATGGGAGCCGTGGAAGAAACGCACGGAGCAGGCCCTTGCAGGGCGCCTTGGCGCGCGTTAGCGGGGGGAGCGCCGGCGGGTGCTGCTCTGCGGGTCGTCAATCACTCCGTTAGTCCCTGAAATCAGCGGAGGAGAGAGGAAAATGAGACGTACTTTGTGCTTCGCTCAGCAGGAGGGGCTGGCGAAAATGGGAGTAGGAGTCTGTGGACACGGCTGGGTCGTGCGGGAGCGACACGGTATAGATATGAGGTTTCTCTGCTGGTCATCCGTTAGATGCGGGATGCTAGGATGTAAACTGAACTGACCCTCGGGCAGGACGACGCGGCGCCGGAATTGGGCTTTCGGGTCCGTGGAGACGGCGGGGTCGTGCGGGAGGGATATGGTACAGATCCTTGCTTGCTGAGGGATCATTAGTATGTGCGCGAGAACGACAGAATGAAAACTCACAAGGCACGTCCGGGTTGAGATGTTGTTGGTGGGCATATCGGTTTGATATCGATGGAGTGAGTGAGGGTTGACTCGAGTGGAAAATCGGCCTACTGGAGGGCCACCTTTTATACCTTGGGCGGTGATCGGGGTTCACCTACGAGTCTCAGATCTTGTCTCAGAACTTTCAGCTCGTCTAAGCGTTCCAGAGGGCGTCTTTATCAGCCGTTTCAAGCGGAGGAGGTGTGGGACGGTGGTTAAAAACGGATATCGAGGTATCCCAATAGTATTATAATTTGGACGAGTGGTACAATGATTCGACGAGAAAGTGTGCAGAGCCAGAACGTTCGGTTAGGGGCTAGGAGCTAGGAGAAGGTAAATTTGAGACCGCGGATGCAGATTGCTTGGGCTTGCCCGGAGAGGTCCAGAGCGTTCGGCCTAGATCATGCTGGATGGGGTCTAAACTCAAGGGGTTGTGAGCTAGCCCGGGATCCGAGACGAAATATGATTCAAACTTTAGCACGGGACTTGTGGGCTCGGGACGCGGCCGATACGTGCACAGGTGTGAGTATATTCCTGCAGTTAAGCTACCTCCCGTGGTAAGGAGTTGAGTGCGGTGTACGAACCCAAGGATCCCTATTGCAAAATGCCGCCGGAAGGAATCGAACCCCCATCGTTCTCCTCCAGTAAAGCGCTCTCAATGCGATAATTTGAGAGAAGGACCGCCGTGGTCTACGATGGCTTTCTATCCTATAAATGTGCCCGAATAAAGCAGATACACATAGGGTATGGACTGTGCGCACCCGAGAAAGAATGGATACATTTGATACGAGCCGCGGTAGGCGGTAAAGATGCACGGCGAGGATCGCAGAAGGCATTTCTGTGTGTCTCGGTTCCCTAGAGGAAGAGGTCTAAGCAGAAGAGACAGAGATCGCCAACTGCATATTCGAGCATCCCATGCCGTGGGGGGGGAGTCGAACCCCGTCTTTCTCTCTCCCTCAAATGGCTTCACGAAATCTGGTGCGCTTCGTCCTGGTATCGTTCCAGTTGTCTAATCAAATGCCTCAGCTCCGTACGATCCCTCAGGAGCTTGAGGTGTTTGAGGTTACAGATTATACATTTCCCGCAATACAATGATCCTCCCTTCTCACAGGATCACAGTTTTTCCCCAGAGTTTAGCGATCCAGAGAAACGGAACCAGCATAGTATTGTTATTGCATGTCAAGATTCAATTATCATGGCTCACAGACGCCTAGAGGGCAGGGTTCTCGAAAATCGGATTTGATCTGCCAAGTCAGGTTGAAAGAAGATCAGCTTTCCAGAGATACTGTAAAAAAGGATGACTCGGACGACACCTTATCGTTGTTTGAACCACCAACTCTAATAGATGTCGTCGTCCATATCCTTTCCGTTTCCCTTCCAGTAACTAATCAACCCATCCACCACGGTTTCCGCAGATGTTTTTACAATGGTGATACCATCGACATTCAGGAGCAGAGCGCCTTTCAGGCGCGGATCCACCACATGGCGGTCTGGGCTAAAGAGCGTCGGCGGGGTGCCGTACGCCGGGAGCGTTGATCCCTTGCCTGCAAACGGTATCCATTCTGTCGGTCATGCTCGGTATTTGGCAGACCACGTACCTTCTTCTATGGGGAAGGGAATGCACATCTTGTGAAGGCTGCTCGTCATAACCAGCTTTGCCTCGCCGCCTTGCAGCGTCGCCGGCAAGATCCAGCACCAATATTGATTCCCGCTATCGATCTTCTGCAGTCCGTTTTTCTTCGCGAGTGTCTCGGTAAAGTACGCTGTGCAGACATCCCAGGTGGTGGGTTGGAGCTCGAGATGCGACAAAGAGTAGGCGTTCTCGCCGTGCACAAAATCATCGAATTCTTTGGACATTTCTTTGACGTTTCCGTCGCGATCGTACCATGTGATGGACTGTCCGGCGGTCAGTATCATCGGAGTAGAGCGGATATTTGGTACGTACGGAGGACATTACAACGCCTTGTGTTCGATGTGAAGAGTGCCACTGAAGACTTAGAGAAAGAAAAACGGAAGCGAAGAACCACCACGTGGGACCTTAATGCCTCCAACAGCAACAAATACCGGCGGAATCCGAGCTCACACCGTGACACCGTCACTACGCGAGGCAAAGAAACATGAGGCAAAAATGAAGTCGAATACATCAAACGACGCAAAACGAGCCCCGAGAAAAAACCACCCCTGGCCGTCAGGGGAATCGAACCCCCTCCTTCTACGCCGCAATCAATAACAATTGAAGAACGACCGCCGCGGTCCACGACGGTTCTTTACTCTCTAACTGCGCTGGTTTAAATGAGGAAGAAGCACGGAAGTGTGCACCATGAGCAAGAGGAAACTCAGCACCGACGCGTGAAGGTTTGCGGCGCTCGCTGGCCGCCCGCATGTGTAGTTCGTCAGCGCTGGGGAAAGGGGGATGACTCTAGCGCCGGGAGTAAAAGAGCTAGGCGGCGCAAAAGAAAACATACGGAAGGCGACAATGCCGTCGGGGGGATTTGAACCCCCGTCTTTCTCATTCAACGAACTTCTTACAGTTTGAGAAGGGCCGCCGCCGACGGCTTGCAGGAATAAGTGAGATGGAGCGGGGCAAGGATGCACGCACCAAAAATAAGAAGTAATTCGACAGCCACGCGAGGTAATAGCTAAATCGCTGACAGGAATACTTGCGTGTCGAGCTGCCTTTGAATGAGAGGGCGCGTGGGTGGGGCCCGGAACTTATGTAAAAAAAACCGTACATTCGGAAAGGCCATGCCGTCCGGGGGAGTCTAACCCCACCTTTCTCTTCTGGTAAGATTACTGAAATTATAATTTGAGAGAACGACCTCTCTGGTCCACGGCGGCCTCCTATCTTCAGATACGGGTAGGATATTGACTCGAGAAAGAAGAAACCCGATCCCGGCGATGATGCGAGGTGGAGTACATGATTGGTGGAATCGTTGGAAGGCATGACTGCGGATATAGGAGTATCAATGAGCGAGGTGCGCAGACCAGAAGAGAGAGATTGCCAAAAGAAAATAGCGGGAGAAACTGTGCCATCGGGAGGAATCGAACCCCCATCTTTCTCCTCCGGTAAGTAAATGAAGTGGGCTATCCGAGAGAAGGCCGCCCTGGTCCACGAAGGCTTTCCATCCTGAGAATGCGCTGGGATAAGTCAGATGGAGAGGAAGGCGAATGTACATACCACCGCTGAAGAGCGGAATCCGCGACCGGAGAAAAAGAGAATCGGATCTGGTATTTACGCGGTAGGGTGGTAAGGGAATGGGGAGGAGTGCAAGTGCAAGTGTGCAGTAGGTTGAGCGGTCACCAAAGTCCACGGGTGGCTGGGGGGGAGGCCTGAGGTTGCAGGGTTCGTCAGTCGCATGAGCCATGGTATCACCCGGTTAACCCACACTGCCTCCTCGCTCTTGTACTTCTCCTTCTTCTTCATCTTCTTCTTCTTCTTCTTTTTCTTCTTCTTCTCCTTCTTCTTCATCTTTTGACAAATGAATTTAACCGGTGTAATTTTGGCTGCTGCCATCTGTGTCCGAGGTGGAAAGATTGGGTTTATTTCCCGCAAGTGAATGCGGTGCGAGCGGATGGCGGACGGCGTGCTGCTCTGACAGCAATTCCCAACGGGCTCCCGAGCTCGAAGAGCCACCTCCTGCTCGATTTCGCTTCCGCGTCTGCACCGCTCTCCGCCAAGTCTCCTGGCCGGAGACAGGACCTCGCAACTATATACCTTTCAGCGAGCGCACGGACCTCGAGAGGCAAATAGAGCACACGCACACTCGGTCACGGGAAAAATTGCAGGATTTTGGTGTACGGGGAGCCGGTTTGGCGCTATCTACACTCATACGACTAGTACTAATTACAAGACCAATCTACTGGATTTGGCACCAAAATTACTGAACTGTAGAGTGCTCAAAGTCAGCACTAGTGTGCGCATGGAGATGGATATTGACCCAAAACATCAACTCACCCTGTTCAACTCCCGCGCCGTGGACTCTTAGATTTGTAGGGACTACCATGCATTCATAACTGAAGAAACCGTTTTCACGCCCACGCTCTATACCGAAATTATGCTGGGACGAACTCGGCTTCCGTGCACACCAGTACGTATTAAACTTTATCGCTCTAATGCTCTGAAGGTCGTTCGCAGAATCCGCCCGACACCAATCAACTCAACTCCCCGGCGTCTGCATCCGTCGCCGCTAAGTACTCGTTCGACTTCGCCCGCGCCTGCGGGTCACACTGGCTCAATTTTCAGACGCCAGGACTATTGCTGTATTAATCAGGTGCACACCAATACTCTTCAAGTTCGTAAGGTAGCGGCCATACAAACGCGGTTGCCCCACGTGATTTAGCCTTATTGAGAAGATTCTCTCAAATCGACCTTTTCTCAGACTGGAATAGAAATTCTGGCTTAAAATTATTGTCTGGATTGTTCAGGCCTACCCGCTGGTGGTTAAAGCTTGTTTAAAAGTGGGGAACTGAAGGACTAGTTCCAAAATGATCAAAAATTGATGGTATTGTCGGCCCACATCAATTCGGGAACTCGTACTCCATTTCTCAACCGAAATTTCACAAAATATTTGGGAGCAGTATTCTAATACATTCACACAGGGATATTGAGCCAAATTTCCTGTTCTCATTGTGCAAGCCCACAATCGCTCCTTTTGGGTAGTCACGTGGGGCAACCGCGTTTGTGTGGCCGCTACCTTACTGACTTTGAGTGTCAGTTACATCACGAAACTGTGTCGGTACGTTTACTTCAGCTATCTACTCTCAATCACCTCCTGACTTGACTGCATCGATTCAGGCCACAGCCCTCGCCCTCAACGCCCAACAGCTCTAGGTACATCAGCAAAACCTGATTTTTACCCTAGTGGGCTGTAGTTGCCTGTAGCGGCCCTATGTATGGCTGTAGTGCTATGTAGTGCTACATAGTTTTAGGGGTTCTACATAGTGCTACATAGTTTTGGCCACACTACATAGTGCTCTGTAGTAGAATAGGGGTACTCTGTAGTGCTTCATAGTTAAATAGGGGCAGTATGTATTTACAAAGCAGTTTGCGCTCTATAACACCAGCCAGGAGACCGACCATGGGCTGAAAAATTTAATCGCGCCAGTTACTCGTTGAAAAATATTCAATTAATACGACAGTGTGGTAACTACTGAGATAATGCATAGAAGAGTTCTTTATTGAACCATTTGGACAGCCAAAAGTCCTCGCAGTAGTCCAAACTCAATTCCTTTGATAATCGCCTGTCGGCGGTCTTTCCGAATCGAGGGCTGAGCTCAACCGGAACGCGAAGTCGATCCAATGGGACAACATCACCCAATCTAGACTGATCTGACCTTCGAGCTCGTTTGAGCTGATACATACCGCTGGCTGGCTCCGGGAAGGGTCCTCTCACTTTGCTCGTGGGATCCAGGTGATGCACTATATCGAACCGCTGAACATATGCGAGAAACCCGTTGGTTCCTGCCAGCTGGTTACAACCTCTCGCGGGAACAACACGGAATATCATCCGAACTTGGCACACGGTGTGACCTGAACAAAAGATTGAATGCAAAATTAGAGCCAGTGCTTTAATATGTACCTTCAAGGCCACTACGCGGCCATTGAAGCCCGGAATCACTGTTAACAATCACCGCATCAGCACGACCACATTTCCAATGACGATCTGGGGGAGCAGCGTTGATAGTCTCCGGTACCAGTATTTTATTGGTATCGTGAAAAGCGCGGGATTGGATGCGGACATTGTGCCAAACTTCCAGTTTTTTGAACGGAAGCTTTTCCTCGAGCCTCGGGCGCCTGCCGCCAATTACAATCAGGTTCCCATGCGACCGGTGCAAGAATGCCGCGAGGGCGGGCCGCAAATCCGGTAGCCGGAACCTGGTGGCGGCCGCGTCGACAGTTATTTGACGGCCAACATAGTCTCGAGCGAGATGGAACGCTGTGCTGCCGTCTGGCGATGTAAATGTTCGGAACGGGAGTGGGGCATTCGGGAATCGGCCTTCTGACAGCAGAGAGCTCTGTAGAAAGTAGTTCACGTTCACCCGGTTGGTACCAGAGAGACGGGCGACGGGATCAATTCGGTCCAACAGCTCGGAAGTGCGATTGACCAACAGCGAGGGCTCCTCATCCAAGATAGCGCTGGGTTCTGGATCGACCACTGGCACCGGTGATACGATGGTACTCGGGGTGCGGTGGAACGATAACTATGAAGCCGAGATAAAGGTCCAAACCAATATAACCAACTAAACAATCAATCAAACAACAACTCCTCCTCTTTATGAGTAATGATAATCGCGGGTGTTCGGGGGTAAAGACCAAGTATTAGGTCAATAGATCGCTTACTGTTCAGAGAACAGGGGAGTGGGATAGACAAGGGTTGTGAAACCAAAGTCGAGCAATACGCGCTATGTTCGAGACTTCGTACAAGCGGTGGGTTCGTGGGTTTTTAAGGCAATAACGGCCAGTAGCCAGGCGAGTTTATGTCAATTAAGACGGGTTTGTTGGATTTCTCCAGGTTTGGGACACGATACACTCCTGCAGGACCGCAGTATATAACACAACACAGAACACAAATCACAGAACACAAAACACACACAATACGACCCGCAGTGCTGGACAGAGTCCACACAATTCACAATTCAGTCACACAGTCAATCACAGATACAATCCAATCCAATCCAATCAGTTTGCTAAAGGTACAGTACTCGGTTCGAGATAACGGTCACTTGGGTCTTAGAGCTAAACGACAACTCCGAGCCACAACGCCGTTGCGTATGTGAACAAGGTAAACCGAGTGATGTCACTGCACCGTTGTGCGCGAAACCCCAAGGCAGTCTGCTCTAGAAGAGTCAAAGACTAATCCTAGCCACAGCACCGATGTGCCTGTGAACAAGATGAACCAAATGATGTTATGCACGCGAGTTGTGCACAAAACCGTCGGGCAGTCTGCTCCAGAACCTCTCTAAACTACGTGCTTTTATACTACTGGGATCTCGACTTTACAACACATCTATTACTACACCTCGGAAAGCACTCTGTCCCGGCGTGGAGCTGCGGGACGATCTTAGGGAATCCCCTGACTCCTATTGGCCACGCGCCGGCTCTATGAGTCAGAGCTCTCCTTGGTACTCGATCGGTTTGAGAGTTATTGGTTAATCGAACAGAAGCTTCCGAGCTGGCGTCTTCTTCGTCTAGTGCTCGTCCCGAGCGTCAGTCTTCATCGTCTATGATATGGCTACCTGTGGACACCTTCCCTGTGTCCGTAGCTAGTCTGGTTGTTGTGATAGACCAAAGTTCCACTTGTCTCGGTAAGTGCCAGTGCCATCGCGATTCGATGTTCAACCGGCACAGCTATTCTGATGCGTAGGCATGCTCGGCCGTCGGCAACTCACTTCGTCCGTGTCTATTTACAGAAGTCTCGCCCCATCCAAGGGTCTGGACCCATCATGTGACTTGTTGCGCTGTTCTCAATAAGAGACACAATGGTAAACAATCTCGAAGTCGGCCGCTTTGGAAGGCCCCAGTCGCCTGCATGCGATGTCATGTATTCCTTCCCATCTCCTTGATACTAGTCTAGCACTCAGCTCATCCGTACGCACACGGGTACTGATATAAGGTAGTTAGTCCTGTTCTCGGTAAGTCGTACTTTGGCCCCAAGTCGAGGTACCGCCATAGGATCATGCCAATAGAGAACCTAAGCTATGTGACTGTTAAGCTACTCGTTCGGAGCTCCCGATAGCTTCTTATAGAATAGAGAGAGCGTGCTTTATAAGTATAAAGACGCGAAACGCGAAAATACAGCTGTGGTTTGTACACGGCTTATCACCGGGTCACGAGCACCAAAGTCGACACCTGCACTTGCAATCGCAGTTGCGAGATCGAAATGCCTACACTTGTCCCCGCGGTCTAGGTGCCGGCATATCTGGGCCTCGTAATTCTGGTTGTTGGAGTTGTAAGCAGGGTCCTTCACCAGGGTGATATGGGCGTGCTCAGTAACATCAGCACTCCATTGAAGTGGGACTCCGTTGGCACGAATAGCCGGAATGACGCTTTGGAGGAATTCTAGTTTTGGAATATACCAGTTGTCAATCGGGCCCTTTTTCCCTTTCCGAACACCGGCTTTGAGAATAGAATCCTTCTTGTTATGAAATGTCTTTAAGCACGTGGACATCTTTGACAAGATGTCTTCGCTTATGGCCGGGGCTTGACCGTAGTAGAAAAAATCGTTGAGCGACGCAATAGTTGTCAAAAGATCCTTTGGCACGGCCCCTGCGATTATGGGGACAATGTATCGTTGTATGTCTCTATGTTCTCGTCCCGTCGTCTGCTTCGCCTTGGAGATTCCTTCCTTGAAATGACGCATTCCCGAATGCGGTCGCAGCACAGAGAATCGAAAGTCTATTTCTGCGGCACCAAGGGCTTGAATGCACCATTGGCAGAGATGATCATAGAACATTTTCAGCCAATGGTGCAGGATTTCGGGTGTAAGAAACTCTGAAGGTTCGGCCAATGGCCAATTTCGCCAGAAGGGTCGGTGAACGCCGTTGAGACGAAGTTTTTTGGCTGCCTTGATGTACACTGAAAGATCCCAGGGATCA
The DNA here is from genome assembly GCA_029204335.1 of Mycena vulgaris. Taxonomy (NCBI): domain Eukaryota; kingdom Fungi; phylum Basidiomycota; class Agaricomycetes; order Agaricales; family Mycenaceae; genus Mycena; species Mycena vulgaris. The sequence goes on from JARGYA010000030.1 coordinate 618,654, forward strand.
ATTTCCCGCTCCAGCCTGATTAGTTGCGAAAGTGTGTGCGAGGCCATCCTTGGTGGATGTTGGAACGGATCACCGAAATGCTTGTATGAGGCCGTCGTGACGGATGATGTTTTCCCTGCAACCCCAGCTATTAGAGCAGATTCAGGGGTGTCGACAATGTACGCGACGAGAGGAGTAAAACAGAATCTCCACCAGCCCAAAGGGTCGGTCATCATCAACCCAATTTGTGCAGTCTTTTTAAGTGGCTCAAGGACAACAGTCCATGACGGAATGGAAGAGACGGCTGTCTAACACACCCCTGATCTCGGGGTTCTTTTCCCGAAATTTAGCGATGGGGAGTAAGGCTAGAAGTAGAAAAGCGTGATGAGACGCTTTCATACGAAAGTCCATATCAATTGCTGCCAGGCTGATCAAGAGAGGGTGGGCCTGGCGGTTTCCAGTCATAGCAGACAGTTGAGTCTTATCCGAGGACAGTATCGATCCAAGAACGGTGGCGCCGTCGGGCACTTCGCCCTGAATCAAATGTCAAACTCATGTCCGCTACACGAGAGGGATCGCTTACCTGTATATTCCAGGCCACATCATCCGAGAGCCATTCGGTATAAACTCTCATCAATTTTTCAGATGTTGCCCACAGGCGGAACGGACTAAATTGTATGAAGTCCTGGACGAGAGGATTCCGAAGCAAGGTTTGTAGGCACTCCAAGGGATCCCGGTAATACAGAGTCAGCGGGCTTTTGGTGGGATACTGTGTCTTCCATGTGATCGCTTGCCACTCGGGGCCACTAGGTAAGATTTCAATACGGCTGCGAAGATCTTTCGCAGTTTCGAAGGATAAACTCATTTTTGCCGTCTGCAGGATAGCTCGAATCATATTCTCTGTACTCGAAAGAGGAATTCATACCAAGTGTAATTTAAGGAACTCATCAGTAGCAGCGACAGTCATGTTGGACCTCACAATGAACGAGGCGATCTCCCATTCGTCAGCGGAGGCAAAGGGATAGTATAAGTTGGACCGGCGTTCATTCGCGTGCGTGTCGCGACGAAAGGTGTCCATGAATGTGTCGGCACGTCCGTATGTCTGGGCCGCGCCGGGGTAATACTCCCGATAGAAATTCTTGGGAGCAGGATCTTCATCGTCGTCCATGGGGGTGTCGGCAAACAGGGGAGCATCGAACTCTTCCTCATAGATTTCAGAAGCCATTTGAGCCTGGCTCCCCTTCCTCAGGTTATATTTTTGCGTGATAGTTTGGGCCGCTTTCAGGACTGCCGGATGCAAAGAGGGATGGCAGCGGCCGTTGGGTTGGTTCATGTGCTGCAAGCACCTGGTCCGGTTGATGAACCTGGTGTTTCATATCGGGCAGTAATGTTCAGAGCTGCGTCGAGGCATGGGTACGAGGCAAGGCCGCCTGCGTAAGAGATGGATTCGATTGCTAAGCAGCTGGGCACTAAGCAATCAAGCAGCTTTCTGGGCGACTGAGCACCCGGTAAGCGGAATGGGAGGATGTTCGGCTACAAGGAAGAGGTTCCGAGTCAAGCGATACAAGCAGCTTTCTGGACGACTGAGCAGCTTTCTGGGCAACTGGGCACCCGGTAAGCGGAATGGGAGGATTTTCGGCTACAAGGAAGAGGTGCAAGCGATACAAGCAGCTTTCTGGGCGACTGAGCACCGGGTAAGCGGAGTGGGAGATGGGAGACAGATGTGGAAGACCAACAGCACGTGAGCGCGCGATGCATATTCTTTCCCAGGTTCCCTCCCGCCACCATCTATCCGTCTGCATTCAAGTTAATATTGTAACCCTACTTCCACCATGGCTTTTCACGGTGGCGACACTCAGAATCTCATCGACGATGACGCCACACGAATCCGTCCGGCGACAGCCAGCCCAATGACGCGAAACCTATCCTGTTCTACGCTAGGATTGGTTTGTTGTTCTTTTCCTGCCACTGCTGCCCGCCGCTCAAGTATGCTGAAGGCCACCCTGTCGCTTCTCACTTCTGCCGAAGAGCTTCGGTACAAACTCGATATTGCCCACGACATCCTCAATTCACGCGAAGCTGAGGCCAATGTCGTGCAATCCCTTTTGGTCGAGGCCCATGCTGCCGTTGATCGTCGCCAGGCGGAAATCAAGCTTGCCACACTCCTAGAAATCGAAGCTAAACGCCGCCTCCAATACTATTCTCGAATGAACGAAATAGCGTCGAAGAACCTAACCGATGCGGAAATGCAGGTTGGAAGCCTACAGATTGAGCACCGAGAGTTGGGTGGTCCAGAGGAACACAACCGGGCTCACCGTATCAAAGGTACGGCTCGAGCCTTTCTGCAGGTTAACGCTGACCTATCCCCCGACGCAGAGGAAATCACAGACTCTGACGGGGTCGACTTTCTCCTCACATTGGACTAGAAGACCACTTATATGTCTACGTACCATCCTGTTGTATTGCCCGTGTTATTCCTTAATGGGATCTCTGCGGTACTTGTTTGTATGATCAATTGCATATCTGCTCGGGCAAGGACTTCATAAGAAAGATATAGTAAGCTTGGGGCGACGTTGTGGAGATTCAAGTTGAGAAACTCAAGTTGTCAGAAATAATGTGGGACTAGTGTACAAATAAATGGTAAGGCGAGAAGTTATACAATGTAGGTCGTGATTTGTAATATGTCCACCGCGAAAGGACTACGGGAAATGAGGGCAAAGAGATTAGTTGACCTCCTCAACGCTGGGACCGTCCTCTGACGCCCCCAGGAGTACCGCCAGCCCCGCCCAGGAACCCTTCGCCTCCGGGAACTCCGCCGCCGGGTACACCGCCCGCACCGTACAGTTTTTGTATGATGGGGTTGGCGATGGCCTCCAGCCCCTTCTGCTTCTCGTACTCCTCCTTCGAACGCTCAATTGGAATGGCCACACTAAAATAATAAAATAATAAAAAAGCGAGGACGAACTTTAGGCTCTGGGCATGGTTCGAACATGCGCCGGTGCATTAAACGAAATTGTCCAATTCATCATCGGATGGCACCGCTCTTCCAACTGAGCTACCAGAGCGTTCCTACTTCTGCCCCACTAAATCCTACTAGGACTCGTCGAGCCATTTGAATTTGATGGTGTCGTTGACGGCGCTCTCGAGCTTTGTCTTGTCGGCGGCCTCGAACTTGTCCGCGAGCTTCGCTGATGACGTTCCGCAGGTTGTATGTGTACGCCTCGAGAGTGTTCTTGGACGTATGCGGGCGACCGCGGGCTCGTCCTCAACTGGAAAAGAAAAAAGTTAGCTACATGTTTGGGACGCGCGCGAAATAAGTGGGCTCGTTGATGATCCGCAGGACATTCATGCCCGAGGTGGTACCGGCGTCCTTGGTAGCCTGACGCTGCGATCGAGTTAGACTTGGTTTCCACTTTTGTGATTCACATACCTCAGCTACATTGAACCTCTACACACAATCCCACCCCGCACGACTCCCAACGGATTTCCTGGACGCGCGTTGAACTAGCCATGAGCAATTACCCCAAGGGATATGTCGATGATGCTCTATCCGCGCCGTGCTCGCTGCATGATCGTCCGGGGGGCGTGTATTTTTTGGTCGTCAAACACACGGACGGATCAATCGTGGTGAAGATTGGGCGAAGCGATGAGCCTCCTCGCCGCGAAAGGGAATGGCAAAGACAATGCCATTTGGACGAGATCGAGCTCGTGTGGGCTGTGAACACCGAACATGCTACGAAACTTGGTGAGCAGCTTGTTTTGGCTTGAAGGCATACTTATATCGAGGTTCAGAACGATTGGTGCATCGCCGATTCAAAGTGATGAACGCCTGGATTGGACCAACCCTCTGCGATTCTTGCGGTCGTCGCCACCTTGAAAAATTTGATTTGGATAGAATCGGCGGTATGGAAGTGGCGAAGAGAGAAGTTCTTGCATTGTTGAAACAGATGGTCGAGCGCGGGGAGTAGGGCTGACGCAGCAGATGAAAATGGGAACATACCTTTGTCTGTACTTGTACTCATTGTCCTCAGAACACGCAAGGAGGATAAAACTGTTTGGAAAGGTCGATATACATACAATTTGTTCATCGTCGTCTACGGTCGCAAAGTTTCAAGGATCCGGGCAGCAGATTTCTCGATCCCTTTAGTATATGGGGGACCCAGGCGTTCGAACTTGATATTGTGTTTCCACTTCTCATGGTTTGCCAGAGTGCCGCGTCCGCTCTCCAATTGCTGGAGACGCGTTTGGTACCACTTCTCCCACTGCGGTGTCCACCAGCCCACATTAATTCCTGACGCGTCGAAAGCCAGAGGCTTGGGCCACCAGGACACTTTTGCTACTTGAGTACTGTCGCCACCTTGACCTAAGTAGGAAGTTAACTTTTGGGTGGTTAGGAAGGAAAGAAAAAAAGTCGACTAACCGGTTGATACATGGTAGATACCACAAATCAAATCAATTTCTTGCTCTGTGAGACAATCATCCCAATAGGCATACGTGGAATGGCCATCCCACAGACAGGTTCCATTGATAAATGCGTCGTCACTTGGTCCGCGAAAGACGTCTTCGAAAGAAACATCAGATCTCGCCAGGCGGCCAATAATGCCACCACACAGCAGGGCTGCACGACCTCGCTAACTGTGTAGGAATTTTCGACGAAGGGATACGTAGGTATGGTAATCCGTGAGATCGGGCTTGTAGTTGGGTGGTCTAAATCCCAGCCCGGAGTAGCGGAAGTTGCGGCCCAAGGGTTCAAGGGATAACACTTCAAATTGACAACAGGTCTTGAAACCTATCCCCCGAGACAACAGTTGGTCCATGACGTCCCTGAGGCTCGGACCCCAGCCTTGCCGTACTATTTCGAGAGCAGTTGTTGCACTTTGCACCACGATGCAGAAGCCGCGCCACTGCTCCCGCTCCTTCTCCGAAATCAAATAATAAAGCTCATTATTCAGGACCGCCCTGCGAACCTGGACCGTCCAATCGTCATAGAGTTCGGAATTTAGTTGATGAAAATCGAGCAAGACGGATGGAATGCCAGATAGGGATTTCGCTTCCTTGCAATGGGCAAGAAATAGACGAAAATTGTACAATTCATCCTCGCTCGACATGATTTCCCCGCCACCAAGCAGCTTGTTGGCAACGATGACCGAGGGGAGGGTGAGATCGCTCTCGAGCCTGTCTTCAGGCAGTGTGCATCCGAAGCGCAAATGTACCATGTTTTTGAAAACGAGAGCGATGCGAGCCACGGATATGACATCTGATCCAGTTGCCGGCGGCAAGTCTGGGATACCGTGGATGCGCTTCAGGTCCGCCTCAGAGGAATATACTTCGCCATCTTCCATACCCCCGCCCTCCGTCTCAGGTAGCATTTGGTAGTCGGCGAGAATATCTTCCTCAATCTGCAGGGGAACTAGGTAGTTGGCATCTTCGTCATCTGATGGGTCGTCTCCAAAATCTTCGCACAGATCCCATTCGTTGTAATAGGAGTCGTAACGACGTTGCTCAGGGCCGTGGTCATTCCAATAACTAGCATATTTCGAACGCCCAGCTGCCTGCCAGATGTAGTGCCCGTCGATTTCTTCCCAGATAAAGACCCGTGGTCCTCCTTTCCCCGGAGATCCACCTTTGAGTACATCCCGTTCTCTCTGCTCGCGACGCGCCCTTGCATCCGGTGTTTCATGAACCGCCTTCTCCTGCTGGACTTTCTGCCGTCGCAGGAAGAAATCGGCCATATGTTCGCCTTGGCGTTGTCCGCTGCCAGGTTCTACAGCAGGGAATTTGGAAACATCCGGAGAACGCGATCGTAGGACGGCCGCCTTCGCTGGGGAGGCAATATATGGATCGCTGTTGCGGCACGACGACAAGACCTGTTTCCGTGTCACGTAATCTATGGACCGGGTCCAACAACTGAACGCAACGTTCCCCGGCAGGCTATGCAAATACCCCACTTCGTGCGCATCAGGCACGAACTTCATGTACTCTAAACCATGGGGAATAAAGATTTCGGGCAAGCCCTCAATTTCACCCCAGGAAATGTACAAGGGTACGGGAAGCCGGGTGGCGATAATCGAGGGGATTAAGAACTGCATGTTCCAGGAAGTGGTTGCCGACGTGGGGTCCTTCCCGCGAGTGAAATCGATAATTCCACCGATTCTGGGAATGGTGAGATCGCCAGCGGCCGAGTTTTCCAAGTCCGCGAGCGCCGCAAGGTGGACACCTGAAATTTCACATACACGTCTCCTCCAATCGGAGGCATCCGGTGGATTTGTACGCTCTAATCTTGCCCCCGCGTCTTTGATCAAATACCGCACATGCATGCACCAAAAGAACATGGAAAGATTGGCGAGAAGGGGTAAGAAGCCTGTTCTGGCATGGAAGATGACCGTGCGGGCAGCATTTTCAGTTGGGTAAAGATTTTTGTAGCCCCATCGGTATGGGAGGCCGAATATTATGTAGGGGTCTGCAACGGGCAGACAATTGTGCTCCGCCATGGCCAAGAGGACCTTTTGAAGCAAGGTCTCGAGGTTCTCCCATGCTTGGAGCACATCTCGCTCCAGACCCCACCCCTCGCGGATTGTGCCATTGGGTCGTAGATCCACTCGCTTCACTATGGGAAGTTTGGTACGCCTGTAGTCTAGCTGCCCGAAAAGCTCTCCGTACCACGGATAGACGGCTGGTAGGAACATAGTGTAGGGCGTGGCGGGCACAACGTAGGTTGGAGACCAAAAGTTTCCACGGGTGGATGCGTAGTGAGGACTGGGAGCGCTTTGGGGAGTGGGCATTTGAAGCAGAAACTTTGCATCTCCGTGGTAGACACCCCATATGGAGCGTCCGAGCCGAGCATGCCCTAGGAGGGGTTTGTCGTCCAGCTAAGGACACAGAACTGTCAGACCGCGTGGTATGGAAACAAAGAGAATAACTTACAGGTATAGTTGGTGCAGCGTCCATGGGCTCAGCAGGACAAGAAGGATCCAGTGCGTCGGAAAGTATTACTCGGCGCAGCGCACCAGGTAATGAGATTACTAGGCGCAGTGCACCAGGTAATGAGGTTACAGTGGGGAAAGTATTACTCAGGCGCAGCGCACCAGGCAATGTAGTAAGGAAACAACCCGGGCCGACGCGTGGAGCTTGATCTTGGAGTCACGTGGTCTCGGCTCCGCCAGAGTGGAACGCGGCTGCGGCCAAGTTCAACAACCCTACCATCTGCAGTGGCATGCACGGTGCCTGTCGCCTCGCAAATGTCCAGTCGTCCGAGCACCAGATCCCAAACCAAAGACCGTCAGCCGTCTGAGGCCGCAAACAAGTCCAACCCGAAGTCAAAGTCTAAGTCCCGGGCCAAGTCCAAGAAAGACGGTACATATGTCTGGACATTGGTCTACGACATGTGCCAATCCGTGCCATTGGCCGTGCGTCAAATAAAGGTCGACGAGAATACAACAGTGGGAGACTACACATCAGATTTCACGGACACATGGAACTGCACGTCGGCAACGTTCTATCGCCTCGAGGAGACGATAGCGGTTGAGATGTGTACAATGGACAAATACCCACTGCCGTTCCAGGATTGGTTTGGACTAGGGCGCATTTCCAAACCATTACCAAATCACATCTCCATGTTATCGCTCGCGGATTCTATGCCCCCAGATAGGTTGAACCTTGTTCTAACAATCGAACTCCTGGAAATTGGTACGCTACTTTATCCCACTTAAAAGGCATGCCAGAATGACATGCTTGACAGAAGATGATACTTCTCCGTCTAAATCGATAACCCCACCGTCATTGAGTCTCTCTGGCTCTGCCCCAGGTACTATGGTTTTCCAAGTTGTTTTCCAAACAGGGCTGAGAGAATGGCGAACCCCACAGATATCGACTTGAAGACCGTACGGGCACGGAAATTAGCTCCATCCACGGCAGCCCAGCATAATGCAATGAAAAAAACTCAAACAACTGCGAACCCACTCGCCGTGTTCAATGGTCATCCTCACCCCTTAGTGGGGCCTCCTATCACGATCTACCACCCGATATTTGCCGATTTTCAGAGACTCCTCAACACGCCCCTGGACGAGTTCCCATTCCAACCCGGCGATCTTAAGATGGCCGCTCACCTTTGCGAAATGGTGTCGACATACGATTCCGAAGCTACTCGGGCCCCAGACATCGATGCCACTCTCACCGCCTTCTTCGGCGTAGGCTTTTCCAGAGCGACACGCTGGTCGAACGGAAAAGAATATATTCCAGATGGCTCATGATACGTGGCGCTCATACTTATCTCCCTCATACTCTCACTCCCAGTTCTACTGTACGAGGATAAAAGAGCGCCGGGATCCGGAGGTTGTGATCCCATTGTACAGGGCGAGCAGGATTATCACACGGCGATTATAAACAAGCTGGCGGAGGGAGTCGCATCAGTCTCTCCCCTGCCATCGTTCCTCCTCACTACAGTTGGGAGCAATATAGCGGTCACAGGGCTCATAAATCTGAAAGGGATGGTCGTATCCCAGCACCTCACCGATTATATTCCGCTCGGGGGCACCGTTCCCACTTCCCTGCCCCTCAACTCTCCCTTTGTCGACCCGCAGGACAACCACCACGCCATCATCGCACGTCTCCTTCGATCCCTGTCCACTTGTGCGGAGAGTCTAGCTCAGTATTATGTGAACCTCTCCATAGAGCCACGCCACAAGCTGTCCCCCCCACCGCACTTCGAACAATTCACCTCTAGCAAAAAGAGCTATGAGATTTCGTATATCGAACGTCTCGTCGACGATCGTAACAACCAGCATCGCACCGTGTACGTGGCGGAAGTCAAGAATGGTGCAGAATCACAGCTTTGCGTGGTTAAATTCACCGCGTCCTATAACGTGGAGTTACACCAGCTTGTGGCCAAGGAAAAAGCAGCCCCCGGACTTCTATACTGCTCCCAGGAGTCGTCGGTGGGCAATTTGTGGGTTGTAGTAATGCAGTATATTCCTCAAACCAGGAAGGCACCAGCCAGCAACGCGTTCGAGAAGCTGCGTACAACCGTCAACAAAATGCACGCGAAGCAGTTTGTGTTTGGAGATTTACGGCAACCCAACGTCCTTATCGACCAAGACGGAAGTCTCCTTCTAATCGACTTCGACTGGAGTGGACGTGTCGGGACCAAACATTATCCCATGAGGATTAATAAAAGCCTCGACTGGCCGATTGGAGTTGAGGGAGGGGGGGAGATAACACGCGAACACGACCTCAGCAATTTGGAGAAGCTCGAGAATGCCTTTAACAACAAAAGGGGCATAGAGGAAGTCGAGGATGCGAGCGCCCGTCCGTCGGGTGGCAAGAAAATGTCCTCCGCTGACGGGTCTTCGTCTCAGTCGCAGTCTCAGTCTCGGTCTCGGTCTCGTCGGTCTCAGAAGGCTTAGTTGCATTATGCTCACGTACTTACTGTTTCTTATCCTGTATATCGTCAATATCATCGTTAAACGTTTCACCCTGCCAGGCGAGTTCGGGTCAGCCTGGGAAAAGTCACGAGTACATCAAATCACCTCGTCACAACGCTGTCGCAACGCTTTCCTCTTGCTTTCCTCACTCCAGTACTACGCATTGTCGGGCGATCATCGCTGAACAATGCATGCTGCAGAAAGCAAAACTCACTGCGCAATCCCACAACCCCGGCTATCCAGGTGCTTGTCGCCAAAATAGTCATGTCGGCTGTTCGGTGCTTGTTGCCCAATAGCTGCAAGTTCTCGCTGGGATCTGTTACAATCCTGCGGATTGGGCACGAGTCCTCATCATAGCTCGTTGTAACATCCCACTGCAGACTGCCGTCCATTTCCTCCATCCATTTCCTCGAATTTGATCCCGATATTGATTCGCCACTATATCAATACGACCACGACTCAGCGTCTTTTGCTCCTACGACTACAACTCAGCGTCCTCCGCTCCGTCAGCAAAGGTGTCTGTTGAATCGGAGAGAGATGGAAGGGAATGGCACTACGTGGATGCCTTCTGTCTCCATTGTTGTTGTAATCAAACTGCACCACCTCCTTAATCATTCGCATTCTGCTAAAATCACCCATCCGACCTATCATCTGTCCATTCCCATACGTGCGCGGTTCAAGACGTCCCAACTGTGTCCCACCTCTTTTCGTAGAGAGTTTCCAATTCTGGACACGCCCACGTGACGATGCGAAAGTGTACAAATAATGGTTGAACATCAACAATTCTCGTCTGTCTCCTACCACCACCTTCTCGAAACCATTACTATTACTCGCCAGTATTCTCCTCTATAACAATGGGCAAGAGAAAGATCTCAGATACGACGACGCTCACATCAGCCAACAAGACGTCGTCGAAAGGCCCAGCGTCCAAGAAGTCCAAGAAGGGCCCAGTGTCCAAGATGAGTCCAGCGCCTGAGGAACAAATGAAAGGTGCGCCCATAACTCCATGACTACCCTTGTACAATTTGTTGATGATATCTTAGAGAATCTTAACGGCGCCCCGGCCGCGCCTTTCAAAAGCATACTCTCGGCTGATCCCAGCCAACCTCGCCAACGGAGAGCCAACGCGGGGAAAGGCACACTCGACCGGTTGAATCGCGACAGTGCTGCGATTCAGGCTGGTCCAACCAAAAGAACCCGAACCGACATCCCCGATGACGCCGAGGAAAACGCGGCAGCGCCCCAAATCAAAAGGCGTAGGAACGGTGGTCCTCAAGTAATGGTTCACTCTGTGTTATCAACCGCCACTCATCATCCATCAGGTCCAGGTTCAGGCGGACTCGCCCCTTCGCCTACACGCCCCAAATCCAATCAATGACCGGGTGGGGTCTGGTTCAGCTACGCCCAGCCCCACCAAGGAGTGACTTGTTCAGAGACGTGCGAAAAATAGGCGCGTCAATTCGGATGTAGGTTAACATTTTATCAACGGAACTATTTCTCATTAATTCTTCATCAGAACGAAGACGACGACACTAACGAGGACACCAACAAGGGCGAGCACAACGCCCAGGACGAGTACAACACCGAGGATGAGCACAACGCCGAGGACGAGTACAACATCCAGGTCGAGCACAACACCGAGGATGAGCACAACACTGAGGACAAGTACAACATCCAGGACGAACGCAACACCGACGACGAGGACAACATCAAGGGCCCGCAAGAGAACGATGTACGCACCTACATCTGCTTGCCATCCATTCATTAACTAATACTCGATTAGGTGGAAATGCAAGGTGAATTTCCGTTCTCCGCCAAAGCAATTTTTTTCGCCAACAAACGTAGATGATTTTGGTGATGATTCTGGGCCGAACGATGGTCCGAACGAAGATGTCCAGTCCTTTCAAGCACCCAAGGGCAGGTATAGATATGATGGTGGGTGATACTTCTACATGTGATACCGCCTCTCACAGAATGAATTAGCTTCGTACTTCGACGGTGTCAATATCGATATCTACGGGAATTTGTTTCGCGAAGGCAAGCGCTTCCCGCTTGCCATACATATTCTCAACTCACTTTACTCTCCCAGACAAAGGTGCTGAGCAGCACGAGGGTAAGGCTCGCCTGATAAAGACACCATATCTCACTCGTCAAACTAGGGCATACTCACCGCGACGCGCAGAGGTCCGAGCGGGAGCGGGATCGTCGCCAAGGTACGCGCTTCCCGCTCGCCGTACATATTCTCAACTCACTTTACTCTCCCAGCGCAAGGTGCTGAGCAGCACGAGAGTAAGTCTCGCCTGATAAAGACACCGTATCTCACCCGTCAAAGTAGGGCATACTCCCCGCGACGCGCAGAGGTCCGAGCGGGAGCGGGATCGTCGCCAAGGTACGCGCTTCCCGCTCGTCGCTCATATCTTCAAATTCACTCTGCTCTTCCAGAACAAAGTGGTCAGCGACGCGAGGGTAAGTCTTACTTGATACATAGATCGTATCTCACTCATCGGAACTAGGGGCTAACCGCAGCAACGAGAGGCAGGAGCGAGAGCGGGACCATCGCCAAGGTAAGCCCTTCCCACTTGTCGCGCATCTCTTCAATTCACTCTATTCTCCCAGAACAAAATGGTCAGCGACGCGAGGGTAAGTCTTACTTGATACATAGATCATATCTCACTCGTCGGAACTAGGGGCTAACCGCAGCAACGAGAGGCAGGACCGGACCGGGACCGTCGTCAAGGTACGCCTTTCCCGCTCGTTGCGCATCGCTTCAGTTCACTCGACTCTCCCAGAACAAAATGGTCAGGGACGCGAGGGTATGTCTTACTTAGTACACAGACCGTATCTCACTTGTCAGAACTAGGTGCTGACCGTGGCAACGAGAGGCACCAGCAAGTGGTAGGCAACGAAAGTGACGGTAAGTCTTAGCTGATACAAAAGTTGTGTTTCACTACTCATTGAATTAGATACCCGTGGCAACGGGGAGAAAGGCAAGCGTCGAGGCAAGTCACACTCCATTCTTTCGTATTTCATTTCGGATTAATATTGTCCTAGCTCAAGAACCCGCCGGAAACCAAAGTGACCTCATCCCAATGTTTATCATTCCCATACTAACCGGATCCACAGCCAACGGCGGTGCCTACAACGTCCTCCAACAGCACAGACGCATGAACAAAGCCAACCGCCCACCCGAGGCCTCAAAACTCGACCGCGCTCGCCAGCTTCAACAAGCCGAGAACGGTAACCTCCACGGTCAAAGGGAAGAGGATGAGGGGGACGATGACGAGAATGAGAACGAGGACGATGGAGAGAACGAGGATGAAGAGGATGAAGAGGATGATGGCGATGCAACGGGCAAGAAACGCAAATCACGTACCAAGAGCAACGCCCCCCCCCCTTCTACGCAAGAAGGTTTCTATCCGCCCACCTGGGTCCGGGTGCTCAACCATTCCAAGGACGCCCTCGCCGTACATCTTCTTACCACCGATCTCTTCCCTCAGCAGGAGTTTTTTAGGGAGACGCTCCTCGGCTGTCTTACAGAAGCTATTGTGTACTTCGAAAACAAGCATGGGTTGGTTCTTGATCCGTGTAAGTTGTTCTGCTTCAAGGATGTTTATCCGGCTGAATTCAAGGAACAGGGTATTGGGAACACCACAAAGAATCAATGATAATGATTGTACGTCGACTGTTCTTCCACTCTGTTCACAGCTGAGAACGGCTACAGCTCTGGAACAATGTCGCGACCATCCGTTCCCGATTCAAAACGGCGGCTAGGGAGGTGGTCAAGGTAGAGTTCCGGGCGCGAATCTTCCCCACCGATGAGGATTTCCCCGATTTAGCCTTCGGCCAAGCAGAATGGGCGCAGAAGACTAAGGAAAAAGTCAGTCTTCTCTTACATGGGTCGAGTTTTCATATAGATGGGAAGGATCACAATGTATCGTTTCCTCATTGGCCAGCGTTGCGAAATCACTCACGGCTTTCCAGGATAAAACCAATAATTTTATGGCCCCGGCGATCGAGTCGCTTATTGACAATATCCTTATGATGGGAAAACGTCCCCTTGGCAAGAAGTGGTTTGCCCAGCGCTTTAAAACTTACGGGTCCCGCTTCATTGTTGCCATCACGATATTGGTGAGTTGTGATCTCCTCTGCTCTGCACGGCGTTACAATCATTTTACAGCTTCGAGGAGCGCTTGAGGAGTATGAGACTGGCGATTACGTGGGCGTCGACTTCACTGATGGGCGCTATCTCCCGTTCTACGATAAGGCCCTATCCCTCATGGACAAGCTAGCCAAGGATGTGTACCACTGGGAAAAGTGCACCCGCGAGTGGGCCAAGTGGGCACGCACGGGGTGGCTCAAACGGATGAACGTGGCCGGGGACGCTTCGATGGCAGACGACAGCGCGATGAATATTATTCTTGATTGAAGCAATGTTTTAACTATATCTCCGAATGAATCTGCGTTCCGTGTTCATGTCCGTTGGAATAAGATTTGGATAGGATTGTGAATAGCGGCCAATTTTGAAGCTGTTTCATTCAATATGCGGCCAATTCTATGAGCCTTCGGCTCAACTACAGAGAACTTCATAGTGCCCCTATTCGACTACAGAGCACTATGGAGCGCACCCCCTGAACTACAGAGCACTACGGAGTAAACGACCTTCACTACGGTCGCTATGGGCACTACATGAGCTATGGGCGGCTATGTAGTGCTGTGTAGCTAGCCCGGGTTTTGCTGATGTACCGAAACTATTGTCGCATGAATCAAGTGAGTTCGATTTATTTATCCTTGCGCTCTTATTGACTTTAACTTTGACATTCTCACATCAGCCTTTTGACAAATAACTTGTGGCTTGTTTGGCCTTATGAGCTTGCCGGAGATTGCCGACAAGCTCGCAAGGTCAAAGCGGGAAAAAACACCTCTTGGAAGGGTCAAAACAAGACAGGTGAACATGCCGAAAAATTGAAGGACACCTTCAGAAGTTTATCACACACTGTGCTATACCCAGAGAGGCTGACTGGCTGAGATACAGTAATTTGCGCCTACTTTATGCCACTAGACAGAATCGAACCGGCCACCTTGTGAGATCGTCAACATGGTTTGTGACCTTGTCAGCTTGCGCGCCGTTTGGTGGGACTTGTAGCCTTGTTTGGCCTTGTACAAGCTCACAAGTTATTTGTCAAAAGTCTGATGCAGGCGAAGGTTTGCTCGCAGGTATTTTGATTTCACTCTTGACTACGGGAATCTCATAAGCGCCGACCGTATAACCTCCAGTACCGAAACTATTGCTGTCTGAATCAGGTCTGCTATCCAGTTTCATTTTATTATACTTTCCTTTTTTTTTTTTTTTTTTTTTTTGGTGGTACGATGTCAACGGAGGACAACTAACAATTGGTTAGCCTCCAGCGTTGCGTACTATCGCCGAATGAAACCAGGCATGTTCGCCATTATTTCATCGTATACCGACCATCGACTTACTTTTCTCTTTCCCCATAGAGCTATAAACTATACTTCGTTGTGCCGTCCAGCTCACTACATTCACGAAGTAAGTCCACCGCCCCTCAATACTTTATTCAGATCACATTGCACTCTGCTTCTGGCGAGATCTAAAGGTATGTCCTCAGCTATACTACACACGTCCTCTAACATTCAGATAGCTCTGCGCCCATCTATACATCTCAAGTCTTCGTTTGCCGCCAGTTCGCAATTCGGCTCGCGGAAACCGCAATTTATTCAGAAATTATGAAACTAAGGACTGGCAGCAAGGAATCGTCCTCGCGCGACACCGAGTGTACTGCACACCTGGCCGCGCGGGACTGCGGCGCTGGCAGCCGCCGATGCGCTTCAAGCGCAGCGCGAGTACGCGACTGCGCGTGCGCCTCCATCCTCGCTCGCGCACCAAGTAAGCCCTCCGCGCCCAACTCTCGACTCGATCCGAACCGCCTGCACGCCGCGCGCCATCTTCCCCGCACTCTCACTACCGCACCGCCTCGGCGCACGTCCCGCGCGCGGACAGATCCCGCAACTGGCAACTGGAGGCGTGGTGGAGGAGAGGGATGTCGCGCGCAGGCTCGTTGCAGTCGTGAGGCGCCACACGCGCCAACTCCGACTGAGCTGGGCGCAAGTGCACGGCGCTGCGATGGCGTGAGCGCACCGCGTCGTTCCGTCGAGTGAGTGAGTCATACCGACCGGACGCAGGGGGAGTCGGACGGAAGCAGGTGTCGCCGTCGCGAGTCTCCCGGCGCCGCCTCTGCGGGCATGTCTGCGAGCGCGGCATGCAAGCTTTGATCTGTTGTCTAGCACGAGGAGACGGGGAGGATGAGATGCCCGCGGATTCGCGAGCGTGTCTGCGGGCGCGGCATGTGTTAGTGCAGGACGAGTGAGTAAGGTGATAAGGATGAGACATTAGCATCGCGCACCAGGTCGAGTCACGCTACCCCTGCCTGTCCCGAGTCGCAGCGCGCACTATGGGGACTTTGTGCCTCCCCGCGCTTGAGGGAGAGTGAGGAGAGTGAGGATGTGTGAGGATGTCAGAGTGCGTGAGCGAGTGAGGATGAGAGATTGCCACTCTGCACGACGCGCGCTCGCCTCGTCCAGCGCGGGGGAACTCGACGTGTCTGCGTCTGCGGTTGCAGCAAAAACGGACCTGCCGCGCCTTCCCCGAGCCACTCCACTCGGTTGTGTGCGCTCGTCTTGTCCGCGCCGCTGCACCTCGCGCGCTTCCCCCCGACATCGCAGCTCGCGCCCGCGCGACTCGTCCCGCCTGAAAGCAGCGCGCAAGGATGAGGACGCGCCCATCTGCACGACCCGCGCACGACTCGCAACGCAAGCACCGCGGTCTTGCGCCTCTCCGCAGAGTGCAGGGACTCGCGGCTGGCAACTGCGCGCACTCGCCGCGCGCACCGCGTTCGCTGCGGCGCCGCATCTCCTCGTTCGCGCGAGTAAGGAATCGTGTGCTCACCTCGCCGTCTCACATCGCCGCCTTCTACTGGTGGTGGGCAATTCCAATTGATCGGCCATGACGATCACGTGCAACGTCAATTGGAACCCGATCGATTTTCCTTGACCCACCACATATTCGCGTCGTCTGGCTATCAGTTCTCTCTCCATCCAAACGGGAAAAAAATCTAAATATTGTGTGTATCCTTAGGATGTATGTTCTCCAAATCTATATGTTTCCCTTAGCAATTGAGAGCAGCAGAGCCTGCCGACTCAACCCCTGGTAAATGTGAGTGAATGCACACTAGCTCCGTCAGGTCATCAAATTGTGGAATAAAATCCCGAGAAAAAATCCTGAGCCTCGTGCATAGTCCCAGATGATTTCTCCCGGATTAGCCAGGTCAAATCGGAAGGTATTCCCCTCAGCACACAAGATATAGGTTGGATCGCCTTGAATCGGCAGGGATCAAACAGGTGCAAATGATGGCAAGTTGGCGTCTCGCAACACGTTTTCCAGACTCAGGACGTCTGCGTTCGTCTAACTCATAGGTAGAAATATGTAGTAAATGTATGAATGGATGCAATGATCGAAGGGATTTCCTGAATTCACACCCCTTCACTACAAACACATGCATTTCATCACGAATTCAGCCGGTTCGGACACTTAAAGTTGGAAAAGCCAAAATCCCTTCGATCATTGCATCCATTCATACATTTACTACATATTTCTACCTATGAGTTAGACGAACGCAGACGTCCTGAGTCTGGAAAATGTGTTGGCAACATTGGGTCACTCAAGAGGGCCGGCAACCCGGCAACTAATGCGTGGGAACGGATTGATGGCTCGATGTATTGCCCACCACCACTTCTACACTCGCCCCGCCGTATCCCCGCGCTCGAGACTGCTTAGCAAGGCGGAAACGGCGGGGGACACCGCTTCGAGTGTATGGCGGCCGGCGCCGTCCAAGACTCACTGCGTGGAAGGAGGCCGAGGAATATTGAGGACGGTTTCGACGAGTGGAGGGTTGTGACCGTGACGTGAGGGAAGTGACGACTGCTGCATTGACGTCATGGATGCCCCTGTCGACGGCGCGCTTCGCACCTCGCTGGCTCGCTCTACTTAGTGTGCGCCGTCCTTGGTCTAGATCACCCGCCACCTTCCGAGGCAACTACGCCGCCGTGGACCAGGGAAGGTCGCCCACCGAGGGTAAGAAGGCACAAGTCATGCGTAAAACGGGAGACGGAGGTTCGACTCCTCCCGGCGGCATAGGGGTGGACTTCTTTTTCGTATCCCATTCGTTGAATCTGGATGTTTGACCCCCAAGTCCGCACCTTATAGGTAAGCCTTGTTGAATTAATTTTACGCCTGAGGCTCACTTCTCCGCGGGGAAGGATGCTCAGTTGACTAGGCAAGTCCTTGGGTAAATAAGCTGTCGTGGACCAAGGAAGGGGTCGCCCTCTTCATCCCAATCATTAAGCGGGAGGCGGAGGTAAGAGCGGAGCAAAACACATTCATTTTCGGTTTGACGAGCCTTAAATTGCCTACAGTAGCGTTGGTCTCGATATAATTTCTGTGTTTCAAGTCATTTTGAGCTCAATCAAAACCTACATGCATAAGTTTTTTTCTCCGGTCATTGGAAAGGCGTAGACTCGTAAGGCCTCCCAAGGCGGACCCACGCCGTAATGAAACTCATTTATTCAGGTTCAACGCTCAATGTTCAGCTCCTCCTGAATGACCCTGTTGTACCTCACACTGTACTATATCCAGGCGGCGACCCCTCGGGCACGCCATGCGTCAGCAGCACGGCTAACTGTGCTTCAACCGTCCGCATTCGCTGTGTCAGTGTCTCGTTTGTAGGGTCCCCATTTTCTAGCGCGTCGGCCGCGCTCACCCCATCTCTAATCGGATCGAGCCGATGCCCTTTCTCCTGTGATAAATTGATCTCATCAACAATGTATTGGCGGGACAGCATCCGCGGGTCGCTCCGCTGTCGGTGTCGTCGAAGCCATAGCAGGAGAACCGAGACGCCGACGAGGGCGCCGGCACCGACAATCGCCCCTGCGATCGCTCCAGGAGGGACGCGCTTCCTGTGAGAGCAGTGGTGTCAGAGTTCAGTAGATCCATCAATGGGTTCGGGAGACCGTGACGTATTCAATTCTTGACTAGCTGCTGGTCGGCTTGAGCTTGGACGTGAGGTGGTAGTGGTGGTGGCGGTGGTGGAGCTACTAGTACTACTAGAGGGGTGGAGTCCGCTGGGGGCCGTGGATGTGTGTGTGCTACTGAGGGTGTTGATTCCAGGTGAGATTGGACTGTCGACCGTGCTCGAAGCCGCTACGGAACTGTATTTTGTCAGTGGGGCTAACAAGAGCGGTCAGAACGGGTGTCACCTTGCAGTTGCTACCAAAAGGTTATCGGGGCACGTGGAAGGAGAGTCGGGCAAGAGGGCGACGGTATCCTGGGTAGACATCAGTTTACGGTGGGCATATTGAGCTGGTCGTAACGCACTCCGGGAAAGTAATCACACAAAACCGTCCCAGCCTCGCTAAGATAACCACACTGAAAATTGTTTCCAAGTCTCTGCACCCCGCCGAGCGCCGTGCCGTTCTTGTCGACAGGCGGACATCCCAAGTCCGTAACATTCGTGGAGATGGCGAGGAGCCAAAGGGCGAAGCAGAAGACACTGGCGGGCAACGGAATGCATCTCCGCATTCCGAGGGTTTCAAGTGTTGAGAATATGGAGAACAAGTTCAGTGGCCTGCTGAACCGGCGCCGGCGCGGAATCGGATAGAGAAGGGGCTGGGCAAACGAGGGGGTGAGAGTAAGGGAAGCTGCAGTGGTAAGCATCTTTGTTCAAAAGCTGCTCTAATGCTAATTTGATCGTTGTTTGATATGTAGCTTCCCGGTTGCAACGATGTGAATCAGATATTACTATATCCATCCTTCTCCTCGGAGAACCAGATGCAAAACTTGGATAGCTTACAGCATCGGTGCCAGACTCCAAGCCAACCATCCATCATTGACATCTGGATGCGTGGAAGAATAAAATCCGCATTAGGGAGGATACGAGATGCATGGTGTTCTTTTTCTGGATGTGAGAACTTTGAAGAAGACTCTTCCGATTGGCTGTCTAAAACGGCCTGCCCAATATCAAGATCTGCATTCGGCTGCGTCGGCGTCTGCTGAGAAGGACCGTTAGTCCACGACGGCGTAGTATGCTATAAATGTACCGGAATAAGTGAGATTTGGAAGGAAGGGTGGAAGGTCCCTCGGGGAAAAAACAGCGACCACGACGGGTAGTATCCCGTAAATGCACTGGGACAACTGAGATAAATAGGGATCAAATGCATGGTGTGTAGTGCGCACCACCAGCAATAATAAATTCGATACGGCACGTGGCCGAGATGCAGGGAGGGAATGCCGCCTGCGATGCAGCCGCCTTTGAAATGGGGGGGGGGGGGGTTCAGATGAGTGTGGTCTACAGATTAGGTTCGCAGAATGCTTGAAAAAAATATGTGAGCCGTTCTTAAGGCCACGAATGCCGTCGGGGGAGTCGAACCCCCTCCTTCTACGCCGCAATCAATAACAGGGTGAGAACGACTGCCGCGGTCCACGACGGCTCGTTATGCTCTGAATGCACTGGGTTAAATGAAACGGAAGCATGGAAGTGTGCACCATGAGCAAGAGGAAAATCAGCACCGACGCGCGACGGATTGCGACGCTCGTTGGCCCCTCGCATCATCATGTGTGGTTCGTTTGCGGCTGGGTAAAGATAGATGATTCTAGCGCCGGGAGTAAGAGAGCCAGAGCCAGACAGCGCAAAGGGGAAAAAAAAACATGAAAGCATACGGAAGGCGACAATGCAATCGGGGAGAGTTGAACCCCCGTCTTTCTCATTCAACGAACTTCTTATAGTTTGAGAAGGGCCACCGCGGTCCATGAAGGCTGACTTCCTACCATCTGAATGCGCAGGAATAAGTGAGATGGAGCGGGGCAGGGATGCACGCACCAAAATAAGAAGCAATTCGACGGCCGCGCGAGGGGGTAGCCAAATCGCTGACAGGAATACTTGCATGTCGAGTTGCCGTTGAATAAGAGGGCGCGTGGGTGGGGCCCGGAGTTTATGCACAAAACGTACTTTCGGAATGGCCATGCCGTCGGGGGGAGTCGAACCCCACCTTTCTCTTCTGGTAAGATTACTGAAATTATAATTTGAGAGAACGACCTCTCTGGTCCACGGCGGCTTCCTATCTTCAGATACGGGTAGGATATTGACTCGAGAAAGAAGAAACCCGATCCCGGCGATGATGCGAGGTGGAGTACAGGATTGGTGGAATCCTTGGAAGGCATGACTGCGGATATAGGAGTATCAATGAGCGAGGTGCGCAGACCAGAAGAGAGAGATTGCCAAAAGAAAATAGCGGGAGAAACTATGCCATCGGGAGGAATCGAACCCCCATCTTTCTCCTCCGGTAACTAATGAAGTGGGCTATCCGAGAGAAGGCCGCCCTGGTCCACGAAGGCTTTCCATCCTGAGAATGCGCTGGGATAAGTCAGATGGAGAGGAAGGTGAATGTACATACCACCGCTGAAGAGCGGAATCCGCGACCGGAGAAAAAGAGAGTCGGATCTGGTATTTACGCGGTAGGGCGGTAAGGGAATGGGGAGGAGTGCAAGTGCAAGTGTGCAGTAGGTTGAGCGGTCACCAAAGTCCACGGGTGGCTGGGGGGAAGGCCTGAGTAGCAAAAGGGTCAAGAGCCCAAGAGAGAAAAGTCCAGAAAGAGAAAGTGCGCCCGGCGGCCGGCACCCATCCGAGATTCACTACGTGGAAGGAGGCTGAGGAATATTGAGGACGGTTTCGACAGATGAGGGTTGTGACGTGAGGGAAGTGACGTGTGGGCACTCTGATTGACGTCATGGATGGCCCTTGACGACGGCCTCGCTGTGCTCTTGGTCTAGATCACCCGGCACCTTCCGAGGTGACTACGCCGCCGTGGACCAGGGAAGGTCGCCCACCGGGGACAAGTGATGCGTAAAAATAGGAGACGGAGGTTCGACTCCTCCCGGCGGCATAGGGGTGGACTTCTTTTTCACATTCCATTCGCTGGATCTGAATGCTTGACCCCCAAGTCCGCACCTTGTAGGTAAGCCTTGTTGAATTAATTTTACGCCTCTGAGGCTCACTTCTCCGCGGGGACGGATGCTCAGTTGACCAGGCAAGTCCCTGCGTAAATAAGCCGTCGTAGACCAAGGAAGGTCGCCCTCTTCCGATGCCCTTCGTCCCAATCATCAAGCGGAAGGCGGAGGTTCGAATCCTCCCGACGGCATGTGTCATTGGTGGGTCAGTGTCTTTTTGGATCTTGATCTGGATGTGAATCTTGGCGCTGAATTGAATTTCGTTCCTCTTCCTCGTCCAATGTACTCCCTGCAGCACGGCGGATGCGACATTCTCAGCGTGTTCTCGATTGATTTATCGAGGGATGTTACGAGGTAAATACGCCGTCCTGGGCCAGGCGAGGTATCGATCAGTAAAGTGGGAAGTGGACGTTCGACTCCTCTCGACGGCATGCGAGATCTGGATTCCTTTTGATGTTTTGGAGTTGGCCAGGGCGCGGTAAATATGGCTTTATCTGTCCCTGAATCTGTTGGGCTGCTTTGCTGCTCACATCCGAGTCCAGCGTATTCGTAGGTGACCCGAATCCGCGTTTATCCAAACGGCATCGTGTCCATGCCGCCTTGACCCAAGGAAAATTGGATTCCCTTTAACACTGATGGAGTTGCGTGGACAGAAAATGAAGCCCGTGATGTGTGCGTCGAATCTGTGGGTTGGGAATTCGCTGCCTCCTAATATCGCCCGGGTTATGCAATGCCCGTGCATGTAATTGTGGATAAGGTGTGCGTAATACAACCCGGTAGGTGATATACATACAAGATAGTGCCTCAATTACCCGCTCTCCAGGGTTAAATAAACCCTGTGGGACCTACATCGGACTCCCACGAGCGGGCATGCAATTTCAACCCGTTTTCGGGTCGGGATAGCATGGAACGCGTTCTCTGGCCCAGCGCTGATCGCTACGAGGCAGCGAACTAGGAGGAAGTAAGTCGGATTATCGAGCAGTGCTGAACACGTTGAACCTTGTTAAACCATCCTGCATTTTATTGTCGCCTCGGTTGAAACTTGGACACGGCGGATTCGGGCAAGCTTAAACATCTCAAGAAAGCAGATGATATCAGGGGTCAGGGTGTACAATTTAACATAGAAATCAGAGCATCGACATGCAGTATGAAATCGCGCCAAGATTCCGGGAACACCGACAACGCGAAGGGCCAAAGTCACGGAAGGGCCGGGGTTCATCTGTGTGGTGCAGCTTGGGATTCCGATGAACGGGCGCGTCAGAGACGTACAGACTGCAGACTTCAGAGATGTGCATGGTGGTCAAAAGGAGAGCTGTCAGAGATTAGGTCAGCTTTGGCGGGGTTTAGATTCCTCGCCAATCTCTGTTCGGAAGTGTTCCGTTTGGCTTCCGTGGTAGAGTGTTTGGGATCCCCGTATATACAATTTCGATACCGTATGCAGCCGTATTTTCAACGAGTATTACGGTATACGGTACGGCACATACCGTACCGTCGGGCGGGGTCGTGTGACGCCACGGTGCCGAATTACGGTTCGAGTCAGCAGCCCTACTTCCAATCCTCCGACCTCTTGCGTTTCTCAGGACGTAATGTAAATGCCGATCAAGACCCAGTCCGTAATGTAATCATCAAACCGGTGCCCGACAAAATCCGAAAATCCGGTAAAATCTGTCCTGACATTTCTTGGTTTCAGGCCTTTTGGGGCATTATTAGGCATTATCATTGGTCCTGCAGGCGGGAGTTTGAATTTTTTGAAGTGGCGCCGATTACGGCTATCAATTATTGTGTGTCATCGAATCATTTCGATTGTCACTTGTACCCATGAACAAGCCCTCAGGGAAATTCTAAGGAGATAGATGTCTCCAGATTTCCAACTCAAGCATGCCCTGGGTTTGGCATTTTTGAAACTGTCCAAAACATTTCAAACTCCCGGCCCGCTCAGTCTCCCTACGGCAACAGTGCTCGCCACATTTACAAGCCTGGTTACGAGTCTACGTTCCCCTTCCACAACCGGGTGAAAAAAAAAGTTGTGGGGATTTTTTCCCCTTCGAAACACTTTGTTTTTTAGACCAAATTCCAAGTGAAATATAGTGCCGGCTTCTTCCGGCGGGGACTTCTTTGTTACGAAGCTGAGTAACGTAAGAGGTTCGTCGGAAGAAGCCGAGACTGCCCTTAATCCACTTTTCCGACCCTGTGTAGCAAATTTTAGTACTTACTGAGTATCTCTTGTCAGTAACACCCTAGACCCTCCTATTGAACCCCTCTCCGTCGCACCATGGCCTTTGCGAAGATTCCTCGCGCATCCTCCTCTTCATTCAGTCTCTGGTATGCAATTGACACAGAAGTGCACGCGCCAGTTTGTTGACCAAATAGCAAAGCTCAGAGATCATATGGGGGGTGCTAACACTAGGCTTAGCTCTGACCGTCGCCGTGCTCGGTCTGTATGCATACGTGGCATGGCATCCCACATCAAGAAAACATCTCGACCGGGTCAGCTTCCGACTGCTGGTATACGCTCTTTCGGCACAGTAAGGTCTGTTTTACTACCCCACTACGCCACTCATCGCTTCCAGTCTCGTTTTCGGGATAATTTTCCCCATTTGCGCGATTGATGCGTACCCTGGTTGGAGATGCAATCTTGTGTCGTTCATATTCAACGTCCGTTCAGCTGCTTATCTGCGACGTTATCCTGACGCACAACAGCTGAGCCTCATGTTCTCCGCTGGCATGTTTTTTTGCATGGCACTCAATCTTCCGTACGCCCTTCAGTTCCGCTTGTCCCTCTCCGCACTGAAGTGTTCCAAGCCTCGTACTAGTGTACAGAGTCAACGGGCAGCGCATGGAAAAATACTACATTCTCGGCACGTCGGTGGTCTGCACTGCCTGCGCCATGTCCGCATACGCATCTGGCAGTCTCGGGTGAGCCGACGATCTCGGGTCCGGGGTAGTAGTCAGCTAATCTCGGGCTCAGGTGGAACACGTTCAGCCAAACGTGTTGGTACCGCGACAATGATCCAGCTGCCATGCTCCGCTGGATCATCGGAACACAAACGTTCTGGGTCCTCCTCGTTTCAGTGGGGGAAGTCATCGCGTTTCTGACCATCATGGGATACATGATCACCTACCAGGTACGTCCGTTTGGCCATGCCATATTTGTCTTCTCACGTACATTCTACAGCTCGTTACGCGCTGTTTTACGCTAAAAAAACAGCAGAGCTTCGCGTCCGAAAATTTGCACTCGACGGGATTGACGATTGTCACGTTCCGCAACATAATCCTGCGAATCGGTGCGTGCGCCCATAGGTCATGAGCGACGAGAATTAAGATATGCCCAGGCTTGTATCCTCTCGTGTCATGTCTGCTCAACATATCCACAGCCTTACTGAACGTGTATATAGTAAAGCACCTAGAATTGACAGACCTTGTGCGTTACCCTTTCCTCCACAAATTAAAACACCCACCAATCCGCCCACAGATAGGGCGACTATCTATCGTAGGTATGTCCCCCTCCGCAACTCTCCAACCCCCATTCTGACTTGCCTCGTCCCAGACGTCGCGCTATTTTCCGCACGCCTGCTGATCTACGGGATTCTGGCTGCGACCGATCCGGTGCGTCCCCCTGTTTGCGCTGACTCCAAACTCCCCATGAATGCCACCATAAGTCGTTCCTCCGTGGCCTGCACGAGCTGCGCCACCCAGCGTCGAGCTATCCGAGGCATTCTTGCGTGACCGCCCACTTCCCTGCCCCCTGCCTGTCGACCGTCCTGTCGATGACCCCGGACGCGGAGCAGAACGTCAGCGGCGGCGAGAAGATGGAAGGGGCGTCCCCCGCTCTTGTGGGAACGCATACGCTAGGCCAAGGAGATGTCGAGGAGTTCTCCGATGGCGAGTATCGAATCGAGGCGATGATAGCCAACACTGTTCGAAGGGCGACGGATGTTATATGTCATTTTTAATGTCTTCATGCAGGGTCTTTCGGACTTGGCCGGATAATATGTACCATTTGCGTTGTTCATCTTCGTGGTTGATGCTAATAGCAACGCTGATATGTGGACTCTGCGGGGACATGTACATCCTGGTAGCGCGAAAACCATTTATTTTCACGGTGCGTGCAGCGTAGGCGTTCACTCCGTGTTTCACTTTCATACACCTAATTCATTATAATTATCATTACGTTCGCCATCCCTCGACTGGACCTCATTTCTCGCCTATAGCGGGTGCAATGTGTATTCTGAATCTTACCAGGGGCCGTTTTGCAGCACTTAGTATCAAGTTTTAAATGTGAGTGCGGCCATTTGGACTTCAAAACACGCACTTCGTATCGCACATCCCGCAATTACAAAATCAGGTGCCTATTAAACGCGATTGGGCGTCGTGTCGGAGTCTAGGACTCGCCGAAGCAGCTCCGAGTCACGAGTGAGCGCCACGGGCGTACCTATTCCAAGAAAGGGGTGCGATCCGGCGTTGCTGACGATGCACCTAGGGAGAGGTTTCCCAAGCTGCGATCTCCGTATGTGCGCGCCCATGCGGCTTGGCTGTCCAGGACGTCTCCACGCCTGTGCTGTATCTCCGCGCCGCAGCCTTGCGAGTTCATGCTTGCAGCTAGCTGCTGGACTTGCCGTCCCCCGCAAGGCACGTTTCCTCGCCTTCTGCCATTGCCTTGAACCCTTCTCCCTCTCCCGTAAGTGGATTCGGTGCGCACGGATGGCGCATCGTGAGCGCGGAGCGCATTGTTCTGATAAAAGTCTCCCGCGCCCGAGCGCGCGCTCCCGAGCTGGGGGTCATCGCTGCGCCGCAGATTCAGCCAGGGATCCTATCACTACGCCTCCTCTCTGTGTCGCCCAGGACTAATACCCGCAATCGCACCGCACTCTGTGGGAAGTATGGTTGTAATCTATCGTTCATTTTCTGCTACACCCACCTTGGCACGGGCTCCATTCTCAATCACCTGGATGCTAAGCGCTCACTTATCGAAGGACCTTACAAGGTAAATACGCCGTCGTGGCCAGGGAATATCGCCCTCATCTGGTGGGCAGAGCTCGAAGATACCCAGAGGGAAACGGCGGTTCGATTCCTCCCGACGGCATCCGCGGGCTTCCCTGATCTTTTTGGGTACATATCTCACTCGATTCTAGATTCTTAGAAGACCTCCGCGCCTTGCAAGTAACCCTTCCGTATCCTGGAACCTGCTCGCTGAAATGAGTCTCTTCCTCACATCCAGTGCCCGCGAATCCCGCCTGGGGAAAGGAATGTTCAGATATGAATCTAACGAGGGACGTTGGCAGGCTAATACGCCGTCGTGGACCGCAGAAGATCGCTCGCAGACGATTCATCTGCAGACATGTGCGCATCCGACTCCTCCCGACGGCATTCAGAAGGATGGTAACATCCTTTTTATGCGACGCTGGATAGATGCTTGACACACTCCGCGCCTCGCAAGTACGCTTTCTCGTCCCCCGGACTGCTCATTGAATTGATTCCCACACGTGTAGTGCCCACGAGCGTGGATCTGCATTCTTGATCAGTTTTGAGACGAATCTAATAAGTGCCGTTGGCAGATTAATATGTACGCCGTCGTGGGCCGCGGAAGGTCCCCGTCGTCCGATGGACGTAGGGGATCAATCAAGCGGAAGGCGGAGGTTTGACTCCTCCCGACGGCATAGGTGTGCGGCCCTTTCATATCTCACCCCTCTCTCTCAATGCCTAATCCTCCTAGATACCGAAACTATTGCAGCACGAATTAAGTAAGTTCTAAGTCTTGTGGTCTTATTGACTTCAGCTAAACCACCCGCAGGTATGTTGACTTCAGCCTTGATTGTAGGAATAATTGACTGACTTGCATTCTGCGTCTCAATAGGTCGTTATACTCGCCCAAGGTATATCCTCCGGGATACCGAAACTATCACCGAAAGAAACCAGGTATGCTCGCCATTATTTCATCATATACTGACCATTGACTGACATGTCCTTGCCGCCCAGCTCACTACGCTCTCGAAGCAAGTCCACCGCCCCTCAAGCTGTACTGACCTGCTTTATTCAGATCACATTGCACTCTGCTTCTGGCGAGATCTGAAGGTATATCCTCAGCTCGACTACACAAGCCCTCTAACGTTCAAGTAGCTCTGCACCCATCTATACATCTCAATTCTTCGTTCGCCGCCCGCTCGCAATTCGGTCGGCAGAACCCGCAATTTATTCAGAAATAATGGAACGAGGGACTGGCGGCAAGAAATCGTCCTCGCGCGGAGGACTCACTCCGAGTGCACTCCGCATCTGGCAGCCGCCGATGCACTTCAAGCACAGCGCGAGTACGCGACTGCGCGCCGCCTGCACAGCGCGCCCCATCTTCCCCGCACTCACGCCACCACACCTTAAGCCTCGAGGCTCGGACTCGCAGCGCCTCACTCCCGCGCTGTACCGTGCATGCGATCCGCGCGCGCGCCTCCCGTGTGATTCGCAGTGCGTGTGACCGCCTCAGTGCACGTCCCGGGCGCGGACAGATCCCAGTCGTGCAGCCCCATACGCGCCAACTCCACCGGCTGAGCTCGTTGCAAGCACGCGGCGCGGCGATGGTGTGAACCCACCACGTCGTTCCGTCGAGTGAGTGAGTCATCCCGCCCGAACGCAGGGGGAGTTGCACAGGAGTAGGTGTTGCCGTCGCTAGTCTCCCAGCGCTACCTCTACGTTTGCGCGGATATGGCCCATGGGGGTCTCCGTGGCCCGCTCGACTGCCGCACATGCACAGCAACTCGCGGATTCGCGGGCGTGTCTGGGGGCGCGGCATGTGTTGGTGCAGGATGAGTGAGTAAGGTGATAAATTAGCATCGCGCACCAGGTCGAGTCACGGCGCCGCTGCCTGCCCCGAGTCGCAGCGCGCACCACGGGGACTCTGTGCCTTCCCGCGCTTCAGTGAGAGTAAGGATGCGTGAGGATGTCAGAGTGCGTGAGAAGGTGAGGATGAGGGATTGCACCTCTGTGATTCTTCTGCTTTGAGCTTTGGGACCCGCAGCTGCGGAGAAGCGCCTTGGTCCACGATGGCTGTGCTGTAATTCGCCTATGCTAATTGCTACGAAATCGACAGGCAAGAGCGGAGTCCAACTCCACTACATTGACGTCATGAATGCCCCTGACGACGGCGCCTCGCTGGCTCGCTCTATTGTGCGCCGTCCTTGGTCTAGATCACCCGCCACCTTCCGAGGTGACTACGCCGCCGTGGCCCAGGGAAGGTCGCCCACCGAGGGTAAGCAGGCACAAGTGATGCGTAAAATTGGAGACGGAGGTTCGACTCCTCCCGGCGGCATAGGGGTGGACTTCTTTTTCGCATCCCATTCGCTGGATCTGGATGCTTGACCCCCAAGTCTACACCTTGCAAGTAAGGCTCGCGTCTCGCTGAATTAATTTTACCTCACATCCAGGGTGCCTCTGCTCCGCGGGAACGGATGCTCAGTTGGCCAGGCAATTCCCTGGGTAAATAAGCCGTTGTGGACCAAGGAAGGTCGCCCTCTTCCGATGCCCTTCATCCCAATCACCAAGCAGGAGGCGGAGGTTCAAATCCTCCCGACGGCATGTGCCATTCATCAGGAAAACGTTTTTGAGCTGGCAGAGCTGGCACCAGATCTGCCAGTACTGCCATCACGCCATAATCCGAGCTAGCGGCATAAAAAGATAACGGGCGCCAGGACTCGCCACCAGAACGAGTCAGTGTTAGAACTGCGATCAATTCGGAAAAGGTTAAATTGTGGATGCCGGCACCTGCCGACCACTTTTGGAACCAAATGTCGGCCACCTCCGAGCTGGAAATTGTCAAAGTCCTTCCCTTGACCTGTATTACTCGTTACAAGACTCAGTGCTTGCCCAGTTTTTATTTTACTTTACCTAAAACAAAGAAAAATGACGGCGCGATGCGGCCGTCTATCGGCGCACGCCAAATTAAACTCCCCTTTTGTGTCCACAGACTCATGGATAAATCACTTCCTAGGTCGTTTCGTCCAGAATTTTGTGCAAGAGAAGCAAGCGTGTTTCAGCTCAGGGCACCCTCTGAAAGATTTCATACCGAGTTGGCGACATATGCAGTATTTCACAGAGGGCAAGAAACACGAGAACTATTTTCCTCAGTGTTTCGTCTCGGAGATGCCGGGAACTGGCTTGTCTGGTCTGTTTTCAGAATTTCCTCGTCACACACGGTACAGCAAGAATTTGGAAATTTCAATTCGCCAGAGCTGAATGAACTCAGTACACACTATCACTATCACTATCACACAGGTATAACACCTGGAAATCATGTGCTTGGTAGAGCCACCGGAACCCGCCAGCATTATGTAGGCTGCCGAATAGGGGTACAAAAGGGGCTAGATCTGATAGGAGTTCTCACAAACTGCGCCAGAACTGATTCTGGTGCCACAACTCGAGTTTCTGGGACATCATTCAGGGTCTATCAAAGTTGACGGCGGCGCAGCAGGGGTTAGTGGGATTGAGCTCGATTGAGCTCAGTGTTGAGTCGATTGGTACATCTCCCATCAATCTTTTTGCATATGGGTTTCATTTCCGCTGTTCGGTTCTCCTCCCACAATGAAAAAAGGCTTTGGCCCCTGATGCTTTCAGAATACGGAAGGAGAGAGAAATAAAAGCAGAATTAAACATTGCTTGAAATAAATCGTCGAGGTTAACTCCCTGGGCCGGTTCACGACATCGGGTGAGGCTACAGAAGTATCTCAGAACTCATGTAGTGGAAAGTCACAAGCACACTGAACTGCTTTCAATACTGAGAGAATAAATGAAGAAACCTCCATACTTATAGTAGAAAATCACCTGCCGAACGCGAAAAATGAAGCGTTAATGAGTGTCTGTCTAGGACTCAGAGGGACCAAAAGGCGCCCCCAATTTGAACCTCGGTGACATACTTTTTTACACCAACGTACACCATTTTTTGTGGCCTCCGGATGCTGGATTAGATCAAACTTCGTGAGTTCATCAGGACCAAGGAGTTTACAATTTCCGTCTGACTTGCAGCATAGGAACTCATTTTGAGTTGTTTTCGAATATATATTTGGCAGACCGCCCGGCGGCAAATATCCGAATGAGGCTGTGGCTGTGATCGGCAGACGGCCATTTACCCTTCTACCAATCGACTATGGTTGAGCTGGGTTGAGCGGCACGCTAAATGAGTGGAATAAGTGGACGCGGTATTGTATCGGGCGGTGCCAAGGGTTCGAACTGAGAGGGATGAGAGTATCGTTTAGCCAAGGGAAGCGCTGAACTAGTCTCTTATAAACAGATGGTACAACAATATTCGCTCGTACAGTACCTCGCGATGTTGTAGTCTGTCGATTACCCGAGGTGTTTGATCCGAGGTGGGCCTTATTTAGTCTCTTATAAACAGATGCTACAACAATTCTCGCTCGTACCTCGCGATGTTGTAGTCTGTTGATTACCCGAGGCGTTTGATCCGAGCTCGACCTTATTATGGAATCTTAAACTTCTCGAGCTTTTGAACGACGGTTACGACGTGTCTTTCGACATTCTGTGATGGATTTTTCATCCAGGACACCCGAATAAGCAGCTTTCTCACTCATTTCACTCGCCTGGACCTCGCACGCGCGATGCCGAATTTTGATGGAACGGCCGCGTGATGTTGCGTTTCCCTTCGACCAGGGGAAATACGACAATCCTGAAGACGCGCATCTTCTCGAAATTCAGATTCAGGTCGTTTGGCTTCTTCAATTTTGTCCGCTGTGCTCAGGGTCTTTTGATGGACTTCAAACTCCGACGATGATATAATAACCCTCACCGCCTAACACAGGGCGCGCGGTAAACTCCAGACTAGCGCTGAACGTGCATTTGGATTACCCGGCCGAAAGGACTTGAGCGGTGCAAGAGCGGTGCGATATTTCGGGGAATCCATACCTCCGACCTTGTTGAGGCTGATAACCCACATCACTATAGGACTCTGATCCGCTCAGTTGGATGCTGCGGATGAGGTTACGAGGATGGGTGGCCGCCAGCTACTTACAGGAGTCGAAGACCCGGTCGGTGGGACGACCAAATTAGGACAAGACGTGGACATATACCTACTTATGAAATGCAAGCTAAGAAATGAAATTCAGGGTGAGACCGGATAAATATCGATTTGGGGTAAAATTCAGGGACCCTGAGACGGTCGCTAGACCGTACAGCCACAGAGCGGCAAATTCCGTGAACTGGTGCGTCATACTTAAATCGACTCATTGTCGGAGGGTATGGGTCTTTCCCCCCACCCCAGATCTGTCGCTCTCATGGATTCCGTTTCAGCAGTCCCGCCCGGGGTCCAGAGTGTCGAATTGTGAGTGCCATGTCTGTTTCGAGTGTTGGTCTCAGAGCTCACGATGCGCAGCTCAGGACCGCTGGTACACCAACCTGGAATTCTCACCGTGCCACATCTGTTGATCGTAAATATAGCTCATTGGCGCGTTGTTGAATTGGGGGCTTTTCGGAACCCTGTCCGTTCAAGTCTGTAAGTTGTCTCTGCTCTGCCGATGATGCGCACTTAGACGTTCTAGATCTCTATTATGAAGCCTTCCCAGTCGACAGACCGGTCACAAAGTGTCTGGTGTATATTTTATTCACCATCGACGTCGTGCAGACGATTTTGATCACGCACGACGCGTTCGCAACCTTTGGATACGGTTTTGATGACGTCTCGGCCGTCACCAAGCTACGTCTCGACTGGCTTACAATCCCGATCTTTGGTGGCCTCGGTAATCCAGATTCTCGACAATGTGGTCCGCATTGACGTTTTCTCCAGTCGCTTTCATTGGACAATCGTTCTACGCGTACCGCATTTACATGCTATCAAAATCGTGGCTCATCCCTGTGTTAATCATGTCCGTATGTCTATCCACCGTTGTATTGCCGGCCAAAAATTATGATCCCACACAGCTCTCCATCATTAGCGCTGTCGCTGCATTTATGTCCGGTGCCTTTGGCCTTAAAGGTGCGACAATTTTCGTGGTGATTGCACGCGAGATTCAACCATCCCAGCCGGGAATTTCGCAAGTTTAACCACCCCAAAGGATTCTGCCGTTGCCGGGGTTTGTGCTAGCCGAAAGACCACCCATATCGTTAACATCTTTCATAGATCTGGCTCGGTGCTTCTTCCGCGAGCGACATAGTCATCGCCGGGTGCATGACATATTACGTGAGTCTTGTACTGTTCATCAGGGATCTGGGGTGACCCGATCCAAGCTATCAACAGTTGACAGTGCCTTCCGGCGAACCCGTGTCTTCCTCTCAAAGCTGATTCGGTTAACAATCGAGACCGGTTCTGCAACTGGTATGCATGCCATCTGCCTTCCCATAATTGATCAAAATTAATCCATGCAGCGCTGGCAACTCTCACCAGTCTCACACTATTCTACGCCTTTCCCGATCGAAATTACAACTTTGTCTCATCCTTTATCATCCCCACACTGTACGCCAACACCATTCTCGCCATTCTGAATGCGCGTCTCCGAATTGTGGGGGGCCGTGGAACATACCCATCTTCAATGGATGTGATGGTTACGCCAACCTTTCTCCACACGACTGGGACAAATGCAGAAGCCACGAATGGCGGTTCTGCGCATCGTATTGCAATCAATCCTCAGGATTCCTCCGAGAGAGATTTGCATGATCATATCGAAATGAAAACCATGCGCGTACGTTCCATGTGATGCTAACTTGCGCGGACACGGCTGAAAGTTGAACAGGCTGCGCCGCCGGACGACTGCGTCTAGCATGCCCCTGCGTACCTGGCAGCGTCTCCCCGCCTCGAATGTCGGCAGAGTCACCGGCAAACTAGGGAGATCTAGTCGTTCCACTGTATCAAATTCGCTCGAGCCGTGAACCTGGGGTGAAGGCCAAAATCATGACGCATTTCCGCTGGTTATTCATTGAAGTCAACAGGTCGAAGCGAGATATATTAAATATATTAAGAGTGGATGGCGGCGCCCTGATGGTCCTGTACCGAGGCCATCTTCCTGGGGGTCCAACGTGAGTCGCAAATCAGTGTCAAGTGGATGTCAGGGAGGGCCGTTCCATGTCGTTTCATCAACACACCGAGCCATAGATACTAGTTCCCCTTGAATAATACAGCAGATGCCGATGGGAAGATGAAGTCGGTGAGCTTTAGATGTTTTTTGTTTCTTATAATTTCGCTGACCGTGGTGATAACTGACAGAAGGCGCGAACATTGCCGATCCTGCAGTTATGCCGTCGTCCCATGCTTTCCTGGTACGTCATCGGCAAAGAGTCGAATCCTCTTTCTTCAGGACATGCGTCCGCAACACCTAGTGTTTCCGCTCCTGACCCCGTCAGTCAGCATTCTTCCTTTCTGGTCTGTTGGAAAATCAGTATCTGAGATACTTCTGGATTGTCGTCATCTTTTTGTGCCGTCCGCGAGTCATTCGTCGGCTAAGGACTAGATTATAATGAGCGCAAGAGCGTCCTACTGCAAGGATCAGGTCGAGATTCCGATCTGTAAAAAAGGCTCGGTACACACAGCCATGCCGCCGGGAGGAGTTGAACCCACTTTAATTATTGCTTGGGGTCGCGTACAACCTAGTGTGGGCGACCCTCCTGTTATTGGTCCACGTCGGCATGTTTACTTTGTAACGTCCCCCGATACGGGATCTGAGAATGCATACCAGCGTCGCAAAGTCGTGCATCCTCTGGAGGCAAATTAAACCAGCGGCTTGATTCATTCAAGAGACAAAGCCTCGAATCGGAGGGCTTGATGAGGTGGAACTAGATCACTGACGGCGAAACTATTGCAGGACTTGGGGGCTCGACTCTGATTCGTTTAACGGAACTGTTGGGAAGATAGCCATCAAATAAATTAATCGAGCAGCCATCGTACAGTGAAAGAATAATACATGAGAAGAAAAAGGATCCAGTAGCCTGGTTGCGCAAAAGCCATTCGAGCCATCTGATGGCATTTTTGCAGTGCGCAAACAGATGGCTTTTCAACCAAATGATATATTAAGCCGGCTTGAGTGTGTTCTCAACACGTCTTGCGGATGTGAGCCCCTTTGTATCCCACTGCGCCGCGTGAGCCCCATTTCAGCCCAACAGTACGGATTTCAGCTATTTTTACTGAATTCAGGGGGCGAGAATGTTGGAAATTTGTTTTTGGGGAGGAAGATCATCATTTGGTGGGAGAGCCTCAATTCCTTCACAGAAGAGATGGGGGAGATCTGAAGCCACCCAGGCCATTAGTCATCCAGTTGCGCACCGCAAAAAAGCCATCCGATGGTTCAAATGGCTTGTGCGCAACCTCTCCATTCAATGAATAGGCCTCATGTCTCCTGGAATCTGGTCGCTCAATCAATTCTGCTGTCGCATTCAGCTGTTCGCCCCAACGCATATATATGTGGGCCTCTTTGCGGCAACCAAAGTTTAATCATTAGGTAGGGCGGCAAACTGCAAAGTGGGAGGTGGAGGTTCGAATCCTCCCGACGGCATGACGAGATCTGGATCCTTTTTATGCCTTAGCCTCATGGTAGGATCTAGATGCGTTGCAGGGTTGTTGATTAGATCAGCTGGGTATTATCTGCCAGTGGCTGTACGGTTATCTGCCATGGCGGACTGCAACTTCATGTTCAGGGCCTCTAAATTCGGGAAAATAATACAGAAGATGTATAAAAGAATATGAAAGCTTTCCACTGACTCAGAATTTTGGAATGAGCCCATTCGTTCTCGGCACTCAGAGGATGGCAGATAGCTTGTGATGGCAGATAATTTTCCCACGGCAGCTTTATCTGCCATCCACCACTACCTCAACATCGTTCGGCCCTTCTACTGCACTTCTGCATCTCAAACTCTATGTTTGGATTCCTAGGGCATTCAAGACACCTCTCCTCTTGGTCTTTTGAACTGCTGGACACCGGATTCACGGGAAAATAGGCCGAAACGAGCAGCAGCGCAATTGGGTGATTGTCCGCCCGAAATCCTTGCTAGCAGGCTAAAATCAAGCTCAATCTTACACAGTTGGCTATTCTCATTGGAATCCATCTCAATCTGCTCGAAACTGGCCATTCTCAGCTTGAATGTGACAGATTTGCGTGCTATTTCTCTGGTTTCTCAATTCGACAACTCGTCAGTGGGAAGGTGCTCTTTTGGGGACTAGAGGTCATTCTATGGGTCCCGGTACGTGAATATGTTACCTTCAACACGACCCAGTTCTCTCACACGGCCGTATTTTTCATCTTGCTTCCACAAACTCGCTGCTCCACCACTCTTTGCCCTCGTAAACACATCGCCGGGAGCTGGAAGTTGACAATCAGGCAAATAGCAGGTGCGAGAGCCCGTTTATGAACCAGAAGATTCCCTTTTCGGCACGCACATACACGTCAACACAACAGCTGCGAGGCAACACTTCACAACTCGGGCCACTTTCCTCGGCCACCTTGCGCATGCCGGTGCAACATGTTCGGCCGAACGTTCTGAACAATTTCAAGCATTTTTTGGTCTGAATTCCTCTGTTCGCACCACCCCCCCATCATTCAGATCGCCGGGCAACAGCTTCGCATGAGCTCGCGTGCATTTCCAAATTGTTGCTCTCCAGCCTGTAAGTTGCAGTAGCCGTGTCCAACGCCATCATATATGCTATCTGGGTTGTGTCGGAGGTGTCGTGAGTGTAAATGTTCGTGTTCACGGCCGCCGGTTGCATTGTGCTTCTGTGCGTTACCTCATACATATTATCAACATATTATAGCTGTTTTTGTACTCGTTCCTATTGCAATCCAATTCACTCATTGAAATTCATACCTGCGAAGGCAGCCCCAGAAAGACTCAAAGTTCAACTGAGCTCTCTTGAACTCTCTCTTCCTCTGTCCCTTTTTGATTTCTTTTTTGTGTTTTCTTGTCACGAGACCCAGTACAATGAAAAAAAAACCCGTTGCAGAGCTGGGGCCGCGCGTAATACACTGCATTCAGCCCGAACCTAGACAATGTTTGTGTCTGTGTGGTTAGACTGAGTCAGGCCCGGCTAGCCGCGCACGTGCGTCTAAGTCAGCCAGTCACACCGTGACTGGGCTAGCCTAGGCGCCCACGCGCGCCTCGACAACAACTTTGTCGGTTTCCTCGCTGTATTTTTGGGAATATAATGCTGTAGTCAAATTAAGGGGCCAACTCCTGGCTTATGAACAGCCCTGACTGGTTCTGGATGGCGAACAAAAGTAAGAGTGATGTTGGCGGCTAAAGTGGCGCCATTCCGAAATTATTAAATCATGCCGAGATCATGGCTCGGCGATCTTCGGAAGGACGGTTGTTCAACGGCGGGCTGGGGGGTTCACGACAGACATCTGTCTAAGTAGCAAGGCTGGGATAGACGCTGTGGGTCGAGGGCACTTCGGCCCACATCTGAGATCCTCGGAATCGTCGGAGCGGTGCCTAAGCGGCCTAGACCGGCCTGATCTGACCACATAGCCACAAATAGCCTCGGCTAGAGCCGCCTCGCGGAGGCTAGATCAATCGGCGTCTAGATCCGGGCTGAACACAGTGAATCTTAGTCTCTCTAAGACAGATACTCTATGAAATTTGTGCTCGTACCTCGCGTTATAGAGTCTGTTTGTTACCGCGTCAACTAAGCGGCGTCCAATCTTATTATCTAATGATATGATATCTCCGTGATACACCACCAAACAACTTATTTATTTTCACGCGTCTCCCCGCCATCTGACGCGACGCAATGGCGAACAACTCATCTAAAATGGGTCTAGTCCCCCCTGAGACCCTCTATGACACTCCAAGACCGCCCCCACCACGGCAATCCACTTCTGTGAGCGCCGATACAAATGGAGCCTTTACATGGGTTCCAGGAAACAATTCCCCAATACCGGGCCCGAATTACACTCCTGCGGGACGAGGTAAATGATATGAATAGAAACCTTCATTAACTTACCTTCTGTTGCAGCTCCATTTCCTCGAACAAATAACTCATCCGCCTCTACTCCTGCCACCGCCAACGTCCCGTCAACACAACCCAGGCTCAAAGCCAAGAGGCGAAATATATGGGAGAAGGCAGACGAAATTTTGGTCACCATTGGAAAGGAGTTTGAGTCTTTTGCTCATTTTCTCGAGGTGATGTTTTACAATGGGATATCCGGTGAGTGGGGACAGCAAAGAGGGCCGATTCGCCGTCACCCGTCACAGTGATGCAAAGAACATCCTCGCCGTCGAGGATCCAGGCGATGACGGTGACTTGCCAGTCGCGAAGACCACCAGTCCATTGAGGTATTTTCGTCGCGACAATCTGTTGGATGGTCATACGACCATGTTTGGTTTACCATTTCCGGCCTCGCGACGGTGCCATGCGCGAGTACACAAAGTCGTGTCGAGAACATTGACAGTTGTTGTCGTGTTTGATGGGACACGTGGCTTCCCAAAACGGATTGCTTACATCATAAACCTGGTCGCCTACTATGACAGCGCGGTAACCACAGGACTAAGTGAATCTGTCCCAGGGCTGTCCCTGGATCTGGTGCGTTAATTTGTATCCTACATCCAGCATATTCGGCGTGGAGATCTGAATCCAGGAAAGTCTACACCCGACGCCTGGGGCCCACAGAAGGATGATCGACTTGGGTAGCAGAGGATGAATCCCGTACTGGGTGTGTCGAATCTCCAAGTTGAGAACTCCCAACCTCCTAATATCAACCGACGGGCTGTGCATGTAATTGTGGGTAAGGTTCACGTAATACAACCCGGTAGGTAATATCAATACAAGGTGGCGCCCCAATTTCGCGCCCTCCAGACGTCGTTTGGGCCTTGCCTCGGTATATGTCCGCCGGCTGGAAGTGGACGCATCAGAAATACATCCATTGAACGACGATGGAAAATGCTCACAAGAAACTGCCTTCGCGCGAGATGCCATCATCGCAATTCAACCATATACCACGGAATACCTCACGTGAAGTACTCCGTCCGGGTGGGTCCGATTGCGCGCTTCGCGGTGATGGTGGGGAATGCCGGGCTGAGCGTCAGCCGGAGGGCAAACCCGCAGCGGTCGCGGAGCGTGCGGGGCGGGGGCGGGGGTCGGGTCGACAGCTGGAGGGTGAAGCCGCAGCGCTCGCGGAGTGTGCGGCGCGCGCTCGGCGAAGGACTCGACGTCAAAGCTGAGGGGAGGGTGGGTGACGCGAGCATCGGCATTTGGATTGCGGACATGATGATCCTTGAAGGATGGGTTAGCAAATAGAAACCCTGAGACGTACTTTGGATTATGGAGTTCTTTGAATTTGTGGGCGGTGGGTTTATGTGGGGACGATCCTTGAAGGAGGCGTTAGGAAATGAATGGTAGGAGAGAATCAGAGTTGTACTTTTAATTCTTGGGTGGGGCGTTTGTGTGGTGATATTTCTCTGCTTCTACCTGCATTTATATGGTCGGTGAAAATAGGGGCTGAGACATTTACATCCGCAATAATATTCGCCGGCTGGTCTAGCCCGGTCTAGGCCGTCCTGTGAATAGCCTACGTCTCGCGGGACCCACGGGTCATCTGTGCTACACCACCGTTTGACTTCCCGTGCTGATTCTAGAGAAATCGACCGGCATAATTCTCAGCCATTTTCGGTCCAAAAATCAGGTAGATCCGAGGTCGGATAGACGGGGAATCAAACGACACGATTTTGCCTTGACCAGATGATGGCACGCATGTCGGCCGATTTGGCTGTCGTCGGCAAGACATCCCGGCTGGACTGTGCAATAACAGATGCTGGAGCCATCAAATTGTTTCAACATCGATTCGACGTCGGAATCCACATCTGGCCCCCGTCGTTCATCAGAATCACGAATCCAAATTTCTTCTAAGTCATATCTTGCGATCTTCATGATTAGCCTCCTGGTCCACATCTTCTCCACAATGCGACCCCGAGATACAGCACCACATTCCAACTTCCACCCTTCTACAGACTACTGCTCCGCCCGAGTCATACAGGGGGAATGTAGGGGACTGAGAGAAAGTCGGCCACGGTCGCATCTGAAATTTATGCACATTTTCTTTCTTCCTTCTGTAATGGGCTTTCCGCTGTCGACGGACCACTGCACCATGTGGCTGAAGTTTGCGAGACAAGGGATGGCAGGACCAGTGTCGGATTGGCTCCGCAAGACATACATGACCATGGGTTATTACGTCAAGCACGGGGATTCCAAATCCGGCGAGTTCAAAGCACTGATTGGCTTACTGACTGGAGACCCCGCATCGCCGGTGCTCTGGAATTTATTCATGGCCGATCTTGTAATGCTGCCTGACCTGGACGATGTGGTACTGGAGAATACTCGAATAGCGATGATGGCACAAGCGGACGACATACTTTTGATCTCGCTGTCTGCGAGAGGTCTGCGCGCGAAGCTAAAAACTCTCCAGGATTGGTGTGCCCTGAACTTCATCCTGATCAACCTGTTAAAAACTGTGATCTTGATACTCGGCCTTGTACCCAATCCCCCACCCGTCTTCATGCTCGGAAACGAAGTGCTCAAGATTACCAACGAGGAAAAATATGTCGGCGTGAATCTACGATCCGATACTCAAAATCTTCTGCAGGATCACTATAAAGCTAAGGCAGGCACTGCGAGATACTGCGTGCATCGTATCATGGCAATTGAGGATAAAACCGGTCGGCTGACTCCCAAAGAACTTAAGCTGCTCTACATGGCGCGCGTGGACTGTCATCTTACCCACGGTTGCGAAATTTCGCCCGATTGTGAAGATGTTCACGTGAAGCAACTCTGCGAAGTTCAAGTTTCTTTTATCCGACAAATCCTCAATCTCCATGGACGCTCCATGCTTATCCCGCTATACACGGAAACGGGCATTGTACCTCTCCGAGTTCGACGTTTCATCCTTGCTCTCGGATATCTGCAGTACCTATTAGAACTCCTTCCCACTCACTATGCCCGTGCCGCAGTGACCAATTCAATTAAACTGGCTGCGATGGGCAAGAAATCTTGGGCAAGGGATCTAATGTCTGCCGCCTCCAAGCTTCCATTTCCATGCCCGGCCCCTGATTTTGCGAACGCTACGGCTAAATCCATGATGGAATACGCAAAAATGGTTGACGGGTTAATGTTAAAATGGATTCAAGGCGAAGTCGACTCATCGGACAAGTTATATCTGATTCAGGGACGTCGAGAACCACAGAAAGACAAACCTCCTGCACCGCAAACGCTTCGGTTACGGCACTATTTATCAATGGTGAAGACTCAGAAACACAGAGAAGCTCTGACTTCTCTGCTGCTGTCCACTCATCTATTGGCCGTTGAAGTTCTGCGATACGGGGATCATTTGCAACCACGAGAGGACGATCGTTCAAGACGTGTATGCCGGTTCTGCAAAATTAAGGTTGAAACACCGGAACATGCCCTGCTAGTTTGCGACGCCTCGCCCGAGGTTATGTCCCTGCGCACCGCATTCCTGGCCAAACTCTTCACCACTGCACGTCTCATGGATGAACTTGATACAATCGAGTTCTTTAAATCCATGGTGCACGAAAGATCGACCGTGGCCCTCGTGGCGAAATTTGCACATGAAGTTCTTCAGGTTTTTTACGCAACTCCGGTTTTTAGACTAGCTGACTAAGAGGTATCGGTGTTTCATTTCCTCAATTTTGCTTTTATATTTCACCTGAGTTCTACGACGCGAAGGGAGACTGGGTGCGTGAGCTCGACTCGGGAGAAATATAGAGGTCAGGGACGATGGTGTACATAATAAGCCTGTAGTACACCGGGATACTTCCTGAAACCGGCGTTCCTAAGCGGGACCGTGCCGTGTAATGCTACCTACCTACCTACCTACCGCTCTAGTGTATTTAGATATCTTGTTATACCATAATATAAAGTGTTACTGTCGTGCAAATGATCCACCCTGACCACCCATGCCGCGTATTGAAATTATCGTGGGAGGTCTGGCCCCTGGGACTCTCTCGACGTTGGGCCATCATCGAAGTGTTACAACACCGAAATTTGTTGGTCCGATCTCAAAAATTCAATGCCGGAAATAGGTGTGCTCCGACGTTGCTCCCATGTCGCGCACCTTGCGGTGGTGTAGTCATTATAGGCGCGATTGTAGCCGTGATGCGCGAGGAGGCGCGAGACAAAAGCACGCCTAGCCAGCCATGTCGTCGAGGTGGTCGAACCCCCATCATCCTCTTATCTTCTACGCCGCAATCAATGATAGTTGAAACGCCCGCGCGATCCACGACGGCTTCTTATGCTCTAATTGTGCTGAGGCGGAACTGTGGAAGGAATGGGATATGCGCAT
Organism: Mycena vulgaris; assembly: GCA_029204335.1. NCBI lineage: Eukaryota > Fungi > Basidiomycota > Agaricomycetes > Agaricales > Mycenaceae > Mycena > Mycena vulgaris. The sequence continues at coordinate 660,389 of JARGYA010000030.1, forward strand.
CATAAGCAAGAGTAAGAGGGAAATCAACTTGTTTTAGTGGAGGATTGTGACCCTCGCTGGCCCGTATCTGTGTGGTTTGTTTGCGCGGGAGAAGGAGATGGGGGTCTAGCCACGAGAGTAACAGAGATAGACGCAACCAAAAGCAATAGATCTCAACCCTTTCCTATGCCGTCGGGGGGAGTCGAACCCCCGTCTTTCTTTGAAACGAATTTCTGAGTCTGACAGTTTGAGAAGGACCGCCGCGGTCCACGGCGGTTTGTTATCCTACAACTGCGCCGGATTGCGCCCACCACGAACAAGAAGAAATTCGACAGCCACGCACCGAGGTGATCGTGACATTGTTGACAGGAATTTCTGCCCATCGAGTGATCGTTGAGTAAGGGGGCTGAGATGGCTTGAAAATGGGTACCTACGGCGCCTATGGTTTATGCGAAAAGGGATCTCCGAGGAGAATGTGCCATGCCGCCGGGGGGAGTCGAACCCCATCGTTCTCTTGCAGCGAGCTACGTGAAATCAGCAACCACATTTGGAGAAGGACCACCGCGGTCCACGAGGGCTTTCTATCCTATGAATGCGCTGGAATAAGTGGGATGGATGGGGAAAGGGTACACAAACCATGGGCAAGGAATTCGATAGCGGCGTCCGTGGGGTGGCGTGGATATTTGTGAGGATCTCCGAGTGTCCAGGTGCTTCATAGTAAGAGCTTAGGTGAGTACTGCAGAGACAAGAAGGAATAATGGCCAAAAGATGTTCACATTCGTCCAATACCGTCGGGGGCGTCGAACCCCCATCTTTATTCTCATTCATTGCATACTGTCCAGTGTCACGGAGAAGGGGGCGCATTGGTCCACGACAGCTTTCTAGGCTGTAGTTGGGCTGGTGAAGGTGGATGGACAGGGAAGGAGGCGGGTGCGCGCGGGGCTACTACTGTACTATTACGACGAAGTATTCAGTCACTGGTCACAGCGCCGGTTGAATTGAAGGCTTTCCAAATGTGTCACAGGTCACCGAGGGCGTTGAATACTTGACCGTTTTATCCGGCTGCAGGGCCGAAAATTGGATTTTTTCTCCAGCCACCGGTGATCCTTGTGATGCCAGTTTGTCGGAAGATGCAGCCAAATCAAGTCTGTTTCTGCGGGAAATTCTTTCCTCTGAGCAATTTTGGCGGTCTTGCGAGCCGAAATTTGAGCTGAATACTTAGGAAATGAATGCTGAAAATAGTGGTCACAGGTCTCAACCCCGGTTGAATTGATGGGAAATGAATACTTATGGTCACTAGTCACACCCCCTGAATACTTGGTCGAAATAGTACAGTATGGCTGATGCGGACAGCTGACGAAATCGACAGCCAAGAGCGGAAAGATGAGCCAGAGGAAAGATGGGAAGCCTCACCTTCAGGAAGTACGCGGGTGCAGTGTAATTGAGTGAGCTATGGCCAACAAACGAAGATGGGAAGGGGTCGGAGCAAGTCGGACTCTGGAGCGCGCGGCCGATGTCACGTGCGCATCGTCCCAGTCGCGATCAACTCGCGATGCCACCACAGTCGAAAAACGACGGCCAGCGATGCGTCCCTCGACTGCTCGGATCCCCGACGCGCATGGACTGCTGCGTTTGCCATCATCATCTTTTTGCCCTTCAGGCAGTCTGACCCCGAAGCCGATCTCCTGAGTCCTGAGTCCTTAGCATGACAGCAAGTCGTCGTTTTACAGCAGGCCCCGTGAAGCTCCTGCCAAGGGTTGCCTCAAAAATTTCCCGAATCCGGCCTCAAAAAGCCACTTTTTGGCCTCATTCTGGTGTGAAAAAGCCACTTTCGGGATAGGGGTGATCACGTGAACCCCCTATTTTCACTCAAATAATCAATTTTTTCTCCCCGCGCACCGCGCGTCAACGAATACATTGTTTTACATCCTAGCACTCCCAGGCACCTTCAGTGTTACCTTTTTTTACATCAGAAGGTGTTCCAAGCCGCTCGGACGTGCCGATTGATTGGATCAAATCGCTGCGATTTCACCAGAATTTGCCCTCAAAAAGCCACTTTCTGGACAGGACCGGTCAAATTTCGGCCTCGAAAAGCCACTTTTGGGACGACAAAATCGCAAATTTTCGGCCTCAAAAAGCCACTTTTCGGGGCAACCCTTGGCGGGAGCTTCACGGGGCCTTTTACAGCACCGGATACAGAGCTTCAAGTTGAACCGAGGCCGCTCTGATCAACCTCGAACAAATGCACCGTACACGACGATTTGGACTCGGTACGGGCAGCGAGTGGCCCGCCACGGGGGTACGCTGTACCAAGGTATGTATCGACCTTCGTCGCGCGCCTACGTCTCTGACGGCGCGCGCGCAGAGCTTCTCCGCACGCACAGGATTCCTGCCGTGCCACGTTGGCTTGCGTCCTTTGTCCGGCGTGCTGCGCACCCAGCCCGCGTCGCTGTTATCGCGACCTCCCACGAAGCCGTCGCGCTCTCTCAGTACCCTCATGCAACAGCTTGGATCTTCATTACTGCGCGGATGTCGTACTCGATCGCCGCCCTGCCGCAGGGAATGGTCACTCCCCAGCTGCGCGCTCGTCGTCACCGCTCCGCGCGCTTCGTGTGCCGCAGGCACCCGGCGTCTCAGTGTCCGAACCTCCTGAGGGCGCGGCACTGCTGCTTCCCAAGACCGTGCACGTAGTGTTGATTCGGAAGTGCGCGCCTCCCAATTGCGCCGCAGTCTTTCTAAAATGTGATTGGGATCAATCATTAATTGGCTGCTCTCATCTGAGGACCACCTCCCCTGCGCCTGGTGCGAACTCCATTCTCAATCATCCGGGATGCTAAACGCTGATCTATCGAAGGACGTTACAAGGTAAATACGCTGTCGTGGACCAGGGAAGGTTGCCCTCGTCTGGTGGGTGGAACTCGAAGATACCCAGAGGGAGACGGAGGTTCGACTCCTCCCGACGGCCTCCGCAGGTTTCCCTGATCTTTTTGGGTACATATCTCACTCGTTTCTAGACCCCTGGAAGACCTCCGCGCTTTGTAAGTAAGCCTTGCGTCTCCTGGAATCTGCTCGCTGAAGCGATTCCCGTCCCCACATCCAGTGCCCGACGTCGCCTGGGGAAAGGAATGCTCAATCATTTTAGATATGAATCTAACGAGGGACGTTGATAGGTTAATACGCCGTCGTGGACCGCGGAAGTTCGCCCGCAGACGATTCATCTGCAGACATGTGCGCGTGGAAGCGGAGGTTCGACTCCTCCCGACGGCATTCAAAAAGATCATAACATCCTTTTTATGCCACTTGCTGGATAGATGCTTGACACAGTCCGCGCCTCGCAAGTACGCCTTCTCGTCTCCCGGACTGCTCGTTGAACTGATTCCCTCACGTGTAGTGCCCACGAGCGTGAAGATCTGCATTCTTGAGCAGGTTAGAGACGAATCTAAACAAGTGCCGTTCCCAGATGAATATGTACACCGTCGTGGACCACGGAACGTCGCCCTCGTCTGAGGGGATCAATCAAGCGGGAGGGGGAGGTTCGATTCCTCCCCACGGCATAAGTGGGCGGACCTTTTTTTTGTCTCCCACACCCTGAATCTAGGTTGTGAGTCCTCGACTCTGCTCCCTGACTCGATTTTTCTGCTCATGTCCACCGCATGTATTCGCAGCATATGTGTGTTTTCTACGAGAGGGAATGAACAATCAATGATTGCGGATACAAATCTATCAAGGTCCTTGCGTAGTATTGTCGCAGGCTGTCGGGCGCAAGATCAAACGTCAAATAGGAGGTAGACTGATTAATTTCAACATTTTTATCCCATTCATTGAATGCCCGAATATTCTAACTCATCCATTCTCCCATCCGCATCTCCGGTCCAGGTCATAATGCCCCATGGGGGCCGCGCCCACCTCCATGTTTTGTTCCTGTCTCGGCGGGATGCCAGTAGCCAAGGTATGTCTGACTGGTGTGTGCTCACGGCATCTCCTGAAACTTGATTCTTGCCACAGCATTTCCTGAAACATAATTCTTGACGCCAACACCCGGGACAGGCGATGTCCCGCTCCTATATAGAAGCGCGGAGTTTCGGCATCTTATCCACTGGACAATTCGCACCCTCCGCCAAGTCGGATGCCTTCATATTGCCTCTTCCTGTCAAGATACTTCTTCGCGAGTTCGCACGGCGTCAGAGGTATATGTTTTAAGTTGCTACTGACGATATCTGCTGAAATTTTTAATTTGATTCTTACCGGATGAGACATGCGAGCCGAGGTCCATGGGGACTTGCAAAGCGATCGGTAATCCCAGGTACCAGGCACAAATTATAATCCCCGGGTTTAACCGGGTTCCAGGAGTCCCATCTCAGACCTTCTCAGACCCCACGGATACTTACCAGTGCGAATCAGGCACACATTACAATCCCACGGTTCCGCTTAGGCGCGCCGCGTCCCAGGAGTACATACTACAAGATGATGGGGAGTTATGAGTTTCACTCCAGCCCGCCCAGACAATGTTGAGCGTCGCACTACATTAATCTTGCTTCTACAGTACGTGAGGCTTTTCAAGGCCGCGACGAAGGTGAGCTCCCAACATGCACTGCGACTGTTGTTGTCGGAGGGTGCCCACTTATGATACGTCCGGACATTTGATCCTTCCAGATCTTTACCGCTCATTGAAAGCGGCCGCAGGTGTCATAATACTGATCTCATTGCCAGGAGAGAACTATAAGATTTCGCCAAAATATGTGAGTGAGAGTCCATCTACCAATCAATGCTCACTCCGGCGTTTCTCTTGCTGTCTCTATTTAGCGCTGTGGGCTTGTGCAAGTTGTACGAAGACGTTGCGGACCTCCCCGGGCTGCACTACGACTTTGTGATTGTCGGAGGTGTGCCTCCGCTGCTGCAAACTTATCAGATCCGGTAATTGAATTCATCCTTGCCTCCAGGTGGCACGGCGGGGAACGTCGTCGCGAACCGCCTCACGGAAAACCCGGCGGTGTCTGTCCTGGTCTTGGAAGCAGGTGTCTCGTGCGTATGTCTCGATGCTCTGAGGATATCATCTGATTCATGATATCGGCAGAAATATAGGAATCCTTGACTCGGATTGCCCATTCTTGTTGGAGGGACTCTTCGCCGCCAATGAGTGGAACTGGAGTGCGTGAATAGTCCCGGCGAAGTCCTGTGAATTTCAATAACACGCGCAGATTACACGACAGTACCACAGGTCGGGTTGAACGGCCGGACTATCCCGTTCCCCAGGGGTAAGTGCGCACCGAAGTACGAAAATAAATAAACTGAACCCGACTAAGCACACTTCCTGGGTGGATCCAGCGGTCACAGTAAGCGCTCCGGCCCTACACAAGTCAGTTGTGCTGACCAAACCAGACGGAATGGTGTATACCCGTGGTGCTGCAGACGACTTCGACCGCTGGGCGCGCTGGACGGGTGACCAGGGGTGGTCTTGGAAGCATATTTTTCCTTCTTACCTCAAGGTACCCCAATCCATTCGGCAGCGCTTCTCGAACTAACCTTTTCCGCCAGCATGAAACATGGACCCAGCCAGCCGACCACCATAACACCGCCGGCCAATACAGCCCTGCCGTCCATGGAACGCACGGACCTATCAACGTCAGCCTCAACGGCTACGCGTGGCCTGAGCTCGAGCAAAAGGTCATGCAAACGACAAGGCAGATGCCAGATGTGTTCCCGTTCAACTTGGATATGAATTCGGGGCACCCGCTGGGCGTTTGTTCGTGTTCCGCGCCCGTGTCCTTAATTTGTGACTGACACGAGAGCTTACAGCATGGTTGCAGTCGACCATTGGGGGTGGGGAGCGCAGCACGTCTGCCAAGGGATATTTGGCGCCCATTTTTATTCGGCGGCCAAATTTGCACGTACTCGTGCATGCGCAGGTGTCCAAGCTTGTTAATCCGAGCCATATGGGCGGCAAGACATCGTTTGGCGGAGTGCAGTTCCGATATGGTATGCCCCGTAACCAGCGCCGGATGTGTTCCTAACTCCTTCACTAGGATCATCTCTCTTCGTCGCGAAAGCATCGAAGGAGATAATCATTGCCGGCGGGCCAATCAACACCCCGCAGATCCTCCTAAACTCCGGAATCGGTAACCAAACCACACTGCGCGCGCTGGGCATCCCGCCCGTCCTCAACCTCCCAAGCGTCGGGCAGAACGCGTCCGACCACCCCTTCGTCGCCGTGACCTGGGCCGTGAACTCCGCGCAGACGCTCGAGTCTATCACGCAGAACGCGACGCGCTTCGACGAGGCGTTCGCGGAGTGGAACACGTCGCGCACGGGGCCGTTCGTGGACTCGGCGGTGGTCGCGACGCACGCGGCTTGGCTGCGCCTCCCACCGAATTCGCCCGCGTTTGTCGGGCATGCGGACCCATCGTCTGGCCCCGGTTCGCCGCACATTGAGTTCTTGGTGGTCGTGAGTCCGCTCAACCATGATTTCCGGTATTTCGTATTAACTCGGAGCAGCCCGGTGACCTCTCGGGGTCGGGCCCCGGACACTTCATGAGCATCGGTATTGCGCTTGCCAGTCCCATCAGCCGTGAGCCCACCCTCAACTCGTATTGAAGTTCTGTGTGTTGATTTTTACCCAGGCGGCTCGGTGACGATCAACAGCAGCGACCCCTTCGCGCCGCCGCTTCTCAACCCAGGGTATCTGAGCAATAGGGCCGACTACCTACTCCTGCGCGATGGCGTGGCGCTGGCTCAGAAGTTCGTTAGCGCGCCCGCATGGCACGGGTACCTCGGCGCAGAGATGGCGGGTCTCTCGACGATGACTCCCGCTCAGCTGGAGGCGCACATCCGCGACACCACGGGGGAGAGCTTCCACATCGTCGGCACCGCCGCGATGTCGGCGGTGGACGCGCCCTACGGCGTGGTCAACCCAGACCTGCGTGTGAAGGGCACGGTCGGGCTGAGCGTTATCGATGCTTCGATCATGCCGATTGTCCCGGCGGCGCATACGCAGGCAGTCACCTATGCGATCGCGGAGCGCGGCGCAGATTTGGTGAAGCAGAGATGGGCGTGATGCTGGATGGGTGCACAAGAGTGGAGCAAAACACATTCATTTTCTGTTTGAAGAACCTTAAATTGCCTATAGTAGCTTAGGTCTCGATATAATTTCTGTGCTTGGTGTTTTCAAGTCATTTTGAGCTCAATCAAAACCTACATATATAAGTTTTTTTCTCCAGACATTGAAAAAGCGTAAACTCCTAAGGCCTCCCAGGGCGGACCCACGCCGTAATGAAACTCATTTATTCAGGTTCAACGCTCAATGTTCAGCTCCTCCTGAATGACCCTGTTGTACCTCACACTGTACTATATCCAGGCGGCGACCCCTCGGGCACGCCACGCGTCAGCAGCACGGCCAACTGCGCTTCAGCCGTCCGTATTCGCTGAGTCAGTGTCTCGTTTGTGGGGCCCCCGTTTGCTAGCGCATCGGCCGCGCTCCCCTCAACTCTAATCGGATTGAGCCGACGCCCTTTCTCCCGTGTTAAGTTGATCTCGTCAACAATATATTGGCGGGGCAGCATCCGCGGGTCGCTCCACTGTCGGCGTCGTCGCAGCCATAGTAGGAGAACCGAGACGCCGACGAGGGCGCCGGCACCGACAATCACCCCTGCGATCGCTCCAGGAGGGACCCGCTTTCTGTTGAAAGAAGTGGTGTCAGAGTTCAGTAGATCCATCGGTGCGTTAGGGAGACCTTGATGTATTCTCATCTTGATTAGCTGCTGGTGGGCTTGCGCTTGGACTTGAGGTGGTAGTAGTGGTGGAGCTACGAGTACCCCTAGATGGCTGGAGTCCACTGGTAGCCGTGGATGGGTGTGTGTTACTGAGGGTATTGGTTCCAGATGAAATTGGAATATCGGTCGGGTTTAAAGCCAGTACGGAACTGTATTTCGTCAATGCCGACAAGCGCAGTCAGAACGGGTGTCACCTTGCAATTCCTTCCAAGAGGTTCTCGGCAAAGTCGGGCAGAAGGGTCACGATGTCCTGGGTAGACATCAGCTTGGGGTGAGCATATTGAGTTAGTCGTAACGCACTCCGGGAAAGTCATCACACAAGTCCGTCCCAGTCTCGTTAGGATAACCGCACTGAAAATTGTTTCCAAGACTCTGCACCCCGCCGAGCGCCGTGCCGTTCTTGTCGACAGCCGGATATTCCAAGTCCGTAGCATTCGTGGAGATGGCGAGGAGCCAGAGGGCGAAGCAGAAGACAGTGGCGGGCAACGGAATGCATCTCCGCATTCCGAGGGTTTCAAGTGTTGAGAATATGAAGGACAATTCAGTGGCCTGCTGAACCGGCGCCGGCGCGGCATCGTATACAAAAGGGGCTGGGGAAACGAGGAGGTGAGGGTAAGGGAAGGTGTAGTGGTAAGCATCTTTGTTTAAAAGCTGTTCCAAGGCTATTTTGATAGTTTTTTGATATGTAGCTTCCACGGTTGCAACGATGTAAATCGGATATTAATATCTGTCCTTCTCCTCAAAGAACCAGATGCAAAACTTGGATAGCTCACAGCATCGATTCCAGACTCCAAACCGAATCGGTATCTGGATGCGCCGAAGAATAAAATCCGCATTAGGGAGGATACGAGATGCATGGTGCTCATTTTTTTGGATGCCGGAACTTTGAAGAAGACTCTTTTCCGATTGGCTGTTTAAAACGGCCTGCCCAATATCAGGATATGTATTCGGCTTCATCGGCGTCTGCTTAGAAGGACTGTTAGTCCACGACGGCGTAGTATGCTATAAATGTACCGGAATAAGTGAGATTTGGAAGGAAGGGTGGAAGGTACCTCGGAGAAAAACAGGGACCACGGCGTAGCATCCTGTAAATGCGCCGGGATAACTGGGATAGATAGGGATCAAATTCAAGAAACAGAAAAGACACCGCGGCAACGCGGTTGCTGCAGAATCAAGCAAGAAATAGAATCAAGATTCGTTGGCGAGCGGAGATCACGGCTGACTGACGAACCAGAGACTCACAGGCCCAGAAGTCAAGTGGAGTTGAGTCGAGGTATATTAAGAGCCAGGCGGTCGACCGTCGAATAATCACTGCGGAAACCCAAAACTGTCAAGGGCCGGATCCGCCAAAGGTCGGTCATCTTCACATCTGTCGGGAAATCTAGGAAAGCGCATCTGTCGGGGTCTGGGCAGGGACAGGAGCAGACAATATGCTGCGAGAAACCATGACGTCACGGTTTAAAACCCTGCCTGTCCGGACCCGGACTTGAGCCGGGAACTTGAGATGTTCGGCAATGTTCGGAGCAGGTCCGGACCCAGGATTTGCTGTATTCTCTGGATCCAGACATGCTCAGGATGTCTGGGCAGATTCCAGCGGACCGACCGCAAGGACCTCTCCAGCCCCTGACATTTTTGGCGTTCTGCAGTGAATGGAGTCCGCGGTGGGCGTTTTTGTCAAAGGGCGTCGCATCACGTGTCTATCGGCATCTTCCACTGGCACCGATCGGGAGCGCAAGCCGTTTTGCCGATGTTCGCCTTTGCGGCAGAGGCATTGCCATTCCGTTACGTACCGCATGACGCCCGTCCCCTCGCTCCACGGCGGGTTTGCGTGCGGCCATTATATTACTGGGACTGAGGTAGCAAGGTCCGCACTGCGCCGCATGCGGCATCCCGCAGATCGCACGCGCCCGCGCCCCTTCTTTCCGCGCACTGCTGCTATGCGCGGTTCCGCGTTTACGGATGGTAGTCCCCATGGGCCTCAGTCATCTGTGTCGGTGGCGCTGCTTCGACTTCATGTGCCGTGCTGTATTCGTGTGTGTGTGCGCTCGTCCGGTGCTCTTTCGAGGCGACTCTCGGGGTGCCAGGCGTGGAGGGGAGGATGTCAGCACGTCGAAGAGCATCGTACATATCTTACTTGTCTCGCGTTCAGTTTGCATACTTCCGTTTTCTCCGGTAATCTACAGGGCCAATCCACGTGTGCTATCACTCCGGCTCCAGCATTTGCACTCCACCCTCGCTTTAATTACTAGAATATCCCGAACTACCTCGTCCAACTCGCCCGCCAGTCAATCCTGCAGTACCTCACTAACGACTCGGACAACTTGAACAAGGCGTGGTAGCAGATGGTCCGCACCCAAGATGTGCTCGGCAACACCAATATAGCATTTAGTGGGTACTCCGTTTGATTCGGGGCTGGGCCATGTCGCGAGGTTCTAGACTTTTAAAGAGGTATGTAAAGACTTCACTCGCTCGCTGGTTGAGGAACTGGATCGCTCTTCGGTCAGCGCGGGGTTCGTTTTGCCCCCCGTTCTCTATCTGGACGCAACGACTCCCTCCTCTTTACCTGACGCAGTTCCCAAATATTCTGGACATGTCCTGGTAGCCGATGGTCCGCACCCCCGAGAAATTAAATGCACAGATCTTTTTAAACGAAGGAACCCGTTCGATTCGGGCCGGGTCGTCGCCATTCGCCGTGGTTTTTACTAATCCCTCTATTGTGGTGGAACGAGCTCAAGTCCCAGAGGCCTTGCGAACTATCTACCAAAGCGAAAAGCCACATGCATCCAATTTCTGTGACTCCAAATCCCAGATCGCGCAGCGCACCTGCGCTTCCAATTCGTCGCACCTCATGCAGTTCCCGAATACCCTGAACAAGGCCTGGTAGTGGATGGTCCGCACACACGAATACTAAGCAGATCCTGTGACCGTTGCAGTGGGTAACCCGTTCGATTCGGGGCTGGCCCATTTGGCTGAACGATCCATTTTTAAAAGTATGTAAAGACGCCATTCACTCGCGCGCTGATCGAGGAATTAGGATCGCTCCCGTTCAGCGTCTCCTTTGTTTTTATTTTCCGGGACTCCTACATATGTAACGATTCTGACGATGCTTGGCTGAGAGTGTGATATGTATCCCCTCTTAATTCGGCGGCACTGTTAATTATCGTTCAATGCAGATCTGTGCGCATTCCCGTGACGTCCTCGACGCATCGTGCCTCATCGAGTACTCGAATATATTTCAGAGGGCCTGGTAGCGGACCGTCTGCACCCCAAACAATTAACCTTCCTATCGCCTTCAGAGGGTATTCGTTCGATTCGGGCTGGGCCATCAGACTGACATTAGTTTTTTCTTCTTCTGTTCTCTGTACGTGTGACTGTTCGATTATTTTATTTTCTGCCTAGCATCCGAACAGTGTTGCTACCAGCCAATACTTTCATTCACCCCGATCTTAATTCAGCCTTGGACCCAACTCGTGTAAAGTTTCGCCGTCCAATGATCTATCTGCACCTCACCAAGGTCCAACTTCTCCGAAATCGAACTCACTTCGTAGCTCTGAGTCCCGTGCATCTGCTCACTCGACTAGCTCGTCACATTCAGTGCACGACATGGCTGGGACACGAGCTAGGTGACACAGAACAATGAGTCAAGTGGGAAGTGGCGGTGCAATGTCAATCTTGTGCTGTCTTTTTCCCACTGTGAGGTTGGAATCACCCTTGTCCCGCAGCCGTCGGCTTTCGCACTGAATGGCTCGGTCTGGAGTCAGCTCATTCAAGTTATCCAGATACGCCCGGATCTCTGCCAGAGACCCCGACCACAGCGGCCACTGCAATCATCCCTCTGGAGTCCTGGAATCTTATGTATCATATCTGTTATATACCCTGGTGAAGTTTTGAATTTTTTGTTGAAAAGGCTACGAATGGTTGATGCACTGCAAAATTACATAGGTCCGATGTTGTAAGCTGTTCTGGCTAGAACAACTCAGGGAAAATTTGTGTGCTGGGACTGAGTCCATGAGTCACATCCGACCGTTCTAGGGCAATAAATATCAATGGGGGGGGGGTGAGGGCGATGAATTTCGATACGACCGGAGGAACACGTGCATGCGTGCTGGCACGGGATGATCGATCAGACTCCACATTCAATCGTCTCGAGCTTTGCGCGAATATTGCGGAAAGGCGTGCGGACACGTGTTTAGCCAAAATCAACCCCCGAGGGGGGGCCCAGTGTATTGGTGCCGTTTCTGGATGGCACAGATACGTAGAGATACGTAGAAATATATAGATGTGTAGTATAATCTGCCTACGAACCTGCTCCGCGGGTGCGTCAAAAACCCCAGTGAGGAAAAGCTACCGCGGTAGTCGCAGAGAGAAATAGGGATGGAAATGCGCGGAGTGATTGCGACGTGCGTCCCAAATATGTGTGGCGGGTGACGTTAAAAAGATCACTGGTGCATCTGTCTATGCAGTGAGAAAGGCGACCAACACCCCTAAGTCCAAAGGATGGCAGGACGTACCTGGCAGGCAGCGAGAAAGGGCTGAATAGTTTCGAGACTGCCTGCCAGGTCATGCGACTTCGCGTCGGCCAAGCATCGGCCAACGTGGGATCCATAAAGGGAGTGTCGAACCGAAGGTGCGGGAAGGACGCCTCAAATGCGTCAAGCGCGTTGGGGAGCGCGCGTCGAGGTCATCGTTGACCGGTAATCGGGGTGAGTAGGTCGCAAGGCTTCGTAGTCTTGCACGCGCTACGATTGACTTTGTGTAAATCCCCATTTAAACTCAGTAAAACAAAAATTTTGACTGTCTTAATTTTGCTTTATTTCTGGAGTCTGACTACGGGAGACTAGTAGGCTCTCTCACGTGTCGAACACACCAGTTCCAGCTTCTAGGTTCCGATTCGGACCATACCTCCATCCCGGACATTAATATTCGCGTCAACTTTCACAGCAGTGCCGTATTCCGGATGTCTGTCTCTCGCACTGGCGGCGTGTAGGAACGCCGAACCCGCTCACCGACGTTTCGGTGGCCGACTTGGTCCGCCGTCACACGGCAATTCCTATATATTTCACAGTGCTGAAATGGATCATTATGCATGTGGTAGAGATCGCCGTGTTTACCGGCTGCCCGTCGGCGTAGAATGGAACTAATATAAAACCGGTAAACCGGAACGATAGGTCCCGCTCGTGGCGGCATCGGGTTCTTATTAATGTCTTGTGCGCCAATTGTGCGCGGCATTTGGTACAGTGCCGCCCAAAGCGGAGACTGCCCTGGATTGCCATCATTTATTTTTGACCCAATCAAGTCTTGGCACTTCCTGGCTTCTTTCTCTTTATGTCCGCATCCAGCTCGCTACACATCCAGGACAGACCCGTCAACCCTCAACTTCCGCCGCCATTGAGTTACCTTCATCGATCACCCCTCATTACTTATTAGGCCTGAGACTACTGCCGCGCCAAAACCGACATGGGCCGAATCGGACGATGGAGCTGACGAACAGTGTGATCATCTAGGCTCCGCCTGCATATTTGTGGCAAAGCACTGCGCGATGCTTACCACATAAAACTCCGTACCCAGCGGAACACTACCTCGCCCCGCTATTGTTTACGACATCGGCGTCTGGCGGAGGCTATGTGCAAGGGTATAAAGGTGCTCCCTTTACTGTCGCATTCGTTCACTCTCCAACATCGTCTTTAGCAAACACCTCCCACATGTCCAAATTTATCGTCACTGGTGCTACGGGTGGCACTACTCAAGGTGCCGCCGCTCCTAACCGCATTGAAATCAACGACTTCGTCAAGATCGAGGACCAGTTTTCGCTCTATATCCAAGCCCTTCGTCAGTGTTTCATCCTTTCATCACTTTCGATGACCAGAAGTCGACGACAGAGCAAATCTACGGCAAGCAGCAACCGGACGTGGACTCGTTCTTCTCCATGGCGGGAATCCATGGCCTGCCGTACCAACCATGGGATAGCGCTGGTGAAGAGCCCGTTGATCCAACCGATCCAGAGGCATGGCAGGGGTACTGCACCCACGGGAACGTCTTATTCCCCACCTTCCACCGTCCGTATTTGTTCCTCTTCGAGGTGAGTTCTCGTTTGATCAACGCACTATGGTCCTGACGATTGTCATGCAGCAAGTTTTGCAGACTGCGGCGATAAACATCGCAGCCACGTACACTGTCGATCAAGACCGCTTCAAGAAGGCGGCGATGGAGCTGCGCCAGCCCTACTGGGACTGGGCCAGGAACTCTGTACCTCCGGCCGAGGTCATATCTCTGAATCAAGTCACTATCACCGCGCCGAATGGCCAGAAGATCCAGGTCGACAATCCGCTCCGTCGCTACACTTTCCACCCCATCGACCCATCCTTTCCCGATCCTTACAGCGGCTGGCAAACGACGTTGCGCCACCCCGACAGCACGGACCCTGATGCACAAGACAACGTGGCGGAGCTTACCAAGTATGTGGCGCCCAGGGTCTCCGCGTGTGCAGTATTGTTTCTAATTCCCGTACAGCACATTGAAGAGCACACAACGCCAGCTGAAAACGAAGACCTATAATCTCCTGACGCGGGTTCACACCTGGCCCGCGTTCAGCAATCACACTCCCGGCGACGGCGGGAGTACTAGCAACAGCCTGGAGGCCATCCATGACGGTATACATACTAACGTGGGCGGGAACGGACAAATGTCCGACCCCTCCGTTGCGGGTACGTGTCTCTCCTTCTTGCGCGAGTCGAGTGTTGATTTTACCGGGTGATATCAGCGTTCGACCCGATCTTCTTCTTGCATCACTGCAATGTCGACCGTGTGCTCTCCCTCTGGTCTGCTCTGAACCCTGGTGTGTGGGTCACCCCCGGCAAGGCAACAGGGGGGACGCGGACGATTCCTCCGGATGCTCCGGTTGACAAGACGACTGGTCAGCGTGCATCTCACAAAGGTTTCTGCTGACTGACCACGGAACACGCAGACTTGACACCGTTCTGGAGCTCCCAGAGCGACTACTGGGCCTCTTCCGACGTCACGGTAACATCCAAAGTCGGGTATACATACCCGGAATTCAACGGGCTGGACATGAGCGACCCCAACAAGGTGCGCTCCGCCGTCGCGCAGAAGGTTAATCAACTCTACGGAGGGTCGATCTTCGCCTCGATCTCCGCTCTCAGCGCCTCACCCGCTGTATCTGCTGCGAAGCCAGCTGCTGTTCCTGTAGCTCCCAAGAGCAACCTGGCTGCTGCACCCGCCCACTCCAACCCAGCCCCCGCTCCGGTCCCTCACGTTCAGGCTAACCTTGCACACGTTACGTTGCCTCATAACACCGAAGAGCGCAAGATCTGGGACTGGACTGCGCGTATCCAGGTAAAGAAGTACGAGGTTGGGGGCAGTTTCGCTGTCCTCCTGTTCCTGGGGGCCGTACCGGACGATCCTAAGCAGTGGCGTACGAGTTCCAACTTCGTGGGTGCACACCACATATTCGCGAACAGGTACGGGCCATGACATATTCCCGCGATCCTCGCTTGCTAATATTCGGCGGCCTCTAGTGTCCCCGATCGCTGTGCGAACTGCCGCACACACCGGGACGCCGAGGTCGAGGGTTTCGTGCACCTGGACGAGGGCATCGCGGAACACTCTGGTCTTGGCTCACTAGAGCCCAATGTCGTCGAACCGTACCTCAAGCACAACCTTCACTGGCGCATTCAAAAGGTCCGTGCCAGGACCCGACTTCAATTCGCGTGATGCTAATAGATATGGTTGGCAGGCTGGCGGCCAGGTGGTTGATTTATCGGCCGTGCCATCGCTTGAAGTCACGGTCTTCGCGACGCCTTTGACTTTGCCTCCGGGGTCTGACTTCCCCGTCCCGGGCGAGCGGCGCCACCATGGTGGGATTACGCATGGCCGTTCTGGGGGATCCCGCAATGCGTAGGCAACTTATGCGACGTTGTCGCTCCAAGGATGTAGTCAGGGATTGTACGATACATACGTTTAGGAGAATCTGAATTCGTGAGCAAAGAAGAGTGCCGATCCCACCGCTAAGAGACATGTTCGAGATCGGAAAACGGGAGAACCGGAGATCAGATATGTCTCTATCGCAGGCGTCAGTGAGCTCTTGACATGTAGTGGTGTGGTCAAGATAGGAAGCTATTGATGGTTCCCGTTCCACCCAAGTGAAGCACCCAGCAGATGTGAGTGAACTCGATGCGCGTTGACCGAGCGTTGGGGGGTTTAGAATTCCCCAAAATTTGTTTCTGGGAAGCGGCAAGGATTATGGAGGTGCGTAGGAGGAGGGAACAGAAAATGGAGTCACCAGAGGTTGAATTTATTATTCTGTAGAATGCATAGTGAGAGTTGGAGGCAAGAGGCGAAATGCGGCTGACAGGTGTGCGTCGGCTCTGATATGCTGGATCACTGATCGCAAGCACGGCCAACTCTGGGCCTTTATTCACCTCGGAATGGTTCGTCATTGTCGAGAACGCATCGGACATTTTTTCGGGTACGTGTACATATCATAAAACTGCTACGGGAGAGAGCTAGAGCTCATTGCTGTCCAAGAAGTGCTGTAAAGGTAACGAGCGCCGTCAACTGGAGTTTGTTAAAGAAGGGGTATCAGCAAACTTTGGTCCGCTAGGGAGCACTATGTAGCACTTTGGTAGTACTAAGTAGTGCTGTAGTGGTGTAGTAGGGGGTACCCTGTAGTGGAACTCTAGTGCCGTGTAGTGGGGCACGTGCTCTGTAGTGCCATGTAGTGCTCTGTAGTGTTCCTAGGGTTAGGTTTGGCTGCTCTGTAGTACCGGGTAGTGTTCTGTAGCGCTGCAGAGCGGGTGCTAGCATGTCAACCAGACAAAAAAAACAGCTTCAATCAAGCTTCAATGGAGTCCACGCCATTTTCGTCACTTCCTAACTTCGCTTAGTTTCGGGAAACTTAGTAACTTTGATGGAAATCCGGGAAAGTTCGTGATTTTGACGAGCTTCTGTGAAAGTTCGTGAGTTACTTGACAAGCGGCGCTCCTCGGCACATCACGGAGTGGTGCGTGCCATCAACTTGCCGAGAGTGGCCGGTTAGGTTCGGGTTAGCGGGTTAGTGGTTAGAGGTTAGCGGTTTGGGTTAAGATTAGGGTTAGCGGTTAGTGGTTAGTGGTTAGGGTTAATGGTTCGGGTTAGAGATTAGCGGTTAGGGTTAGCAAGGTATCTATATGAAAAGAATACGGAGAGACTTGAGTTGAAGAAAAATGATGGCCGGGTTGATGCGTTTGATTTGTGTCTCACGAACTTCCCTGGAAACTTGCTAATGTGACGAACTTTCCCAACTTTCCATCAAAGTCACGAACCTTCGCACCTTTAAGCGAAGTTACGAAGTGACGAAGGTCACTACGACTCGCTTCAATGGGTTCAAATCAAGTCAAATCCAAAATTCATTGGTTCGAACAACTAATACAAGACAACTATCTATAACCCGAAGAGCCCGAGCGCAGAGTCTGCGCGGGACTAGGCGAGCACCGTGCGCGCTTGTAACAGAACAAGCAGCGTAGTGCGGCCGCACAAACTCCTCTGCCGCGCACTACACCACATCTCTGCCTCTGCTGCGCGCAAGCCTGTGGACCTGTCCGACAGGTGTAAACCCATCATAATTCGTGCGGATATGTTCTGCTTCTCCATGAGGTGCATGGCAGGCACTGAGCAAGAACCTCGTCGTCCTGGGGCTGTCAAAGAGAACTAGCTGTGAGCAATGAGCTGAGGTGATTGAGATTGGGACATACCGTGATTGCTAATCCTCGCGTTTACGGGAGTCCTGGGAAGGTAGTTAGCCGGGTGACGATGCAGGGAAACAGAACTAACATGGGCAGAGCACGGCTCGTTACTTCCGAGGCTGCGCGCAGAACTGCTGCTCGAAGGAATCAAAAACGGCACGGAACGAGGTGAGAAAAGACTGTCACCTTGAGCTTCTCGGCACTGCAAGAAAGAAACCGGGGTGACCAATTTACGAGTGAGCATTCGCAACAAGTGAGAGATGATAGCAAGGTCACGCACCGAGGATGACAGAATCAACGCAAACATCGTTGATGGCGTGTTCGATGAGCTGAGGGTCGTGGCAGTGATGTTGAGGAGTATACAGGAGTTGTAAGAAAAGCGATAGAATGTAAGGGTATCATAACGCACCACGAGGTTCCACTATCCACCGGCACACCAGCCTAAGACAAACAAGTTGACGTGGCGGCGGCGCGAGATACCAGACGGCTGGTGCAGCGTTGGAAGCTCCAAGTTGAGAGAGACAGCCTCAGACATGTCACGCTTGGCGGGATCGTCAGGCGGACGCGAAGATGTGGTAAGTAGTCGAAGAGTTACTCTCCTTCATCTTGAAATCTGGAAATAATGATGTTTCTCTATGTCAATTTTTGCACTTTTTCTCAACATTGAAGGCGTACAATCCTAAGTCCCACCTCGCATTTGGCGGGTCCACCAAAAATCACGACCAGATGTTCAAGTCGTTCTAGGAAGCTTTTTGATCCCTTTGCTCGTCTCGTGATCAACAGCGCTGACTAAGAACGGCTGGTTGCGAGTCTACGAACCATGACCAAATATTTGGATTGTTCTATCCTCACGTGACAAGCGGCCTCCAAGAATTTACAAGTCCCTTCGTTCTCTGTTCGTCTCCTCACTATGCTCGCTCCTGGCTATGCTGCCAGTGCTCCTGTTGTCTGATCCCTGCTGCACTGTTGGCTAGGAAAAGAAAGACACAGGACATCTAGATCTGTGGCATGCCATGCGCGGCGGTCGCTGTGTTGATCAGCTCCGCACATCTGGATGTCAGACCAGCTTCCTTCCCATGATCATGGCCGCTGAGCGCTGAACGTGCGTGGTCTCACGTTCTTGCTTATTGATTGGCCACCGCGCACAGATCTTGTTTAATTTATGTCGTGACAACACAGAAAACCCCGGCACTGCGACACATTCGCGGGTCGTAATCCTCGTGCGCCTCGCGGATGAGCGGGGAATGTGCCGTGACCTCAGGGGATTCAGCGGGATGGGACGTCCGGGAATGCAGTGCGTACGCTTGCTTCACGGGAGATGGGCGCCGTGCGCCGTGCCTCTTGCTCTGCTGTACCATCCACCGTGCGCATGAGATCTCCCCCCGCCTTGCTTCGCCAGTTCACACCAACGCCAAAGACGACGTCGCCACCGCCGATGACCTCCACTATCCGCTCCAAGCCGTCCGCACGCTTTGAGTGCGCTCCTCCTCGATCCTCGCTGACTAACGCTGCAAAAGACCCATCGCACGGCCTGGCCTTCGTCCCGCCGTCGCCCACGCCTCCCTCGCTCATCCCCGCCCTCCGCACGCTGGGCAACATCGACTCCAAGGCGGGGAGCATACCGGCCCCGCGGCTGGAGGACGTCGCGGCGTGGCTGCGCTCGTCCTGACCCTCCTCATCTCCCTCGCCTTCCCCCCCCTCCCCGCGGTGGTTAGGCCCGCGCGCATCTCCCTCCTCTTCCACGCCACCCCCGTCCTCGTCACCGAGTGCCCCACCACCGCTGCCCCCTTCGAGTCTTTCCTAACCCCCTCTCCCTCTTTACCGCGGGGGCGGCCCAGGCCATCCTGGCGTGCACCACGAAGCGGAGCGCTGCGTAATGTTTCCTGCGGATCCTTAAGCACGCTAGGAGCGCGACCATTGTTTGGGACAAGCGCGGGACGCCGGCTGGTACAAATATCTCTCGATTTTTGATAGTGCTGCAACACAGGGTATGTTTACTCTCCATTTTGTCAATAGCTTTGCCCTAACTTGAAGTTCCTTTCATACTGCAGAAGGTCATGTCACTACATCTTCCGTGACGTAGACGCTCTCCACCGGGGCATGCGTGCTCGAGGTATGTACCATTCTATCTGTAGTTTATTTGTGCTAAATTTTGACTCGCAACCTACTTGGCTGTGTTTTGCACCTCCATCCCGCGCCAGGCGCCGTCGTACAAATTATTTGAACACCTGGCCGTGACCACCAATGTCTCGCTGCGAATTGCACTACGACGAGCGTCAGCGGCGCCAAATAACGACGCTCTTGCAATGGGCCTCTCTACCATCACGTGGCGGTCGTCCTTGTGATGGGCATGGGCCGGCGCGTTAACCTTTTTTTTTCATTGGTGAAGGAGCGGGCAACCGTAGTTAACCCAGGACCTTTCAATAATGTATTTGTTATGTTGTGAACCAAAAATTACAGAAGATTTGAATCCAGCCCGTCCAATTGACCTCAATATCCTCAGTTTTGTCAAGTTCAATGAAATTGACGCTGAAATCGCACGGACGATGATCACTGTTTAAACTTTGCATAGGGTTAGGGTTAGTTGAATGTGAATTCCTACGCAGTCGCACTGGGCTATCAAGCACTACATAGAGGCATCGGGCTACATAGTTCTGCATGGTGACCCGCTCCCCCCAGAGTACTATGTAGGGAGCCCGCCACTACAAAGTCAGCGGCTACTACACACCACTACAGCAGCACTACGTAATCAGGCCGGCTACTACCGGCACTACGGCACTACGGCAAAATCCGGGTTTGTTGATGGGGAGGCTAAATTATTGACTCTGTGATACTGCCCACGACGAAATTGTGGGTGAGATATCCAAGAAAAGCAGGTTCAAGGAAAAGAAGCATCGCGGCCATGCTCGCGCGCGTGGCAAGCAGGCGCGGTGGCTCATCGACCAGCGGCGCAGCGGCCACCTGACAAACGGCCCGGACCAAGGGGGACTCGGGATTCGAAAAACGGATATAGGGTCGAAAAGTTTTTTTCGACCCTCGGCCAGACCCCCCCCCCCCCCTCCCCCCCATATAAGGAAGGAGGTTCCCACCCCTAGCGGCGGGCCGCGCTTCCGAGTCATGTGCGGGCTCACAGCCACCACATTGACAGCATCAAATCCAAACCAAAGATGTTGCGGCCCATCTCTGTGGACTCAACTGTGACTAAGAAGGCCTTTCAGATACACATTACATCCATACCACCCCTTACACAAGTAGATTATATTTTTGGAGCTCCAAACATTCAATTTCAACATTGACTGAGGGTCTCCGGAGTGCCGCTTTGACCACATCTCTGGCCCACTCACACAGATGTTAAATAGTATATAAATATTTTCTCACATATATATTGTGAGCATGTTTTTAGCTGCTAACCACCCTTAGAGGGAAACCGGGACACAATGTTCGCGCCAATTGATGGTGTGTAAGCACGACCCGCTATCCAAATCGAGATACCCACACCATATTTGAGTTCTGAGACCCAGAATTCATCTTCCTGGCATCCTGTGGTGCTCCAGGAGGTATATATTGCAGATTTAGAACTCCCTCATACTACATGATAAAAGTTTTTTTCAGCTCTCCCCGGGACCCCCCCCTATATCCGAAATTTTAATCCCGAAACCCCCTTGGCCCGGACAACGCCTCACGCTCCATCTTGTCCCGCACGATCATCGCCGGCAGACCGTCTCCCCCAGCCCCTGCGTCACGGATCGCCTTGATGTTGATGAGACGCATCACGATGCGGAGACCCATTTTGTTGTTCGTGTCGGCGCGGATGAGGGTGTTCAGGTGCCTGGCGAGTGATGATCATTAGTATGGGTAGAAGCGGGAATATAATGAGAATGAAGCACGTACTCCAAGGTCGTCTCGAGGGTAAGCGGCGCCTCCCTGACCGTCCCCGCGGCCGGACACCGGATCTTCCACGAGCGCATTTCCCGCATCGTATCCAGCGCCGTGTCATCTATCGTTATCGCGGTCGTCATGGTCTTGCGATTCTCGCCGTGAAGGATGTCCAAGAGGCCCACTGAGCGGCCGGTATTTTTGTGGGCATTTCTCTCAGTCCACCATATATCGTGCTTCATGGACGTCGTGTGGGTCGCCTCGTCGAGGGTCTAGGGATGCCACATGTTGACCTGCACCATGCCCATGATTTTCTCGGCGCCGAGCGCCTGGGCCATGAAGATCCGGCAGAAGTCGCGGAACTCCACAGGCTCGATGATGACATCGGCTGTTCCTATGAAGGGCTTGTCGAGCAGAGGGGTGCGAAGGAGGTTGAAGTGCGGTGCAAAGCAGACTTTGAGAACGTCGGTGAAGATGGGCTTGGCATGCGCAGCTGTGACGACCTCGATGATGCCGAAAAGCCCCGTCCCGGGAGCCTCGATCCCGAGGATTTGGTGAAGCCCAGTTTATGAATCGGCCTATTTAGCGTTTGGAGCACAGTTGAGGACCTAGAATGGAATTCGTACGGATTTTACGCATCAGTGTTCCGCTTGACACTATAACGGGATACGATCGTCGATGAGAAGAGTGGTTCGCGGTCGTGTCAGAGATATCCACCTTTTTCGAGCGATACACTGCGGCCTTGCACTGGGGAAATGAGATGCATGAGGCAAGAAGCCGCGACGTACAGCACGCGCAGCTCACCTTCGAGCATCTGCTCAGCTCACAATTCATAGCCAGGCAGTTCATGATCTTTGGGTGTGTTGGTAGGGTCGGGAATAAGGAGACTGCTGGACATTGTGACGTCGAGGTGCAAAAAGGCCGGGTCACAGAAGAAATTTTAGTGCTGGCCAAAATATGATATGAATACGAATTCGGTGTATCGTATTCATATCTGTATCGTATTCACCTGCAAGGGCCCGTATCGTATTTGTACTCACCAGCATGAATACGAATACGATACAATATGAATAAAATATGGATATATTCAAATATATTCCGCCACTCAATGAAGACCCACCCATCTGTGCTGAACTATGTTCTGGATATCCTAACACATGTCATATTGCACTTTCTTTGGATATTTCGAAGCTGAATGTGCCTGGGAGTAAAAATGTTGTGTTTTCATGTCAACATCACTAAATTTTGATGCCGTCAACGGAGGCGGAAATGTCCGGCAGGCGGCAGATTCTGTGCCTGAAGCGTTTGCCCTCGGCACATCACTTTGACAGGTCGGCTGAAGAAGAATTCGAAGGTGGGGTCCACAATACGGCCACATTATACCGTGGATTTAAGGGTTTTACATCGCAGGTTTTGGTTTGTGTCCAGCAAGGGGTTTCCGAAAGAAAAAAAAACTACCTTACCCCGTTTTTTTTTTCAAGCGGACCTTTCGGCGGGCCTACCTACCACGTGATGCCCAAATCGGGGAGTATTTCACGTGCATACTTCCGGGAAATGCCGTTCATGGGTTGAAAGAGTCAAACCAAGGTCCAACCGACCGTTAGAACGTTTCTGGAGGGCCTGGTCAGTCGGAGCCAGGTATTCGTCGACGACAATTGATACAGATCCCTTTTCCAACTCAGGAAACTCCAAATACATTTACCCACCTCAATTAGCACTCCAGCAGTTCAATGGCACTGACTTCAAGCTGAGGCAGCTACAAGATTGCTCAAAAACGTTCAAGATCTTCAATTTACACGATCAATTAGTTTAGAGCAAGGTAAGGGCAATCTGTCTTCAATTTTGGCCAAATCTGACAACCATTACCTTTTTCCTAAGGATTTTGGGCCCACCAAAGTGCCTGCATTGTCTTAACACACTGAAATTCGGGTCGACACGGTCCACGGAGGTCTCCCAGTCCAAAATCCCCCGGCATGACGGCCGGACCTACCTACCAGCCCTAGGTGCCGGCTTGTCCAGCCCGCACCCCTTGGTATCAGGAGGTACGTGCACATCGGCATCTTCGGGAAGCGCAGCCGTTCGGGCGTGTTCGGCCGACACCCGTCGTTGACGTCGCCTTGCTCCCGCCACCACCCGCCACAGGGCTGAGCCCCAGCGCTCGCGGACGGCACAACAAGAGGACGACAATCCAGAAGTAGATCGGATACTGAGTTTCCAACAAACCAGAAAGGACAGATGCTGACTTACGGGGTCGGGAGCGGAAAAACTAGGTGTTGCGGACGCATGCCCCGAAGGAGGAGGATTCGACTCTTTGCCGATGACGTGCCAAGAAAGCATGGGATAACTATTGACTGCAGTATCGGCAATGTTCGCCCCTCTGTTAGTTACCACCATGGTCGGCGAAATTAGAAGGAAACAAGAAACATCTAAGGCTCACTGACTTCATCTTCCCTTCGGCATCTGCTGTATTTATTCAAGAGGAATCTAGTATCTATGGCCCGGTGTTGATGAAAGCCTGGGAAACCTACATGACACTCCCTCCTATCCACTTGACGCGGATTTGCACCTCACCTTGGACCCCCAGGAAGATGGCCTCGGTACAGGACCATCAGGGTGCCGCCACCTACCCCCAATTACGTCTAAAACCCTAATTATATCTAATATATCTCGATTCGACCTGTTGGCTTCAATGAATAACCAGTGGAAATGCGTCATGATTTTGGCCTTCACCCTAGGTTCACTGCTCGAGCGAATTTGATACAGTGGAACGACTAGTTTGCCCATAGTTTGCTGGTGTCTCTGCCACCATTTGAGGCGGGGAGAGGCTGTTAGGTACGCAGGGGTATGCTAGACGCAGTCGTCCGGCTGCCCAGCCTGTTCAAATTTCAGCCGTGTCCACGCAAGTTAGCATCACATGGAGCGTACGCGCATGCTTTTCATTTCGACATGATCATGCAAATCTCTCTCGGACGAATCCTGAGGAGCGATTGAAATACGATGCGCAGAACCGCCATTCGTGGCTACTGCATTTGTCCCAGTCGTGTGGATAAAGGTCGGGGTCACCATCATATCCATTGAAGATACGTACGTTCCACGACCCCCCACAATTCGGATCCGCGCATTCAGAATGGCGAGAATGGTGTTGGCGTACAGTGTGGGGATGATCAAGCCTGGGACAAGATCGTAATTTCGATTGGGAAAGGCGTAGAATAGTGCGAGGGCGGTAAGAGTTACCAGCGCTGCATGGATTAATTTTGATAAATTATGGGAAGGCAGATGACATGCATACCAGTTACAGAACCGGTCTCGATTGTTAACCGAATCAGCTTTGAGAGGAAGACGCGGGTTCGCCGGAAGGCACTGTCAACTGTTGATAGCTTGGATCGGGTCACCCCAGACCCCTGATGAACAGTACAAGACTCACGTAGTATGCCATGCATCCGGTGATGATTATGTCGCTCGCGCAAGCCCCACCGAGCCAGACCTATGGAAGATGTCAACGTTATGTACGGCTGGTCTTTTGGCTAGCAAATACCCCGCTAGCGACAGTAGTCTTCGGGGTGGTTAAACTTGCGGTAGTCATGACTGGAATGGTTGAATCTCGTGTGCAGTCACCACGACAATTGTCGCACCTTCAAGGCCAAAGCCACTGCACAGAAATGCACCGACAGCGCTAGTGAGGGAGAGCTGTGTGGGATCATAATTTTCGGCCGGCAATACAACAGTGGATAGACTCACGGTCACGATGAACACAGGGATGAACCATGATTTTGATAGCACGTAAATGCGATACGCGTAGAACGATTGGCCAATGAAAGCAACTGGAGAAACCGTCAATGCGGACCACATTGTCGAAAATCTGGATTACCGAGGCCAGCAATGATCGGGATTGTAAACCAGTTGAGACTTAGCTTGGTGACGGTCGAGACGTCGCCAAAACCGTATCCAAAGGTTGCGAACGCGGCGTGAATGATCAGAATCGTCTGCACGATGTTGATGGTGAATAAAATATAAACCAGCCACTTTGTGAGCAGGCTGTCGTTTGGGAAGGCTTGGTAAAAGAGATCTAGAAAATCTAAGTGAGCATCGTCGAGAGAGCAGAGAGCACTTACAGACTTGAACGAATAGGGTTCCAAAAAGCCCCCAATTCAACATCGCGCCAATGAGCTATATTTACGATCAGCTGATGTGGCACGGTGGGAATTCCTGGTTGGTGTACCAGCGGTCCCGAGCTGCGCATCGTCAGCTCTGAAACCAAAACTTGAAATAGACATGGGATTCACAACTCGACAACCTGGTAACCGGGCGGGAGTGCTGAAGCGGAATCCATGAGGGCGAAGATCTAGGGTGGGGGGGACAACACCCATACCCTCCGACGATGAATCGATTTAAGTATGACTGATGATAAGCATCAGTTCCGTTCGCGGAATTCGCCGCCTTACGATCTAGCGACGGTCCCGATCCTGAATTTTACCCAAAATCCATATTTATCCGGTTTCACCCTGGATTTGATTTGAGCTTTCTTAGCTTGCATTCCATATGTAGGGCTCATAAGCCCTGCCTGGACCCTGTTATGTGGCCCAATCGGGCATAACTCATCAGTGTTATGTCCCGGACCAAATCCCCATATATGAGATGCCGAAATCATCCTTATGTCAGCATCAGCACTGCCCTCGCGTCGACGCGTCACGCGTCGCGCGATTGCGCTGCTCAACCATGTTATAAACAGTGGGGATAGCAAAATCTCCTTAGGATCTGTCTGAGCATCTTCTGTGCAACAAAGGGAAACATTACTGCCAAATGTGGGATAATTCACACTTGAAGGGAAGATGTTGAGGGTACAGTTGGTTCAAGAACGGGATATATCAAACTCTGGCAGCCGGCAGCTTATTTTAGTATTTTTCAGGGGACATTTAGATTTTCCAGCCCCTGGGATAGTCCGGGATGGATGAAATTCAGGATCCCTTGGAGAGTGATAGCATAATTGACTACAATTAGAGAGCCAATCAACTAGTCATCTTTCCAAACATAGAGGCCGCAACGGCCGATTTCTTTGTGCTATCTGCTAATCCGTTGCATGGCCTGGACTTGATAATGCACTAAATAAATCCTACTTGTCTAAATAATTGATTCATTGATCAAAGCAGGACCGGAGGTCAAAACGGCGTCAAGCCCCAGGACTTCTCGGGACTTCTCGGGATTTATTCAAGTTCAAGATTCGAGACCTCGCGTAACACTAAGGTCGCCGTCCATATGCAAGCCCTCGCCGAAGACAAAGACACCCTCCCTCAACTTGTCCACGAAGACCACGCAAGACCTGCCATGTTCGAATCCCTTCAAGGCCACTGGCGATAGCGACGACATGTAACGCGTGATACAAGACTTCGTGCGAGACCTTCAATCCTCGTCTTCAAGCTCAAAGCCAATGTTCCTCCCCAAGGCCCTTCAACTCAAAAGCCAGACTCAAGTTCAATAAAAAGTTCAAGAAGAACCCAAGCCCTTCAAGCTCGTTTCTTCAAGATCCCGCGCAAGATTCAAGACACCCCCGAATCTAGGACTGCGCGCGCGAGACTCACCGCAAGAGACGTGTGCATATCTGGTAAGTGATATACTCCTCAATTCTGCAAAAATTCCGACTTGAAATTACTTCAAGTTTTGCGTAGTACGTGTGGGGTTTCCAAAGGTAAGTTTTCTTCCAGAAGCATGAGTTTGCGCTTACCAATTCCTCTGCATTTGTTGTTAGAATAAGCCGTGCCAGGCTAAAGTGACAAGCGAGGGCGGGGAAAAGTCAGCGGCAACAAAGGGGGCGCGTTTGTCCTCTAATGTACTTGGTGGTGGTACAGAGGCAAACGGTCAAGGTCACGTCACGCCAGAACAGCCAATAAGTATTAAGAACGTGGGTACGTAACATGGTCCGTGCACACCGCGGATGCCGACGAGCTCCGTACAGCTCGTAACCCACAAATCCCAACATTTATATGTAGCGCTCTATCGATTTCGAATCGGATTCGACTCGGCTCCGTTCTCCGCCCCCGCTCCCCTTCGTCGACACCAACATCGACATCGACATTCGATACCCATGCAACCGCAAGGTGTCCCGATTTGGATTTGAAGAGGCGGACCCGAGGACGCGATGGGTGGACACGGTCCCTCACGATGTAGAGGGACCCGGAGGGCGCGCGAGCACGAGCGGCCTGACGCGGGGTGGGGGAAGCGGGTGTGGGAGCGGCACATGTATTATTAGTGAATATATGCAGTCGGACACCGCGATGCAGTGCTGTACCCGGCTATATCTGGCGATGCATCTGGAAAAGAGCCATCACAAAAGTCTCATTATATCGTCCTATACCCGCGATACCTCCCGATCCGGCGGTTTAACTGGGTTTACATTATACATAGCATGTTTTGGTTTGTGTCAGGAAGTACGTGCGCATCGGCATCCTCCGAAAAGCGCAGCCGTTCGGCCGGTGTTCAGCCGACACCCGTCGGTGACGTCGCCTTGCTCCCGCCACCGGCCTGAACTCCAGCGGCGGGGCCGTGCCACGGCCTGGCTTACGGCACACGCTGTACATTTTGACGCCTATTCGCAGCCTCACTGGCAGCCAGCCGTCCCATGCCTTCAGCGCCTCATCCCACCTCATCCTCGTACTACCAGGTCCTACCTATGACGGGCGTTATTGGACAAAACCCCGATGACCATCAATGACCATTGATGGCCATTGATTTCGTCGATGAGCATCGATGGCCATGCATGCCCACCGTGTGCACATTCATTTCATCCAGTGGCCATCTATGGACACCTGTGCTGGGGACTGCATAATTTTTCAACAGTGTCAGTATTTCGGCTGCCTCCGTAGGTGTTCAACATTAATGGCACACCGCCGCTGTCTTTATGTCGCGTCCACCCAATTCAGTACCTCTTGCATGAATTTACTCAAATTTGCACCCAAATTTCTTGATCTTTCCGGAAGGTCTTCCTGGAGGGAGTCAGATTACGGTAGGCGGATTGGTCGCGGTTCGATTTCAGCGAGGGTTCGAATCCGTGCACGTGCAATTTATTTTAGCCCACCCCATATAGGTTCGAGCCCCAGGAGCGTCGTTTTTCCACCCCGTTGACTTGTCGGAAACGTCTCCCAAGTATACACGAAGACGAATATTAACATTAAAACTACTACTACGGGGAATTATTCAATATTAACAATCACAAGATGCCCGAGTTTGCCCATTAAGTAATATGTACTGTAGATGCCGGTTCAAATGGGACCAGAAAACATCGAGGGTCGTCTGAACATCTTACGGACAAGTCAGCGGGAGGAAGGATTCAGCTCACAGGGCAATGACATACCTAACCGTCGGGCAATTCAAGATGCGCTTCGGTTCGTGAACCCACTATTATTTAATACACTGATTAGATTACTCATAATTTTGAGCAGGCATGCTTTCGCACCAGACATCGATCCCGAAATTTATCCAGTATGCCGACTCATCAGAAGCGTACACAATACACTAATTGAGGGCTTCTGGCGCTGGTTCAAAGAGAAGAAAGCACTGCATTCAAGGGCCGAATAGCCAATGCCCCGGGGAGCTTCGGGAGTACAGAGTGCACTAGTCTAGGTGTGATGGGATCAAAGAAGAGGTGCAGAGACAGCGGCGGACAAGGGACAGCGGGGACTTGGCGGGGACTGCTCGGAACGGGTCGGCGATACTCGGAACTGAGTGTCTCGTCACAAAGGCCACCCGCTTCGTCACACCGTGGACAGTCCGCTGGACCGTCCGCGCTGTGACGAAGTCCCGTGGAGAGCCACTCCTTTGTGACCCTTTTCATGTGATCCATCCTTTCCCCTGCTTCTCGCGCGATTCACTCAGTCAGGGCTCCTCCGACACGTCTTCGTTAAACTTAAACCACTGGATGGTATCCCCCTTCTAAATGTCAAAGCCGCATCTACTCCAGTCTCCAGTCGCGTCGAACTCAGGCTGCTGTGCGAGAGAAGATATTGATATAGACCCCGGAGAAGTTCTTCTAACCACAGCAACTTTTGCCAGCGCATGGACACTCATCATCTCCGCGCGGCCCACTCAGCTCTTCTTCGTTGTCAAACCCCGCTCAGGTGCCGGGACGCGTGCGCGAACATCGGGAATGGTGACTGCTTAGTTTTTCCCTCTTGTTCATCACGATGCGCTTGCGCGCTCGGAAGACACCACCTTGCGTACAACGCGGAGCGCGGGGGCGGGGGCTGGGGCTGGGAGACGATAGTGCGTGAATAAAGGTGCGCTCGTCGCAGCTGCTCAGATGCGCTGCACGCGAAACCGGGACTTTCCAGCCCGCGGTCTACCGCTGCGTGCACGCATGGCGTGATACCGTCTCGCGCGCAGACGAGGAGAGCACACAATGTGCCTTTTCTTTCTTGATGCTAACAATTAACGGGTGGTTCTCACCGACGTGTTGCCGAACCACTATCTGCTCCAGCCGGCGGAGCGCCCGCCCATGGACATTTCGGCGCTGCTGCAGATGCTGCAGTCTGTGCCGCCAGTCAGGCGGTGAGGTGCCATTCTCCACCGCTGTGCAGCGGGCAAGGAAGATCGTCGAAGTCGCGGACGACTCGACCGTCGTCGTTCCAGGAAGAAGAAATGACAGGTTGCGACCGAGGGCGAGGGTGAGAGCGAGGAGGGCAATCCTTTCGACTTCTCCGCCGTGCCGAACATCCTGGATGACGTGCCCAACCGCGAGGACATGTGTGTGAAGAAAAAGGAGAGGCGGAACCTGTGAGGGGGTGCGCTACTCGTCTGCATTCAGTTAAGAGCGATACTGACTCGGGGCTCAACAGATAAACCGTTTTATGGTGATTTCCCAGCCCCGCCGCGGGCACACAGCGACTTGAAGAGCGGGAACTAGACGCCTATGTTAGTTGGACAATCTGGATGTACTGCTGTACCGTGACGTTCGATCCACTCGAACTGCTTGGAACTCGCGCAGATGGATTTCACGGAGAACATTTGGTAGGCCGCATGTATCTGATAGACTCCTTTAAAAATACTTGCTATTCCAGCATATTCGACTCGACCAACGCAACCTTCCCTGATTCTTTCTTGAGTGAATCCCTTTCGGCCTGCTGCTTTTCAAATGCTTTTCTAGCCCGCTCCTCCGCCCTTCGTTTCTTTTCCAGCTCATCTTCGATCTTCTGGCGTTTTTCAGGGCGGCTTTCATCTAGTAACTCCCGCTCTTTGGCCCGCAAGCCCTTCTCGGCCTTCACGAGACTATCGAGGCATTTGAGGACCTTTTCATTGTACCGCTCGATTTTGTCGTCTTCTCCGGCCAAGACACGGTGTTGGGCATTAGCTTTAAAAGATGAAAATTGAGGAGGGACAATATTGTGGACAATGAGCCATACATTTTCGTTTGAGATTGTGATGTGCATTTTCTGATATGTGGCCGGTTTTGTAGGAAGGTGTAATTCCGTAGTTCTCATACGTCTGTAACCAAGATCAAGCAGAGGACGTATAAAAGTATAGTGGACTCACAGTAAGAGTTTTCATTTTCAGAGCGTCGAAGAGTTGGCCCTTCTTGAGGCCGCCAAGCAGCGTGCAGTGAATACCTTCCCTGTTAACATCGCGATGCACCGATTCTATGAGATTTGAGTTCGGATCCCCGGCGTTCCATATGTCGAGAGGGATAAAACTTTGTTCCCAGCAGATCCCCGGGAAGAAAAACTTGCTGGACTGTTTGTCATTCACCCAGTCTGCGAGGATTTAAGCAATATATTACGATAGCTTGGAGTGTCCAATCACTGACCATTACCCGCTTTCCCTCCTTTGTCCCGTATTTTCAATAAAGTCCCTTCCCAATCATCATGTTCTATACACACGAGACTACGCATGAGCCAACGAACATCCTCAGCGACAGGACATTTATTGATGTTACGAAAATCGTGAACAACGCAGATGCGAAGGATGCGTCGAAGGTGATCATAGGGGTCAAGCTCCTGAATGGTGCGTTCCGCCTGATGAAGGTCGGCCTTGACTGGCATGTTTGAGGCCAGCTTTTGCAGGTGTAGCCCGAGACCTGGGGCGGAGGCAGCGGTTAGTACCTAACAGAATTTCTAAAATTCGGCAAGGAAGATTATGACCTTTTGCCTGACCGCGGTGCTGATCAGCTGTCCAAGAAAGAATGAAACCGTCATAGCCCTCGGAGCCATTGATGCTTGTCGCATGAAGATGTCTCCAGCGGAGAGACTTTCCCGTGTCCTCTTTCACGATTGCCTCGATTTCTTCAAAAACGAGCTGATGGGCGGCAGCAGTTTGGCGGTTTATGTAGACTCGGCAAAAGATTAAGCCTTTACAGGGATAAGGGTTGAGATTATTGTGAGAAACATTGAGACGTACTTGTGTTTGCATCCCGATCCATGCACGCAAGTTCAAACTCCAAGAATCTGACTATCCTCCTGAATGCAATATCGCTTTGGAGATATCGCCCCGCTGAAAGTAGACGTCGACTGGCCTCCGGGGTCATACAGATGATGATTCGAACCATATCATCCTTGTTGTCTTTTTCTGGTTCGTCTTCTTCATGGGAGTTTAACGTCTGAAGCGGGATCGCAATAATCCGTCGAATGTATCTCTGTTCCTTCGCAAGGTTTCTATCCTGCTGGGCCTTGAGATTTATAACACCTAGTTGAAAGCAGATGACATGAGTGCGTCAAACTTTTCAAAGGGAAGATCTAACCGGCCCAACCGGTCCCGAATGGACAATGACTTTCAATTGCCTGTTTAATGTATGCTTTGAGGTGCGAACAATTTGAAAGAGATACATGCCAGTCAGCCAGAGTTGGGCAGACGAGGAAGGGGAATTTCGAGGTCAGAAATGACTGAACGATCGGGTGGCGAATAAATCTCCGAGGGGTGATATCGGGAAGGTCCTCTGCAAGTGTTCCCAGAATCTCCATTAATTTGGCGCGTATTTTTGGCGGGGTTTTCGTGGGCAGTGGTACGGGATGGGGGTGTGCACCGCTGGTAACAATCAGCACAAAAGGGCACTCCCGGCGATACTCCTCCTTGGGCTCAAAGATCCGAAATTTGCTTAAGCATTTGAGGCGCTTCATTAATGGCTGGATGAGATTCTTTGTCTCGTCTCGATGCGGAAATGCTGGAGGGACGTAACTCTAAGCAAACTGTTTGCTCCGGCTGATTGGACTTACGACAATATGCCTTCTGTTGGGAACAATTCAAAACGGTGGAGCAGTCTGCGAGTGGACCGTAGCCGAAGCTCAGAACAGCATCCTCTATTTTCGCAGCCTCGCTTTCATCGCCAGAGATGATGGCCTCGATATACCCAAGATGATATGATCCATCATCGATACTGTGATCGTTTAAATGATCCTTGTTCGTTCTTGCATTATAATGCTCGCAACTGTAAAAATGACCGTCAAAAGACTGTCTGGACGACTCCTGAGATAATCAATCACCTGATATATGGATGGCCATTATCACCGTAGTCAAACACAATTCTTCCTTCGCACAGACCTTCCTTCATTCGGTACCCTCTCTGCGTCTGAAATAAATATAGATCCCTCGCCTCCCTTTGTTCTTCTTCCGTAGTAGAGAGGTTGGTCACCTCAGCGAGAGGCCTGCTGCATCCCAGCTTTTGAAGCGCCGCCAGATACGCTGATGTTCTAAGAAAAATGTCTCGGGATGGCGAAACATATTGCAGCCTGTCTTCGCGATCTTTCCGCAATCGATCCCGCACATCATCTCTGGATGCTTTTGTATGGGGAATCGCCAGCTCTTCCTCGTTGCTGTTCGGGCATATCTTAGCACCCTCGCCTTTTGATGTCATTAATATCATCAGAATTTTGCTTATAAACATTCACGCACATGTAGTATGGCGCTCTGCGCACAGAACTGGCTCCCCTTTGGTATCGAGCAGTAGCTGGCACTTGACCGATGCTCCAGAAACAGTTTGGCCCATGCGCCCACCTCTTGAATACGCAATATTCAAGGCAGGATCCTGCCAATTGTCTGGGTCCATAGGAAACAAGTGGCCGATAGACCCAGTTGATGATGTTTCAGGATATTCAAGGACATAGTTCGGCGAATATTCGTACAGAATCTCAAGAGTTGTTTGACGGTTAATTTGGACATGGAAGCGTTTTATTGGGGCCTCGGAAACGGCAGGGGTGCGCGGAGGTGTGGCTTTTTCAGGGACATGGGGATGCTGTTCAGTGCGCAAATAATCGAGAACTTCATTCAAGTGGTCCTGAATGGACTGGGGAGCATGAAGGGCGCCAGAATCTCTTGAAAAGCCTGCTAATCCCGCAAGTTGCGGGCGAATGTCGACATGAGCTGAATGTCCTCCGGAAGATGTCGGCGGAGGCGGTGGTACGGGAGGAGGAGTGAAGGAGTTGAGGAGCTCATCAACTCTCAAAGCGCGCTGCATTGGTGCAGAGGAGAGCAAAAAAATTCATTGCAAAGACAGGATAGAGTAATATCCGCCGTCAGTCAGTTACAGTACCCAAATGTCCGTGAAGCATGTTCGCAGGAGTGATGAACAAGTTCCTGGAAATGAAATATCATTGGAATCCTGTATAAAACAGAGGCCCAGGAGGTTCGTTCACGCAGAATTGCGGGAGGGGGAATCGAGACGCGCTTGGTAAGGATTCATAGAAGAAGTTGGGAAGAAGATGTCATAATGCTGACAGGACCGAATCGATCCGAGAGGCTTCGGCTTCTGAGAAGCCATCACGGCTAGACGAATGCACCCTCTCCTCGAGCTTCGGTAAGGTGGTGCTATATATAGCTATCCCGCGGCTTGGCGGCTCGCCACGGCTATCTACCCGCACCCCGGCCAGGTGTTGTTAGCTGATGGTTTGCTCTAAGGCTCCAACCATTTAGTTTTCGTTTGCGGTGGAGCCTAAACTAAACGGAAACGAAATTAAATGATTTAAAAACCGTTTAAACAGTTTTTACACGGTATTTTTTAAGGCAGTAAATGAGCGAAGACAACAACCACTAGTACTCCAGATATCCCGCTTTGATCCACATCTTTGTGAGCATCGCCTTCATAATTGTCTCCGCTTTCATGGATCCCCGAGCCTCGTGGCATAGATGTCGCGACCGCGAGAAGAGTCGCTCGACGGAGACGCTGGTGCCGGGGATGGCCAAAAAGTCCCGGGCCATCCGCGCGACAACCTCGAAACGCCCTGCAAATTCCTACACACAAGGAAGCGTTAGCTATCTGAATAAAAATCCGAATCTGAGACGCACCTTCCACCACAACAGAGGCTTGTCGCGGTCCCCGCGGCCATGGGTTCGGTACGCCGCAAAAAAGAGATCAAGCTCACTAATGGTACTGGTTGGAGGAGCGTCATCATCGGCATCAAACATGCAAACATCGTCGAGGAACGATGCAGAAGAGCCGGGTCGCGGCCGTGGAAGAGACTTCTCCTGGGGACGGCTAGCTGCTTTCTCGTCATCGTATACCTTCTTATATGCATCGTATGCATGGGTGAACAAGATTTGGGCCTTCTCCATGCGATCTTCGCCGTCCTCCAGTTTACCGAACCACGACAGGCCCAACGAAGGATGGAGAACTTTCAAAGAATAATTGAAGTTCGAGCAACACGAGCATGAGGCTAAGGACGCACCTGTCGCGATCACATTGAACTGACAATTACGTGCCTTCTTGTAGTATTCATTGAGCTTCTCCAGCCCCGCCGTTACGGCGGCACGGAGAGATGGAAGAATTTTGACGTTGTCGCGGGTAGACTTCAAGTGCTTGAGCATTTTTTCGTACATCGGTAGCACCCACGGAAGAGTCGGGGTCGTTGACTTTGACATTTGCAGAGTAACCTGGGTAAAAACCTATTTGGCGTTAAAAATGGAAGCGGATGACATCAAGATTACATGAAAAAAAAATGAAGCGTACCTTGAGAATCTCGCCCAATGCCTCGAGAAGATTCCAATGGTCGTCATCTAGAAGAAGCGGACGAAACTCGTCCTGCTCGAATACCCATTGATCGATGGCCTATTGATGTAACCGCTGAGCAAAACACGGTGCGCAATCAATGGAATATATACCTTGCGAAGCAGCAGGGCCCGAGAAATCATCGCCTCGGTGTAGTTCCAGCGATGTTTGACATCGCGAATGACCATCAGTGTCGAGAGTTTTCGACCCGAAAGCTTGTTGACGTCCGAGTCCTTGTACATTTTCGCTGCAATCACCTTGAACCTTCGGCGCCGCTGAGGAGACGCGCAGATTTTCGTTGTTGTCAAACGGAGCTGAAAAATTGATTAGATTGCATCTGGTACCGAACTCGCTGCTCACCTTCTGCAGAGGGGTCAGACTTTTGAGTTCGGCCGCCAATTCCGTCAACACTTCCGCGTCAAGCTCCTCCTCGTCTTCCTCACTGTCTGTGAACCGCTCGCTCTCAAGCTCGCGCTGGTTAGGATCATCCTCGGGATCATAATGAAACGGAAGATCCTTGTTCGGAAGGTAGTAGTCGATTACCGCCGGATCCTCGGCCTCGTTAAGCACGGCGAGAATCTTCTGAACAATAAGGTTTACGACATGCGCCAGGCAGCGGATCTGTGAATTCTCGGGAACAAATTGAATGTCGAACTTTTCGCGGAGAATTCGGGATAACACGCGAACGAGAACATCGTTTACAGCCGCATTGTCAAATGTACCTGCGATGAGGTAATTGACGCGATATCAGCCAGAGTTCAAGATTCATGACACGACACTTATCTGTTCCAAGATGCATAACTCCGACAAGCGCTTCGCCATCGAGGCGCCGGCGTACTCGCCCTCATGCTCCTTATCCTCGATAGGATGGAAGTCAAGAACCCGCTCTACCAGTTCCCACTCCTCGGTGATCCAGCTACCAATGGTCCCCGCGAACGTGAACATCATGGAGCGAGTGGTCCACGTATCACCGGAGACGGCGATCTTTGATTTAACGCTCTTCGCATTTGATGGTCAGTGTAAATCTCAACGCCGAACAGAAGGAAGACTAACTGCCAAGTCCTCCTTCAAATTGTTGAACATTTCCTCGTAAATTCGGGCCAACGTGTTGCGCACGGTAGTATCGCTCGGGAGCAAAAACTTCGACTGCATGTATTTGAAGAGGCGCTGGATGCCCCCCGTTTCACCCGTGGTAAAAGGGAGATCATCCTCCAAAATCCACGCCGCAAAAACGGTGAGAAAGCCTTTCTGGGTAGGTTTTATAGCGGGATTGAGCTTGCCTTCGCGAAGGAATTCCTCCATGATCTTCGCGGAGGCGGGTGTAACCCCACGCGTGTCCCCCACAGGGCTCGCGCCGGGGATGGGGATTGTCGGTCCGCCATGGCGGTGGAGATGTGTCGCGAGGTTACCGAGGGCCGGCTGTTTTGGCTCATCCTCGAAGCTCGCGTCGCGTTTCACAGTACGCGGGAATGTGCACGATCTTCAGAACAGTTCATCAGTGGTCAAGTTTGCGCAGGTAAAGAGAGAAAGATACTTCGGGCAGTGCTTGCATTTGAACTCCCACCGTGAGTCGCCATTTATCTTGACAGGAACGGGGTCGTGAAAGTGATCGCGCGAGCTGTTCTTTGGGCCCCGCTTGTTGCGCGGACTCGAGTCATCGTCCGACTCGTCATCGATCTCGATTACCGAAACTTTCGGAGCGGTACCCTTGGGCGCTGGCGTCTTCTTGGCCTTCTTGGCTGGGGGCTTCGCAGGAGCGGCCTGAAAAACCCCTGGTGAGGAAAGGAAATTGTATCGTGCGTCGAAATTCGAAACGCACCGGAAGCTGCTCGTTCGAGCTTGAATTCTCCTCGTCTATGACGATGACTTTGCGTTTACGCCCCCCCTGGCTTGATGTGAGCGTACGGGGCGGCAAAATAATTCACAGCATACCTGTGGTGTCGCCGGCTTGTCCAATTCAGCCTGATCGAAGTCGTCGTCGTCCTCCTCAGAAAAGTTTGACTTCTTCTTGTGTGGCCGATACTCGTTGTCGGGCTTCGTTGAATTGACAGCGGCGTTGAAGATCCCTGACTTGTGTTTAAGAACTGAACGTGGAAATCGGATGATGCACTTACGATCCATCGCCGCTTCAAATGCGGGTCCCCTCGATGGTCCCCCGCCAGTACTCCCGCTGTCTGTGGTACCCGTGTCGTCTATCGAGCCATTATCTTTCACCTGGGCCGTACTGGAAGTAATGGTTAGTTGTTTCCTGCTGATTTTGCTTTCAGTAGCGATATAAAAGCAAGACAGCGAATAAAACGTACCAAAGATGCTCCAGTTCATCTGCTACACGCGTCAATTTGAGTTCCGCCAGATCCAAGGGCACGCCGGCGGATTCCCAGTGGATTGATTGAAGGTAGGCCACCACACATTCCATTCCTTCCTCGCCGCGGCGGATATTCTTCAAATGTCCTTCGGCATCGCGACAGTCCTCGGCGAAAAGGAGGTCGAAGCGGCGGTTAAAGGTACCGGCAACAGTGTCTTCGATGCCGTGAACTGTGGTAATGATACGATGGATGTCATCGGTATCTGCAGCCTCTGGGACAGTCTCGGGAAGCAGCGTGGATAGCTTCGCGATCTTCTTGATAAGATCTAGGACGGGTTTGGCTGAAAACCGTGAGTAGATACTTTGACGTGTTGACGCGTCGCGTGGGACGCGTCTCACGAATTAGGACTCACCCGCAAGGACCTGTTGATGGACGGCACTGGGCGCTTCGCCGTTATTGTCGTCGGCAAGCTTAGAGGAGGGATTCCTATTTCGACGAGTTTTGGGCTTGGGTTCAGGTGGGGGCGCCATTGCAAAGTGGCGGTTAACTCAGAGTCTGAGACGCGTCGGGTCACAGACGTGACATGTTTTATGCTGACCCGAGCTAACGCAAGCATTGCGAGAGGATTGCGGCGAGTTGCGCCATTACATGGGCAGGCACATGATTGTTTCCGGGCTCCCTACAACCGGCAGCAGCGACCAGGCTTGGAGGAGAGCGAGGGTGATGACACAAGAACGGATTCGGTGCCGAGCTGTCTGACGGCATCAATCTCCAAATTTAGCGACGGAAGGAAGACGGAACTTTGCGCGGCACCTCCCTGCTCAGTATTTATTCAGTGAGCAAGCGTTGAGTGCTGGAAAATTAACCGTTTAACCGTTTGTTTATCGTTTGTTTACGGTTTACAGGGTCCCTCAAACTAAACGAAAATTTAAACGGTTTTTACCGTTTAAACTGTTTAAAAACGGAAATAGTTGGAGCCTTAGTTTGCTCGCTTACCTGGACCGTGGGTAGCTCGCACTTAGACCTCGCCACCCCATCGCCCTCCTCCCTCGCCCTGGACTGAGTCCACCTCTGTCTTTCTGATGCAAGCAAGGCTCTCACCGCACCAATTCTGTACATCGCGCGGCCCTTGCAGTTACTGTCCTACAATTCATGCATGTCATTGTCTCCAATCTCAATCACATTTAAGCTCTCTGCCGATATTCTGAGCTTGACCCTGGCGACGCTGACAATGCGCATCAAATGTGCGGGAGCAACTCTCCGAGGCCCTGTGGGCGACCCCGGACGTCTGCTGACAAAAGGCAAGCGTGGGTGAGTGTAATTTGTGTAGGTAAAACAAATGATTCCGTAATTTTATTTGAGGTGTATCATGTTTGAGGATGTCAAGCATAAGTATCCCGAACGCAGCTAGGGGCGAGCATGAATCATACCCACACATACACAGGTCACTGGCGAGCACACGTGTGGGGAGAACGGGGGAGGAGCAGCGAGTTGCGTGGAGCAGCGTGGAGCCACCTCGCCAGACCTAGGCACAGCTGACTAATGTGACTACCCACACCTGTCCGGCTAGGTCCGGGGAGGCGGTGCCTTCGGCTAGCGGGGCACTGAACGCAGTGAAGATCTCAACCTGAAGACTGTAATTTTGGTCGGCAAGCAAGAGCGTATCTTCAGTCCTATCGTGGAATTTCATCTGTGGGTTCAGTTATTCTGTTCTGTCTGTGTTCACTTTTGATTCGGAGCACCTTTTTTGAAGACCGTTGTTTTACTGGATTTTGTACCACTTCTGCAAGCGGAATTGGACGAGTTCCGCCGCTTCTGGAACCATCACCGTGTTCGCAGCCAGCCGGAAAAGAATATGCCTTCTGGGCATGTTCCGTACAATGCATCAGACCATCCACAGAACTATGGCAGGCTTGACCACCGCATACCCGTACCTCAGAAAGCTGTCGGCGACTTACGCAAAATGGTTACGGAAAATGTCGGACCGAGAGAAGACCACCTTTCATGGGTCAGTAACGACTTCAATAATTTTGGCACATGCCATTTACAAGCAGATCGGAAAGCCGGAGTTGTCTTTGAGCACTGCCTGGGACGGCTTTCAAGCGATGTTGGAACCAATGGCCAATATAATGGAGGTGTCATAAAATAAATACATTATTTTCTACTGTAGGCAATTCAGAATTACCGTCGTCGAGTTTGTGTCTGTCTACAAACCTATGATGTCATCCGCTGCAACAAAATAATATATGTGGTAGGGTAAAATAAATTGCACGTGCACGGATTCGAACCCTCGCTGAAATCGAACCGCGACCAATCCGCCTACCGTAGTCAGATGGATAGTCCCTTGTTACATTTTTGAAACACGTAGCAGAGCTCCAGCCACTCTCAAATTTTTATGGTTCCTGCTTTGTCAAATCCTGGAGGTATTTCAATTGTGATGTTTGCCATATGATCAGGGCCAGGAGAGAAAGCAAGGTAACAAATGATTTGAGAAGAGTAGACCTCCAGTAGTGATCAATCCACTATACAGAGGTAGGTTAGGCATGAAAATAAACTTGACAAATATCGGGGTAATTGCGAGGCATTGGGCATTGATGTTGGGTGTGGAACATCCATTGGGAACTGGTGTCACATTGATGTTGAGAATGGATGTGGCATCAATGTTGGGTGGTAGAGTCTGATAGAAGCAGCCAGCATCAATGGTACATTAGAATTGGCCAGTTCGAGCACTCTTGGAGGCTCATCCTTTAATTCAGGAACATTTGTGGCCACTGACTCGGCATCCATGAGCATTGATTACCATCCAGTATCATCGATGTTCACTGATGTTCATCAATGCCCACTGGGGTTTTGTCCAGTAACAGCGGTTATACCTACCGCATCACACCCGTGTCGCGCCCGTGTCTTGCCCACGGCGCACTCCTTCCCGGATTTATTCTCTTGCTGGTCTTGCCAATGGCCTCCATTTGGGCTTTTACATTCAGAAGCCTGCGTGAACGGTGGATTGCACGGGATCCGCCGTCGCAGTCCCCTCGATCCTCACCTCAGGATAGAGTCGTTCTGGAGGAGACGGTGGCTGTATACCTTAGTTGAAGATTACGTGAAGCTCTGCTTGGGTCCTCTATCGCCACCACAGAACCGCCCACCCAAAGTCTGTCACCCGTGTCTGCGCTGGCATCGGACCTGCCTCCCCTGACCCTCCCTGTCCCGTGCCTGGCCTATTCGTGGTTCGATTCCCAGCTGTTACCTGGCCCGGGGCCATCGCGCGGCTCCGCTTCTATTGGGGCTTTATATACGCTAGGCTGTGCCGGACCATCAAGGCCGGCTCCTCATCCTAGCGCTCCTTCCTCTTCCAATGCCACCTTTGAGTCGCCAGTGGACCCCCGAAAGTATCCGCAGCTATTGATCGGATAGTAACCCTCCAGGAGCTACCATATCCCTCCATGCCGCGACGAAGCCCTTGATGAAATTCATGCACGACCGCCACATGCACGACCGCCAGGCATCGGGCTTCATCGAAAGGACTCGGCAGACCCCACTGTCGCGAACGATGATGCAGATTTATGCCAGTTACCTCGCGTATGTATCCGCGTTTTCAGACTGAACAAATCCGTTTCCGCAGGTTCAAATATGTATCATCCTCGACCAAGGCGCGATTTAATCGGGCTTGAGAAGGGAGTAGTATTTGAACAGGAAGCTCGTGTTGTGGTGGATTCACCTGTCGCGGATTGCGTCGCTGAACTGTTGGACTCGGCAGACACCAGCGCACGGGCGTTAACGTGGAAGGTCCTTGGAGAGTTGGCGCATCACGAAGCTACAACGGCGGAGGTTTTGAGGTTAAACCCCTGCGTGTAAGTCTTGTCTCTGAGGTACCCCGCATTGCTCCGTCTGTCGATGAAAATTTAATCAAGGGTCATTCTCAGTGCTAAAGACTTTGATGTTCTGGAGGACGCGATACACGCCCTATCCTTGATCACCAGATCTGCAGCCGGCGCGCAATCCGCGACGGACGCGAATATGTTACACCAGCTTCCACGGCTCCTTGAATCGCCCAACGCCCAAGTCCGGAGATGAACTGGTCGTACATTAGCCCACCTGGCGAATCAGTCCACCCGCATGGTCGCTCGGACCGAAAGCCTCTGCACGCGGCTTGCATCGCTCCTAAGGTAAGTTCTGATGAACCGGTTCGCAGCAGTGCCTAACGAACGGTTCACAGTGATTCAAGCGACTTAGTGATCGAGAGCGCGATCTTTGCGCTGTCAGTCATTACCGAATCTTCGGACGGTGCAGCCGCTGTAGTGGACGCAAAGATGCTCGACTGCGTCGTGGGACTCCTTGAGTCCCCAAACCACCGGGTTCACAGATGGGGGTGTTTGACGGTGGGGGACCTGGCGCATCATGATCCAAGGACGGTTGCAGTCCTCGGCACCAGAATCTGTGCGCCACTCGTGTCTCTTCTGAGGTGCGCCGGATCGTGTGCTTGGACAAGCGATTCATCATGAATTCAGTGACCACGATCCAGATATCGTTGACAGTACCACATATGCGCTCTCTTGATTCACCCAATCTCGGGACGGTGCGCAGGCCGTTAATATGTTAAACTGGTTCGGTGATCTGCTTCAAACGCCGAACCTCGAGTTAGGAGATGGGACGTATAGAATTCCAGGACATCTGGCGCTCCATGAGTCTACGGCAGTGGCAGGGGATCGAATCCGCTGGGATCAATCCCTCTCCAGAGACTCGGGTAGAATTGATCTTGGCTAGGCCTGCGGCGGCTTCTCCCGTTCTCGCGTAGACGATCCGAGTCCAAAAGCCCCACTATTGCTTCAGTCGTTTGCCTGAGCTCGCCTGAGCGCTCATGAACTGGGGCATTCACTGCTTTCGGCCCTTCACCGCCTTCGACCGACGTCTTTCTGACTGCCGACGACCTCCAGCGGCTACTCCTGTCACCTCAGGCTGGCTTCCCTCGGGCGGGACGGCGCATGCTCGCACTCCGGCGGCTGCAAGGCGGCTGGCGTCTTTGTGTTTCTGTGTTTGTGAATCTACTGGCTGGGGGCTTTTTCTTTCTGCGTACTCTACTCATGCTCTGTGCTGCCGACTCCAATAACCAATAAAAATGCATCTCTCCACTGGTCGACCCTGACAAGGGACCTCCCCGATCACACCAGTAGCCACAGTACATATTCAATTTCATTCCCTAAAAATGTGCTTGACCTCAGCGGCGCCATCTCCAAATGGTACTGAAAATTGGGTATAAAGGCAGGCGGCTTCATTCAAAAATTCTTCATTCAATCTCTCGCATCCACCAAAAAATCACTCTCATTCTAACCTCCTCACCGTCTTTTCCATTTCCCATATCCTTATGAGTTCCGAACAGCGCTCTCCTCTCGATGCTCCGTCCTTCAATCCGAGACCTTCTACTCATGTCTCTAATTGCAGCGACTGTGGGGGGCATATGGGGCCGCTCATGCAGTGCCAGAGCGTGCATTCCAACCAAAACACCAACTGGGCACGTTGGTATCAAAAGGTATTTCAGAAATTTCATGTCGCGGGTTTTTTGATAATTGCGGCTCAGTGCAACGATTAAACGCAATTTGTCGTTGAGAGCCTGAAAAAACGAGTGATACATGCAGATTTACAGTGATTCTCAAGAAACCTACCACCCGAATACCATATTATTTGCAAAGAGCTCGAGCAGTGCACTCTCAATAAAGAAGTGTTGCGCTACTTGGACGGTTTCAGGGACACCACCATGGTATGTCTGCAGTGAGCTTTGTTTATGAACATGGTAATTGTGGTAGTAACGTCGATTGCAAGCTGCGAAAATATTAGACCCGGATTAACTTGCAAATGGCAGATGTACCACGACAGTAGAGAGATGTTGTATAAATTGGGAGTGCACCATGTTTCAACGTAAATAAGGTAGCGTTGTGGGTCAGAGGGTCGGTGAGGGTCAAGATGTTCCTATCGACATGCATATTTTGACAATCCCTGTGTTGGCAAGAGCGCACCGGAGGATACAGGTGCCGGTATGCTAATGGGCGTGTCAGAAATTCCAAAAAGATCGAAAAGGGGGAGCTAACAGGTCCCGTGGCGCAGGGAGGCATCGTTATATGCCAAAATCTCGTCAAAACTTGCGGAAATTGGAGGTTGATTCCATACAAGCTGTCGGAAGCTGCCCAGCAAGTTTCAACAAAGTGCGTGTCCTTCTCCCCAAGAGCGGTGGCCAAAATGCGAAGGATATTGAGGGAGAACGTCACCGGGCACTGACTCTTGTTCCTTTCCCCAAACTCGATGGATGCCCTTGCGAGCGAGGCATAGCGAATGAAGAGATTTAGGCCGTTGAAGTCAAGCAAAGGAAGTTCCGGGTGGCTCTTCAGCGCGTTAGTGATCTCTTGTAAGCTCATAAGTGGAGACAGGGGCCGGCCAGGAAGCAGAGCGAGGGCGACGACGCGTCGACTTGGGATGAAAAGTTTGTATGTGTTTATGACAGCGGGCGCATCAATTCTACGCGCGTCAGCGCCCGTCTACCCGCCCGTCACTGATAATCTTATCATATCTTATCGGCTTATCTTTGATTGACGTCTCTAGAGAGGATTGATCCCAGCGGATCCAATGCTCTCGGCAGTGGCCACCCTGGGATTAAATCCACATATATGGTCTCCCTCTTTCGGCAAGTTCCGATCTCCGGCTGTGAACAAGCTTAAAGGTTTTCATCCTTCATTTCAGCGATGCAGATATCGAAGTAATTGAGTATGCAATCTACTCGCTATCCTGGATTACGCAGTGGCCGAATGGCGCACGATCTGCGGTCGAAACAAATATCCTGAACGGCCTCTCCGAGCTGCGGGAGTCTCCCAAACCTCACGTTCGTAGATGGACATGCACAATCTTGGACCATCTCATTCTGCACCACGAGT
This sequence comes from Mycena vulgaris, assembly GCA_029204335.1. Classification (NCBI taxonomy): domain Eukaryota; kingdom Fungi; phylum Basidiomycota; class Agaricomycetes; order Agaricales; family Mycenaceae; genus Mycena; species Mycena vulgaris. Next base: position 704,933 of record JARGYA010000030.1, read on the forward strand.
CCAGGGCAGCGGTGGCTGTCGTGGGGATGCAACTCGTATGTATTACTCCTGCGGTTAGTTTTTCAATACAATGGAAAATATGCGGCTTATTTATGCTAGGCACTCCGACGGTGCCGTGCACAAAAGCGCGGGATTCGCTCTCGCCAAAATCGCCTCGGGGCTGTTGCATACACATGAGTCTGCGAGCGAGTCGTTTGTGGAACCTGGGCTTCAGAAGTCACCATCTGTATGATGCAGAGCAGTAAAATTACGCACCGTAAGATACTGTGAATAGGCTGGAATAAGTCCACTGGGGAGCGAAGGGATTGGCGCACCTCCGAAGAGATATGTACCACCTAAGGAAAGAATGCCGTCGGGGGACTAGAACCCCCATCATTCTCTCATAGTAGCTTCCCCACAGAATACATTTGAATTTGGAGAAGGACCGCTGCGATCTACGACGGCGTAGCATGCTATAACTACGCCCTGGGTCAAGTGAGATATGGAAGCAAGCGTGCGCGTACCTCCGAAAAATACAATCCGAGGAAACGGACGAGCCGGTGACATGCAACATGCTTTTGTGCGGCAGGTCGTTATGGAAACAGATGATGAATGGCGTGAAAAGCGGAAGAGGAAATCATGAAAAAAATGGACAAAAAGCATGGGACCATGGTGGAGTCGAACCCCGTCATTCTCTTACGACGGTACAAGTACACGGCGGCGTGACATTCTCAGATCCCGAGCTGATTGACTTATCGAGGGATGTTGCAAGATAAACATGCCGACGTGGACCAATAACAAGACGGTCGCCCACACTAGCTTGTACGCGACCCAGAACAATAAGTAAAGTGGGAAGTGGGGGTTCGACTCCTCCCGGCCGCATGGCTTCGCGTATCGAGCCTTTTCACAGGCCGGAATTGACCTGATCCATGCAAAAGGATGCGCTCGCGCTCATGATAATGTAGGACTCAGCCGATCAATGATTCGCGGACGGCACAACAAGATGACGACAATCCAGAAGTATCTCAAATACTGATATTCCAACAAACCAGAAAGGAAGGATCCGGACTGACGGGGTCGGGAGCGAAAAACTAGGCGTTGCGGACGCATGCCCCGGAGGAGGATTCGACTCTTTGCCGATGATGTGCCAGGAAGGCATGGGATGACAGGAGTATCAAAAAGAAACATCTAAGGTTCACCGACTTAATCTTCCCTTTGGCATCTGCTGTGTTTATTGAAGGGGAATCTAGTATCTATGGCTCAGTGTTAATGGAAGCCTGGGAAACCCACATGGCACTCCCTCCCATCCACTTGACGCCGATTTGCGCCTCACTTTGGACCCCCAGGAAGACGGTCTCTGCACAGGACCATGAGGGCGCCGCCACCGATCCCGAATACATTTAATATATCTCGCTTCGACCTGTTGGCTTCAATAAATAACCAGCGGAGATGCGTCATGACTTTGCCCTTCGCCCTAGGTTCACTTCTCGAGCGAATTTGATACAGGGGAACGATTAGGTCTGCCCATAGTTTGCCGGTGTCTGTGCCGAAATTCGAGTCGGGGAGAGACTGTTAGGTACGCAGGGGCATGTTAGACGCAGTCGTCTGACTGCGCAGCCTGTTCTACTTTCAGCCGTGTCCACGCAAGTTACTAACAGCATCACATGGAACGTACACGCATGCCTGTCGTTTCGACATGATCATGCAAATTCCTCTCGAACAAATCCTAAGGATTGATTGCAATACGACGCGCAGAACCGCCATTCGTAGCTTCTGCATTTGTGCCAGTCGTGTGGAGAAAGGTCGGGGTCACCATCATATCCATTAAAGATAGGTATGTTCCACGACCCCCCACAATTCGGATACGCGCATTCAGAATGGCGAGAATAGTGTTGGCATATAATGTAGGGATGATAAAGCCTGGGATAAGATCGTAATTTCGATTGGGAAAGGCGTAGAATAGTACGAGGGCGGTAAGAGTTACCAGCGCTGCATGGATTAATTTTGATAAATTATGGGAAGGCAGATGTCATGCATACCAGTTACAGAACCGGTCTCGATTGTTAACCGAATCAGCTTTGAGAGGAAGACGCGGGTTCGCCGGAAGGCACTGTCGACTGTTGATAGCTTGGATCGGGTCACCCCAGATCCCTGATGAACAGTACAAGACTCACGTAGTTTGTCATGCACCCAGCGGTGATTATGTCGCTCGCGCAAGAAGCACTGAGCCAGATCTATGGAAGATGTTAACGATCTGTGTGGTCTTTTGGCTAACAAATACCCTGGCAGCGGCAAAATTGTTACGGGTGGTTAAACCTGCGAGATTGCCGGCTGGGATGGTTGAATCTCGTGTGCAGTCACCACGAAAATTGTCGCACCTTTAAGCCCAAAGGCACCGAACATAAATGCACCAACAGCGCTAGGGATATGGGAATGATGCACGGACTCCTGCACCGAATGATGTGGAGCCGGGACGCGTGAACGGGTCCGGGGCGGGGACTGGAACGAGACCGAGGCACAAATAATGCAGAATGGGCGTGACTGGCAAGCAGGAGCGGAAACGGGGACGGTGCGCGGACGCGTATTACGGTGATAAGCTGGCTAAGTGAACACACATGAAATCTTTCAATTTTACATCACTTAGTCGCCGCTAGCGGCTATAAACTAAGCTATTACACCATCTCAGAGGGCTGGTGTGAGATCCGAGCAACCAGTTAAGGATATAAGTGCATGCTACATCGAGTAGCTTGCCCCAGATAATGGTCACCACAATGGGCTTAAGTCTGGGTAAGCAACGAACTTATAGCTAAAGGGTCACTTTACCATTCTCAAACGGAATTGGAGTACTCTGTGCGCTGTTCAAAGTCAGGATATATAAAAGCCGTCTAGACTACGACTATGCGACACTGGGGGATCCCTACTAAAGATTAGATTACAATCGACGGACGATAGTACAAGCGGCGAAAGATCCCGGCGGCGGCCGTAAAAGCGTTGATGACTCACCGGACCGGAACTATAACCGGTTCCACGGGTGATCGATGGGATCCCACGTTTGACAGCGGTTGAGGGCTTCTACGATCGAGCTCGATCACTCTGTGAAATACAGAACAACCAAAAAGGCACGGGACGGGCAGAGGGTGTTGCGCGTCGGCCAGGAATAGAGATGAAGCGGCAATGACCAAGCTTAGGTGGGGTCTAGGCCAGGACAGGAACCAAGGAAGCTGATGGCATCACGAATATGTCGGGTCTTTCGATCGCGACCGATTGTTTATGCAGGAAATATACCAATGTATTTGAAACTAACCTTTTACAGCCTGTTTTCGTGACCATAAATCATATAAAGCTCCACAGCCCTGGTCATAGGGCATGACTCATTTTATTGTTTGTTTGTTTGTAAGTGTCCGTATATAGAATCTTGGGTTTGTATAAATAGCAGTAGAATAGCAGTAGTTCGCCAGTGGATTCACCCCTCTCCTATCGCAAGTGTAGCTATTACAGCCTGCACGATATTAGGAAAGACTTGAATTTGTTCGGAGTACCACTGAGAAATAATAATTGTTTTTCCGCTTGATATTTCGTTGTTTACTTTAGAATCATTGAACCGGACATAGTCCAAAGACCGTACGCAGCGAGAATTGATAAGGGTTATTGCAGCGAACAGCGGAATATTAAGGATCAGCGATCATCGGGCATTGTAGACATAAGTCAACTCTAGCTATAGCTTGTAAACACCGGAAATACACCAGACAGCGTTATAAAAGCGAATTACCAACTCCCAGGAAGTCATTCCACCAACCTTGTGACAAAAACCAAGCTTTCTGAAGCCGTTAGACCGCCCATAAAAGCGCCTAGATCGGTATAAAGCCGTTCACCGTCCCACCGTAGCACAAAGTCTTACTACTTTGACCGTATCATACCAAATTGCAGCAACCTAATACTTGGTTGGAACCCCGAACTTGCGCGTTGTATTGAGTGGATTGTGTTGTGTTATTGGTGTTATTAGTGATCTCTCGAGGTCATTATATTGCATTAGATTTCATACGTGGTTACATACACAGCGTTTCAACGGGAGCGATGAATATTAAACATGCGGTGCGGAGCGAGCACGAGCTGGGCACGAGAGCAGTTACAGTGTATGCGAGGGCCGGCATTTGACCATGGATTTGGAAATCGGTGGTAGGGAACGACTACCGCGATGGTCAAGCCAAACAAGCGAAAACGTACGCTGTTTTGAGCAGTGCGGGGGAACGGGTACAGTTGTATTCGAGCAATCTGGGGGGTAAGGGAGGAACGAGCGCGGGAACGTTGTTTTAACATGACCTAGCAGAGGCATACCAGTGCGGTCTTGCTCGACCTCAGTGGGCTGTACTCGGGAACAGAAGCGGGATTCGAGCATGACGCTGGAGGCGGCATACAAGTTCAACCTCGATGAGTACCGGAGCAGAAATGAAGGGGACCTCGGAGGTGACACATAGGCCTGGCTTCGAAGACGATAGTCGGCATTCGAGCCCAACGTGGAAGATAGAAAGGAGCACGACGGGAGGCGGACAAGGGGCGAGAAGAAAGATCTCAGAACAGGCCGAGGGGTCGTGTATGAACGCGACCGTGCTGAAATAGGAGCAGCAGCCCAAGGGCGTGACCTCGGAAGAGGATGAGAGGGGGCGTACGGGACTTCAGACATATACGACGGGCGGCGCACGGGCACGATGTCGGAGAATAACCAGAGGCGGCATAAGGGCGCGACTTCGAGAAGGAACAAGAGGCAGCGTGCGAGTGCGACATCGAAAATATACGAGGGCGGCCCACGGGCACACCTTGAAAAGTAACGAGAGGCGGCGTACGAACACAACCTCCAAAGAAAACATATGAGAGACGGCACACAGGCACAACCTCCAGAGGCGGCGCATGAGCGCGACATAAGATAAATATATACGAGAGGCGACACACAGATACGGCCTCAGAAGGAAGGAGAAGCGGTGTTCGAGAGCACGACCTCAAAAAACGTCACGGCAGCCGGCATGCTAACCCAAGGCTACGGGAGGCAGTAGAACGACCTCGAGGGCGGCGTGAGTGCGCAAAGTCAAAACACGGGGATTGCGGGCAGACGACATCGAAAGGGCGTGAGAGGCGGCACAGGAGCCCGAGCTCGAAAAAGGAAACAGAGCGCGGCCACAACAGGGTACGAGGGACCGCACGCGGGCACATCCTCAAAAGTACAAGAGGCAGCATGCGAACAGTCTCGCAGGCGGCATGGAGCCCGACAAACAAGGTCTGGGAAGGGTACGGGCAGGACCCCAAAGGAGTTCAGGAGGAAGCATCGAACAGGGCCACGGAAGGGTACGAGATACAGTGAACGGGTGCGAGCTCAAACAGTGTGAACGATCGTTCACGGGAACGACCGCGAAGGAGTGCTGGATGCGGTACCGGGCAGGATTTGAACGGGTATGAGAGGCAGTATACGCGCACGACCTGCCACAAGTGAACAAAAGGCGCACGGGCACGACCCAGGGTCTTTCACGCATACGGGAGGCAACCCGAGCAAGACCTGGGGCAACAGAAGGTTAAATATACGGGCGGGCGAGCAGCGTTGGGCGCACGGTACGCAGCAACAAGCGTGAGAGTGATGGACGGGGGGGCGGGGACACGGGCGGCGTTACAGTGGGAACGGGCGCATGCTGCGCTGTAGCGGGATCGGCGCGGCGCGAGCGCCGGAACGGGAACGATGTGAACGGTGCACGGGTAAAATGCGCACGGTAACGGGAAAGATGCGTATGGTAACGGACGAGCGCGTGAGCGCCGTAATGGGAATGATGTGCGTGGTGCACAAGATAAGTGTGTACGATGCGCACGGAGGAGAATAATATGTGCCCGAGGGCGTGGAACGATGCATGAAGCAGGAAGGGGTCCGGAAAGATGCACGGACGGGAATGGGAGAGGAGCTGAAGTCTTAACGGACATGAGAAAGATAACGGTGCGCGGAGGGAACAAGAACTAAGTGAAACAGGGTGTGAACGAGATAGGGACGAAAAAGAGTGGGAACGGGAAGCATGGCCGGCGGAGCGTGAGCGAGTTGCAGCAAGCGCACAGTACTCGTAGAGGCACCGATGGGCGGGAGCGGTGCGCGATGCGCCAGCGGGCAGAAGCCGTGCACAATGCGCGATACGCCAACGGGCGGGAGCGGCGTTGACGAACGGTAGCGGTGCATGTTGTGCCCGCAGGCAGTAGCGACGCCCAACGAGGCGGTAGCGGCGCCAACGAGCGGTAGCGAAGCACGATGTGCCAACGAGCGGAGGTGATGCACGCTACGCGTGATGAGGACGGCGGGCAGTGTGCCAATGGAGGATACGGAGGTGCGCATAGAGAGCGAGCAGGGCGGGAATGGGTGTAGCGAAAGGCACGGCCGGGGATATAAGAAGGATAAAATTGGAGCGGGACGCATGAGGACACTGGGCGCGAGACCAAACGGGAACGACGGCCGCTGGCGTTACGCACGTAGTAAAATAGGCCCCTCCAGGGTGGTCCGAGGAAAAACCAAGGAGTTGCAGGGAAGAACAAGGCGGCGGCGAGGCCAGAATACGCTGCCAGCGCGCGGGCCCAGGACTGTCTCGATAAGATCGTACTAGGCACGTGCATCTATGCGGGTCAGGAGAAATTGACGCGGAGTGACGCGCACTGACGCGTACTGACGCGGCATTAACGCGGCATCCTCATGTTTGACTAAATTTGTTGTTTTGCACCCACCGCAACCCAAACGAGTGTTCTGAGGTCTCTTTTCAGGTATTTGAGATGAATACAGTAGGGGAGAGGTAATATCAGCACCAAATTCCGATTTTCTGTGTGATCAGTCCATGGTTTTGGGTCTGTTTGGCACTGAACTGTCCTCTGAAAGGGTGTGCATCTCTGGGACACACAATGAGCTACCTACAGCTTATTTCGAACCGATTCAAACACCTCATGAAGTTCGAACCACCGCGGCAACTCCGCGTCAGTTGCGCGTCGCTGCCGCGTCAACGCCGCGTCAATGCGCGCCGAGGCCGCGTCAATGCCGCGTCACTGCGCGTCAACGCGCGTCAGTGCCGCGTCAACCCCGCGCTTATGCCGCGCCAACAGGGAGTGTCTAGGAAGATAATTGACTCTATGAGGGAGTGGTAAAGCACCCATTCCTCACATACGTTTACACTGCTCACACCTAGGTCGTGTATGCTTTGTGTATAAATGACATAACCTGATCATTAGCTTCGTTTCAGTGGTTGGTTAGCACGCTTTGCTCCTCAGAGCCTTCTCCTTTACCAGTCTATGGGAAATGTCCAGATCGAGGCCAGATTCAATCAAAAAATCTCCGCATGTCGCTCGAAATGGGTTTGTTGGATTTTCCAGGTCGATTCAAGTGTGAGTTGTGTAGAAACGTCGAATAAGGATTGCGAAGTATCACCAGAGGCAACATTCACGGACTTCATGGTCCTACGGCACAAGTGACTTCATTCCTCGTGAGGTGAGGGAGAAGACCGCGATGTATATTATAATAACAGCCATGAACTCCAGCCCCAATGGAAGGTTCACAGCACGGATGTGACTGGGTTCGGCACAGAACGTCCCAATGAGCTGACACGCACTCCGTGGACTGTGTCCTCGCGGGATCAACCCGATATCCCCGGCGTAATTTATGAGTAGCTGTCATTGACGTCCAAAGAAGTGTCTCACGATATCAGAGTCACCTACCTACATACTTGTGACGCGCTGAAGTGCAAATTATATGCATATCTCTGCATCTAGATAGCAATACAACTCGTTTGTAGTCCCTCTGTGAGTGGGAAACGCCCCCAGCCAACTCTCAATGGCCCGATATGCCACTATGGCGAAGGTTCGAAATGTGCCGGCTGTCTCAGAATTGGCCGTGCTCTCCATTAGATGTGCCATGGATCTTATGCAATGTTCCGGGTGTTAATGTGTGGGTGGTGCGGGTCTTGTGCATCCCGTGATGGCAGGGACGTAATTTTGCCAAACCCCCGAATTATTGAACATGCTACGCCTTGCATTGGCATTCGGTGTGATCAGGGGACATTGGAAATGTTCGATTCCCCCTCAATTCAGGTGCTTCTGGCTCGAAAATGCGTTATATTGCTTAGATGAACCATTAATTACAACTGAACATGTAGTTCTTGGTGATGATTGACGAAAATATGGCTTTGATTTTTTTGTGCTATAACGATGTATCTGAACCAGAAATTGTTGCCCCAATTTGATTTTGGCCCTGGAGAGCATTCGTTCAATAGTTACGGGCGGCGCGCTGGTGCCGCGTCAATAACACAGCCACTGCCGCATCAGTGCCGCGTCAGTCCGCGTCGGTCCGCGTCAGTCCGCGTCACTTTTACCGTACCCCATCTATGCGAACCGCAGCACGAATTACCGCCAGTGATGGCAGGATATCCTCCTCATAACCAAGAGAATTGGACAGAGGAAGAACGAAGAGGAAGGAGCGCGTAACTGCACACAAAACGAAATGAAATGTTAGGCTCACGAAGAGCCGGGCCAGCAATCGACGTGTGGCATCTGCTTCCTTCCGGCCTTTGTTTGCGAGCGGGCAGTGTTGATACACAGACGCCTGCGGAAGAGCCAGAAAGCTTGGTGGAAGGGGAGCGCAGTACTGAGGAGCGTCGGGAAGGAACAGAAGCCGGGTAGGATGAATAACCAGCGCTCTTGGAGTAGGATTCGTCCGGCGGCTAGAGCGAGAAAGCGTGAAGAAAAACGCCAGAGAGATTCGTGCAGTGAGGTGGACGCGAGCAAGCGAAGAGTGACGAAGTTACGCCCGCGTCGCGCTCCCACGAATCTCTCAATACTTTACTTATCGATATTCTAAGCCGTTCATGCCTTACGTCAGGGTTATCGAAAGGACTCAGCAAATCTCACTGTCGCAAACGGCCGATGCAGTTTTATGCCAGCTACCTCGCGTATAGATCCGGGTGTTGCGTGGAGCTCGGACTGAACAATTTCGTTTCCACAGATTCAAATCCTGTATCATCCTCGACCAAGACCGCGATTTTACAGCTATTTCGAAAACGATAGACAATTCTCGTTTTCGAGAGCAAAGTTCGGCGCCACCGAGCCGAGGTCACGTTGTGCCGAATTTAGACACTCTCATGGTCTCGTAAGTCGTCGAGACGATTTTGGTCTCTCGTCGCGACGACGACCACAACGTCTCCGCAATTCAAGCTTCATGATGAGCCGTTTTACCAGTAGTGGTAGCGGGAAAGAAGAGGTACGGTAGGGGAGAGTTCGAAAGTTGCGTGAGGAACTATGACATCAGAATGTCCTGACTCGCCGTGCCGAACGACTCCCGAACTCTGCTCGAAAATACAATCCGAGGAAACAGACGAGCCGGTGTCATTCAACAACATGCTTGTGTGCGCCAGGTCATTATGGAAACAGATGATGAACGGCGTGAAAGGCGGGAGAGAAAATCATGAGAAAAAGAGACAAGAAGCATGGGACTGGCATGGGGGAGTCGAACCCCGTCGTTCTCTTACGACGGTACAAGTCCACGACGTTGCATTCTCAGATCCCAAGCGGATTTACTTATCGAGGGACGTTACAAGATAAACATGCCGAGGTGGACCGATAACAAGAGGGTCGCCCACACGAGGTGGCGGTGTTGATGAAAGCTTGGGAAACCGACATGGCACTCCCCTCCCATCCACTTGACGCCAATTTGCGCCTCACCTTGGACCCCCAGGAAGATGGCCTCGGTACAGGATCATCAGGGCGCCACCACCTATTCACCCCTGATTACATCTAGAACCCTAATTACATTTAATATACTGCATCCCGCTTCGCCCTCAATCAATCACCAGTGGAAAATGCGACATGGTTTTGGCCTTCACCATAGGTTCACTGCTCGAGCGGATTTGATACAGTGGAACGACTAGGTCTGCCCATAGTTTACCGGTGTGTCTGCCGAGATTCGAGGCGGAGAAGGCTGTTAGGTACACAGGGGCATGTTAGACGCAGTCGTCCGACTGCGCAGCCTGTTCTACTTTCAGCCGTATCCACGTAAGTTAGCATTATATGGAACGTACACGCATGCCTTTCGTTTCGACATGATCATGCAAATCCCTCTCGGACGAATGCTGAGGATTGGTTGCAATGCGATGCGCAGAACCGCCATTCGTGGCTTCTGCATTTGTGCCAGTCGTGTGGAGAAAGGTCGGGGTCACCATCATATCCATTAAAGATAGGTATGCTCCACGACCACCCACAATTCGGATACGCGCATTCAGAATGGCGAGAATGGTGTTGGCGTACAGTGTGGGGATGATAAAGCCTGGGACAAGATCGTAATTTCGATTGGGAAAGGCGTAGAATAGTACGAGGGCGGTAAGAGTTACCAGCGCTGCATGGATTAATTTTGATAAATTATGGGAAGGCAGATGGCATGCATACCAGTTACAGAACCGGTCTCGATTGTTAACCGAATCAGCTTTGAGAGGAAGACACGGGTTCGCCGGAAGGCACTGTCAACTGTTGATAGCTTGGATCGGGTCACCCCCGACCCTTGATGGAACCGAACAAGACTCACGTAGTATGTCATGCATCCGGTGATGATTAGGTCACTCGCGCAAGCCCCACCGAGCCAGACCTGTGGAAGATGTCAACGTTATGTACGGCTGGTCTTTTGGCTAGCAAATACCCCGCCAGCGACAGTAGTCTTTGGGGTGGTTAAACGCGCGGTAGTCATGACTGGGATGGTTGAATCTCGTCTGCAGTCACCACGACAATTGTCGCACCTTCAAGGCTAAAGGCACTGTCCAGAAATGCAGCGACGGCGCTAGTGAGGGAGAGCTGTGCGGGATCAGAATTTCCGTCCGGCAATACAACGGTGGATAGACCCACGGTCACGATGAACATAGGGATGAACCACGATTTTGATAGCACGTAAATGCGGTACGCGTAGAATGATTGGCCAATGAAAGCAACTGGAGAAAACGTCAATGCGGATCACATTGTCGAGAATCTGGATTTACCGAGGCCACCAATGATCGGTATTGTAAGCCAGTCGAAACGTAGCTTGGTGACGGCCGAGACGTCACCAAAACCGTATCCAAAGGTTGCGAACGCGTCGTGAGTGATCAAAATCGTCTGCACGACGTCGATGGTGAATAAAATATAAATCAGAGACTTTGTGAGCAGTCTGTCGTTTGGGAAGGCTTGGTAATAGAGATCTGGGACATCTAAGGGAGCATCGTCAGGAGAGCACAGACCACTTACAGACTTGAACGGACAGGGTTCCGAAAAGCCCCCAATTCAACAACGCGCCAATGAGCTATATTCACGATCAGCAGATGTGGTACGGGGAGAATTTCTGGTTGGTGTACCAGCGGTCCTGAGCTGCGCATCGTCAGCTCTGAGAGCAAATTTGAAACAGACGTGGCGCTCACAACTCGAAAACCTGGAAGCCGGGCGGGAGTGCTGAAGCGGAATCCATGAGGGCGAAAGATCTGGGGTGGGGGGGACACGACCCATACCCTCCGACAATTGAGTCGATTTAAGTATTAGTTCAGGCCCTGTTCGGGATCCCCAATTAAAATCCCAATTCCTAATTTTCCCTGCCAAATACATATTTAGTATTTGGAGTCTGTTTAAGCCTGTCACCATCAGTCACTCTGGTCTGGACCGCTCGGTTTCGGCATATCCATCAATATCATGAAACATCAAATTTGCATCAACCTCCTCTCCTCGTTGTCTCCGCCAGTGCCGCCCCCTCAAAAAAATTATTGCCTCTGTCTCGCTGTGATTCTCCACACATTGAAAAAACTACGGGTAAATTTACTTAAAATACGCATCTAAGGAAGCGCGCATAGTGCGCCCTTTAAAATGGGTTCAATCTAGGGCTTGGTCTTGTCAATGTTGTCATCGCCATTGGCGGGATAATCCAACAGCGAGCGGGAAGCAGCGGGATACACAATGACTTTGATCAGTGATCCCAATTGCCGAGCGGCCTTCTTTGCCGGTCGCATGACTGAGTGACTTGATGTGATGCGTTAGTTAGCCAGACCTCTGGCTAACAATTTGGGATCCCGAACTGGGCCTCACGGATTTCGGTTCATTGCCGCTCTGTAGCTGTACGACCTAGCGCCGTCATCGACACCGTCTATGTTGCACCCGGATCCCGATCCTGAGTTTCACCCTCCCCCCTTGAATTTAATTTAAGCTTTCTTAGCTGCATTCCATATGTAGCTATATGTCCACGTCTTGTCCTATTTTGGTCGTCCCACCGTCCCGGGTCTTCGACCCCTGTGAGTAGCTCGCGTCCATCCATCCTCATAAACTCACCCGCAGCATACCAGAGCGGAGCAGAGTCCTACAGCGATGTGGATTATCAGCCTCAACCAGGCGTCAGGTGTGCATTCCCAGGAATATCGCACCGCTCTGGCACCGCTCACATCCTTTTGGCCGGGTGATCCCGATGCACGTTCAGCGCTTCCCTTGGCCGAACGGAACATCCTCTCAATTTGAACCCTCGGCATCTCCCGATACAGTAACGTGTTCACTTCATTCAGCGTGCCGCTCAACCCTGTTCAACCCCACCAATCGCTGCGCCGATGTCAACTTCGCGCTGCATTCAGGCCTTCCGAAACCCCACAGCCAGAGGACCCTTAATAGGAGATGAACAATCCCGATGCCTTGCTGATGCTGGAATGTGAAAAAGGCCGGATCGCCGGGCATCGCCGGGTATCGTCTGGGCACGCAAAACCAGTTATTAGCGGAACGCGATTCAGCGCTATACCAAACGTGGCTACAGGGCGATATAATGAGACTTTTTTAATGGCCATTATACAAATGTATCGGGCGGTATCGCGCCGGATAGCACGGCGACCTCGGTCTTGCGCAATATCTCGAATTTGGAAGGCAGCACTTGGGTCTTGGACCTCTTGACCACATTTTGGTGCTTTACAGGCTTGCTTAAACTTGAGGTGTCTTCCTGAGCACAGCGTCGAGCACAATGCGTTGAACTCGCGAGTCTTGCCTCTTGCTGTATCTCGACAGTCTCCCACCAAGGTCTTGAACCATTGCCAGGCATCCGAGTCGTCAATGGAGAATGGACGGTGAGTGCGTCAGTAAGGATGGGCCAGAGAGGATGACTGGGAGAGCCAAGCGGGAGAGCAGAAAGTAATGGTGAGTAAGAGGGGGCACGCTGACTGCCTACGTCATCGATGTGTCGGCTCACATTAAGCGCGAGCCAGAGCGATGCCTGGCAATACTCTGGTATCCCCGGCGATACCCGGCGATCCGGCGTTTTCACTGGACCTCATATTGTTGTCTACTATCAGGTCGCGATCGACACTGTTTGGTGACGCTTCGAACTTTTCTACTGTACTATTTCGACCGAGTGTTCACTTTATGTCACGCGTCACCACTTTTTTAGGTGTTCATTCCTCGGGCAAATCAACTTACCATATATGGTAGTCCGGTCAATGCCGGAGTGATTTCTTTGACATTTTTCGCCCTATTTAGGCCTCCAAACCCGGTGAAAACTCCGTCTTGGCCGGTATCGCGAGGTATCGCGCTCAGAAATATCGACTAGCCTTGAATTTCTCTTGCAATTAGAAAGCTTGCGCAAAGCCATGCGGCTTTTGGGTGCGCAAACTCACTGCATGCGGCTTTTTTTTTTCGCTCTGGTGGTCAGAGGGTGCTATTTGACACTCCTAGTGATGATCCGAAGCAAAAAAAGGATAGTGCCGCGTGCGGCTTTTGCGCAAGCTCTCTATTGTCTTGACTTGTATGCTTAACGAATTCATGACATCATAGATTTATCTCAATTTTCTTACAAGTCAATCGGGGCCGCCGGGATGAGTCAATGACGCGTCCATAGCAGCGGAGTTTGAAATGTCGCTCTCTCCCGGACCAAAACATCGCCGACGCCGCTATCGCCCGTTTACCAGTCCGCTTTACATCTTCTCTACCTCTAAGTACTATTAGCGGATGGATCCTGCATGCAGTAACCCTCTCTGCTATCTCCTTACTCCTGCCAGCTCTCCTGCCCATCTCACATCCTTGCGCTCATGTCACCTGCAACTCATTTCGCCTCTCCCACTCTGACCACTCCTCAAGTCCTCTTCACGCTGTTTCTCAAACTCGTTCCCCTCAACTCACGTCGCAGCATGGTAATTTGTCAAGCTGCTGAATGATGGATCTGATCAAGTACGGATGGTTCCTACGCGCAAGGTCAACGCTCCTCAGACAAAATCAAAGCTCCCGTGCAAGATCAAGTCTCCCTGTGCAACAAGGCTCCCCGCGCAAGATCAAGTCTCTCTGTGCAAGATCAAGGCTCCCTGCGCAAGATCAAGTCTCCCTGTGCAAGATCAAGGTTCCGCGCGCAAAGATCAAGCGTCCCCGCGCAGGATCAAGGCTCAAGGCTACCTACGCAAGATCTTCCCTGTCTTGATTCATCCACGCACGTGCCACCAGGACCACCTCAAGACCATCCAAATGCGGCTTCAAGACGCGCCACGCTCCACATTTCGAACGAAACCCCAGCGACGGCGAATGCTCGTCGCCGTCGCCGTCCCTCATTCGTCCGTCCTCGCGGCGGGTCTGCAGACATCGCGTTTCCCGCGAAGCCGCTGAAGCTAACGAGACAAGGTATGTCATCGTCGGTGCACATCACCTTGTTCGTAGCTGATGTTAGTGGACCGCAAGCTGCGAGCGCTGTACGTGCACACGCCGCACCTAAGACGACGAACTTCGCTGCGCGCACCTCACCTCCCCTCCTGCGTCGTGCACTCACCGCTTCGCTCCGCTCTCCGCCGAGGTGCGCAGCGCTGCTCACGCGCAATGTCCTCTCCATGGAGCGCGCAGTTATGACGAACGACGAGAAAGACGCGGCATGGTGGGCCGCCGCGCGCGCAACGGGCACTAGCGGAGCGAGCCCGCGTGCGTGTGTGTGTGTGGGCAACGTGCAGCGCGCACACGGCCTGGCGATACTCGGAGACAGCGGCCAGGGGGAGCGGGGCCCCGGGGGAGCGTACACCGCCAATCGTCGGAAATCGGAAAATGTTCAAATTTTGTTTCTTTGAGATCTTCGGAGTGTTGAGAGTGAAACATTGCTAAAAGGTCCCTGCGATGTTGAGGTGACATCCTTCAAACCCAAAATAGACATTGAGTAAAATACTTTCAGAGCATCATGAACCGGCGACAAACCTATAGTGGGTCTACTTAATGAAATAGAAGAGTGCCATTTATTTCTCAACCCCGCACACTCTACAGGATCATCAGCCCTCGCAAATCTTGGAATCCTGAATGATTGAAACCCATGAAGCATGCTTCAAGTCCAGTTGGAGATCCGAGTGCCACACGAATCATGGAATGTTGGCCACACAGGAGACTTGCTAAACGGAAGGAGTGTCATTAACAAGTCATTAATATCGAACATGGACGGCAGAATTTGGGCAGAATCCAGATGGCCCGTGCGCATCAAATGCCCAACAAGTGACAACGTTCGTATTGCGATCAATCGTCCTTGCCTTTTCCCCCCACTTCGACTTACGCTTTCATCTCCTCCCCAGGCTTCGGGTGTCGCCCAACCGTTCTCAATGCTCCCCGCTACATCTCCTTGAGCCTTAGTCATGTCACAAGCTGGTTTATTGTCGCACCAAACGCCTCAAGCCTCCACACGCGTACGACATCCATCGGACGTTCCGAATATGTGTGTGCCGATGTCAACTCCTCTCGTGCCCAATCCGCCCCTTCGGCCCTATCGACCCAGTGATCATACCCTGTTTGGTTCCAAATCCCGACCGTCCAATGCCCCAAGGTGTTATCGGCGCTCTGTCCCTTCAACTCCCGCAGCTTCAAAACCTATGCAATCCCTTCTAAATCTCGCGTCGGAAGATTGGCCCCACAAGTGCTTGTGACTGCAAGCAGCCGCTAGTGCCTCAAGTCCCCAAGCGCGCAATCTCGCAGATTTCCTGGTGTCGTATGCTCGCCCATCCGCAATCCCCGCCGAATACCCGTCCATTCCAGCACATCGTGACCAGGACAAGCGGCGCCGACTCACCGAGCGGATTTCCCGATGAGGCCCGCTTCTAAGCGGCATACGCAGCAGCGGGAGGCCGAGGTTGGCGTGTGTCATGTGGTGCGACGGCAGAGCAGACTAGTCAAGTACATTCTATCCCGTCTCATGTATCATAAGTATGGTTCAATGTAAATTGTTTTGTGCGTCACAATGTAAACATCATTCACGGGAAACTGGAATATCCTCCTATTGGTCTCTTAGATGTTCAGTCAGCCTCAAAAAAACATTTGTTTGGATGTTGTCGCAACGCCATGTCAGAAAAGCATCATGGGATTTGACGTTTCAGGTTTTATAGACGTTGTCGGCGACATCAATTGATGATCCAGTGATTGTGTCCCAACATCTTGGTCAAAACATCTCTGAAATATTTTTTCCAAACGGCGGTGTAGCAGCCAGGTTTGTATATTAATAGCCGTACAATAAAAAACTTGGACCACTCGATGCAGCGCGAGACGAAAGGCACAAAATCCCATTATTGCTGCGCGTGGCATCGAGCTGTATCCCGCAGTCTGTCGAGACTGTGATACCGCCCGATATGGGCCGATACCGCCCAAGACCGTACTTTCACTGGGTTCCAAAGCTCAATTTCACCGCCAACCCGACCAAAAGTGTTCAGTTCAGAGGGCCGCGTCACGCGTTACCTGAACACTCGGTCGAGATAGTACAGTACAGACATTTTCAGAGTGTTCCAGCCAACTTCCAAAAAGTTAAATACGGTCGTCCAGACCCACGCTTGCAGCGCGCTCCGGCGCCAATCCCCAAACAGAACTTGAAGCCTGTATGAGCCTCGATGCTGACCTCAATCCTGCTGCCGTGTGCGTGCCTCAAACCTGGCGTCCGAACCTCCCTCGAGATCAAGCGCCCATCAAGCGCCCGATGACGCGCCAGTTTTGTGTGCGGCCACTGCAAGTTCCTTGCTATTGGGACTCTAACTCAGCGAGCAAAACATGGCCGAGCACTCTCGGTGTCGTCCTCCTTGGGACATGCTCACACAGCAATGAAATGACGTCGACTAGCTTCAGGCCGCACATTTCTGCGGCGCGCGCAGTAATCATCGACACTCCACCACCCAGCTGCTGCACCGGCGCCTGTTCCGCCCGTTCCTACCGCCCTCGCGCGATGCACACCACGCGCGACGCTCCCAAACCACGCGCGACGCTCCCGCAGCAGCACTGCCCTGAATCCGAGCTCGCCGGGAGGTTCATCCGCGCGTTCTCATCTCATGTCATCGTATCACCGGATTTTCCAGAACACGCGGTCCTGCCCCGAAATCGTCCCCGCGCTCACCGAGTCACTCGGTCGATTGTACCCGTACTCGAACTCCAGCTCCGCCTAACTCGCCAAGAACTAGAGAGCTTGAGCAAGGGCTGGTAGCGGATGGTCTGCACCCCCGAATAATGAGATGTTATTAAAGGTTGTAGTAGGTAACCCGTTCGACGGCTGAATCCTTTTTTCTTCTCCTGTATTATTGTTTCGCTGTACATAACCCGATGACTGCTCGATTAATTTATTTGATGGCTATCATCCCAACAATCCCGTTGAACGAATCTTAATTCAGAGTCGGACTCCCAAGTCATGTAATGCTTTCGGCGTCCGGTGATCCAGTTGCACCTCTTCAAGTCCAGCCCCGGGTGGAGTTCAATTCGAGGCTTTTCCTCTTCAATGAATCAAGTCGCTGGATTAATTTGCTTCCTGACATCCAGCGATGGATACACGACTTTGCGACGCTGGTATGCATTCTCAGATTCCGAGCTGATTCACTTATCGAGGGACGTTACAAGATAAACATGCCGACGTGGACCGATAACAAGAGGGTCGCCCACATTAGGTTGTTCGCGACCCCGAGCAATAAGTAAAGTTGGAAATGGGGGTTCGACTCCTCCGACCGGCATGGCTTTGCGTATCGAGCTTTTTTCACAGGTCGGAATCGACCTGATCCTTGCAGAAGGACGCTCTCGCGCTCGTTATAATCTAGGACTCAGCCGATCAATGACTCCCGGACGGCCCAACAAGATGACGACAATCCAGAAGTATCTCAGATACTGATTGTCCAACAAACCAGAAAGGAAGGATGCTGAGTGATGGGGTCGGGAGCGGAGAAATTAGGTGTTGCGGATGCATGCGCCGACGGAGGAGGATTCGACGCTTTGCAGATGACGTGCCAGGAAAGCTAGAAGAAACCAGGAACATCTAAGGCTCACCGACTTCATCTTCCCTTCGGCATCTGCTGTATTTATTCAAGGGGAATCTGGTATCTACGACTTTTATCGTCTCGTTGGGCAAAGTTTCGGGCGAACCCGATGCAGATTAAGTATTGCAATCGGCCGCGCTTCTCATTCCATGTAGTAGAATCCATCTATATCTCATGCAGACTTAGCCGACGGGCTTGCCAAAACGGCTTGCCCCGCTTAGCGGAGTTTGAATTTGGCTGTGGGGGCTTGGACGGCTTGGCTTGTGGCTGGGCTTGACTTGAGCTCGCTTAAACCAAGCCCCTGCACTGTAAGTAATTCAAGTATATTTATTCTTAGTGTCCACTGCGCCATTTTTGTCCACTACCATCATCTCTGTATTAACTATCTACCTCGGTCCACCAACGTTACCAGCCGAAAGCATGATTTTTTCGGTCATAGATTATTACGCAACGTACGGACGGATTCTTCCAGGTATTATTGCATCATTGCTACCACAGACCTTTCCGATGGGCTTGGCTAAACCAGTCGGCTTGCCCCGCATATCGAAGACCTGGATTTAACGGTTTGCACGGGCTTGGGCTTGTGCTCGCTTACACTGGCTCTCTACACCGTAGTCAAATTATTGATACTTATCCCACTAGGACTCTGTGAAATTCATAACAACTGCGCGCTAGCCCGTTCGCCGGGGAGAATGACTTGCGCAATGTGACACAGGCCGCTTAACCAAGCCCAAGTCCATGACAAAATATGGCTAAGACTTGTCACCCATACCACCTACAAAGTTCGGTGTCTGTGTCACACATGTTTCGTACAATTGGTGTAACTACTGACCTTCCTCTTTGCATGGGCGCAAGCCAAATATGTCACTCTCCGTTCAAGCCACATTTGATGTTTCAGTCAGCCTGGTCACAGGTAAGGAATAAAAATGTGAGCCGCATATTAAACAGTTGCATTTGCATAATTCTCCTTGACAAGTTCATCGCAAGCTGTATGCAAACCCATTTGCTTGTTGGCGGCATGTGACTCAAGCACTTCGACTTGAATCCAAACCCGACTCAGGATCACCTCCAAACGATGTTAAATGCGTTCAGAAATCATTTAATAACCTCAGCATGCTATAAGATAGACTGAGATAGCTATGAGAACCTGTGAGCGCAATAGATCTACTTTATTTCAAAGTTGTCTGCGACTAAAGGCGGGATAGCTGTCGATTCATTTAGGGGATAATCGCAGTATATGGTGCGCTGGAAAATGCTCTATCTGAACGACCGCAAGGCTGTTGATTCCGTGAGAAATGACGATAACTACCCCAGCACCGATTGATGTTCAACCCGATCAACAATCGTGACGGCAGGTCTGGGTACCTCATTGGCTACTCGGAATAGTTAGGTTGGTTTCTCGAATTCAAATTTGGGTTGGGAGACCTATTGGGAGGTGATTTCAGTCTGATTCAACTGCCAACACCTTACACACCGATTCGGCCAGTTTTAGGTTACTCGGACAAAAAACAAACACCGCACCAACCGAGAAATTCGATTTTCCAAGTGCATTCCACCAATTAAAGATAGATCTAAACCAAAACAGGGAACTGAGTCTGACAACCTCGACTTCCAAAGCAAATTGCAACTGTCTGTGAGGGATCTCGGCCCGGATGTCACACGCGTAAAGATGGATTGTTGCCCCAATTTGGCCCCAATAAGCAAAATTGTGCCTAAAAATCACAAGTCTAGCAAGTTGAGAGTCCAGATTATGTCGTAAGCCCATTCCATATTTCGGCTGCCGCGAGCAAACGGGCATGGCAAGCCATCGAATGGGCTTGCAAGCCGAAAATGTCACTCTCTTGCAAAACTGATACCAAAGCACAACACAAAAGACCACAGGCATTACTTCAATTGAAAAATACAACGATCCCTTCAAAAAACATCTCAACAATCCTCAAGCCCAACACAAGCCCGTTTGTCTGATGGCATCCGACAAACGGGCTTGTGTTCAACTTATCAGTCAATATCAACAAGATTTTCAAGCCTATGCACTGAAATTCTGTATCAGATCTCTTTGAGTCAACTAAAGTATCGATTTTGAGTAGTAAATTATGCTCCTGACGCTCGTTCTCGGTATGAACATTATCGCGGCCAAAATCAAGCCCAAGCCTGTTTGTCTGATGCCATCAGATAAACGGGCTTGTTTTCAACTATGGCATCACACAGTCGGGCTTGCGCGTTTGTCAACTCAAAAATTTATTGCCTACACCCGAGCAGCCTCCAAATCATGTGTGACACCGGTCTTTGAGTATTCCTGCTCAAAGATGGCTCAGAAAGAGTTTGGAACTGCAGTATGTTCTGTGTTCAGTCCGTGTTTCCTCTGCTGAAATGGCTTGGAGACAGGATAAGGATATCTCTACATGATAGTATGGTAGATCCTCGCTGATGTTTGTATTAGGAGTCGGCATTGGCATGATAGAATAATTTTGAGTCATTTCAACAACTTATATTACAGCTGATCTCGATACTAATGAGATCGATCAGTTTTTTTTTTGCTCGTTCCCAAAAAGGAAATTCCAGCGAAACTCTAGTGTACCTCCCTCCACAAATACCTGGGACAAAATTTGAGGGTACTGAAATCATTTGTGATCTCCCTGAGCCAGTCCACCCTGCGAAATTGGCCGAAACCAAGCGGAAACGATGATTTCCGGAGACACCCGACAGTCACATGCTGCATTGATCGCACGGATTGTTTCTGCCATTGGCACATGCTCTCGCTTTCCTAAGTCCTTTTGAGCACATGGCAGCCTATTTTAAGGCAAGGCACTCAATCTCATGTGATTATCGAATGGATTAGGATTGGTTGACTCAAACCTTCCTTTTTGGGAACGCGAAAAAATAAATTCTGGCTGTCTCATTAGATTCGAGATCAGCTGTAACATGTCACAGAAAAATTGGATCCAGTAGACCGGGAATTCGAGTTGTGAGAAACCCTCTGCTTGCAAGGGATGTATAGAGACAATGAGACTACACTGAGTGTGACAAGCCCGTGGTTTGGAAGTGAATTGACAATGTTGCCCTGTGTCGTCCACGGCGGTGACAGTGTATCATCACATCAGTGAGCAAAATACCAAAGGAATTGCAAGCCCTAGAAGTATGTACTTACTGCACATAGTCTATGCACTCAGATTGAGAAACTAGTCCGACGGGGACGAGAAATACACACAAGCCCGTTTCTCGGCTAAGCGAGCAACCGGGCTTGCCAAGCCGACAAACGGGCTTGCAAGCCGATCTGCCGGGCTTGGGCTTTGATCTACACCCAAATCCAAGCCCAAGCTCGAACAAGCCCGTTGGCGCGGGCGCAAGCCCGTTTGGCAAGCCGAAAAGTGAACTCTCGTTAATGAAAGCTTGGGAAACCCACATGGCACTCCCCTCCCATTCACTTAACGCCGATTTGCGCCTCACCTTGGACCCTCAGGAAGATGGCCTCGGTACAAGACAATCAGGACGACGCCACCTATTAACCCCTAATTACTTTTAAAACACTAATTAAATTTAATATACTGTATCTCGCTTCGCCCTCAATCAATCCCCAATGGAAATGCGTCATGATTTTGGCCTTCACCCTAGGCTCACAACGTTCACTGCTCCAGCGGATTTGATCCAGTGGAACGACTAGGTCTGCCCATAGTTTACCGGTGTCTGTGCCGACATTCGAATCGGGGAGAGACTGTTAGGTACGCAGGGGCATGCTAGACGCAGTCGTTCGACCGCCCAGCCTGTTCAACTTTCAGCCGCGTCCATGCAAGTTAGCATCGCATGGAACGTACACGCATGCCTTTAATGTCGACATGACCATGCAAATCTCTCTTGGACGAATCCTGGGGATTGATTGCAATACGATACGCACAACCGTCATTCGTGGCTTCTTGATTTGTGCCAGCCGTGTGGATAAAGGTCGGGGTCTCTATCATATCCATTGAAGATACGTATGTTCCACGACCGCCCACAATTCGGAAACGCGCATTCAGAACGGCGAGAACGGCGTTGGCGTACAGTGCGGGGATAATAAAGCCCGGGACAAGGTCGTAACTTCCATTGGGAAAGGCGTAGAATAGTGCGAGAGTGGTGAGAGTTGTCAGCGCTGCATGGATTAATTTTGATAAATTATGGGAACACAGATGGCATGCATACCAGTTACAGAACCGGTCTCGATTGTTAACCGAATCAGCTTTGAGAGGAAGACACGGGTTCGCCGGAAGGCGCTGTCGGCTGTTGATAACTTGGATAGGGTCACCCCAGATCCCTGATGAACAGTACAAGACTCACATAGTATGCCATACACCCGGCGATGACTATGTCGTTCGCGCAAGAAGCACTGAGCCAGACCTATGGAAAATGTCAACGAGATGGGCGGTCTTTTGGCTAGCGAATACCCCGGAAGCGACCCTAGTCATTGGGGTGGTGAAACTTGCGGTATTCCTGACTGGGATGGTTGAATCTCGTCTGCAGTCACCACGGCAATTGTCACACCTTCCTGGCCAAAGGTACCTGACGTACATGCAGCGACAGCGCTAATGAGGGAGAGCTGCGTGGGATCATAATTTTCAGCCCGCAATACAACGGTGAATAGACTTACGATCCCGATGAACACAGGAATGAACCACGATTTTGATAGCCCGTAAATGCGGTACGCGTAGAACGATTGTCCAATGAAAGCGACTGGAGACAGCGTCAATGCGAATCACATTGTCGAGAATCTGGATTACCGAGGCCGCCCATGATCGGAATTGTAAGCCAGGCGAGACGTGGCTGGGTGACGGCCGAGACGTCACCAAAACCGTATCCAAAGGTCGCGAATGCGTCGTGAGTGATCAAAATCGTCTCCACGACGTCGAGGGTGAATAAAACATAAACCAGGCACTTTGTGGCCAGCCTGTCGTTTGGGAAGGCTTCGTAATAGAGATCTGGAACATCTAAGTGAGCATCGTCGGGAGAGCAGAGACCACTTACAGACTTGAACGGACAGGATTCCAAAAAGCCACCCATTCAACAACGCGCCAATGAGCTATATTTAGGATCAGCAGATGTGGCACGGTGAGAATTCCTGGTCGGTGTACCAGCGGTCCTGAGCTGCGCATCGTCAGCTCTGAAAGCAAAACTCGAAACAGACATGGCACTCACAATTCAACAATCTGGAAACCGGGCGGGATTGCTGAAACGGAAGCCATGAGGTGAAAGATCTGGGTGGTGGGGACACGACCTATACCCTCCGACGATGAGTCGATTTAAGTATGAGTGAGATCGCCGATCTGTGACTGTACGGCCTATCACCCGCGTATTTCCCGGAACACCATCGCGTCACCGTCGTCGACACCGTCTATGCTGCACTACGGGGTCCTGATCATGAGTTTTACCCAAATCCATATTTATCCGGTTTCACCTTGAATTTAATTTGAACGGTCTTAGCTTGCATTCCATATGTACGTATATATTTCCTCTGTCACGTCTTATTCTATCTTGGGTGATCTACGCGTAGATAGCGTCCCACCGGGTCTTCGACTCCTGTGAGTAACTCGCGTCCTCCCATCCTCGTAAGCACATGCGCAGCGTACAACAGAGCGGAACAGAGTCCTACAGCGATGTGGCTTATAAGACTCAACCAGGCGTCAGGTGTGGATCCCCCGAAATACATGTCGCACAGCTGTTGCGCCGCTCAGGTTCTTCCGGCCGGGTAATAGAGAGCTTGCGCAAAAGCCGCACAAGCCGCATGCGGCTTTTTGGCATTGCGCGAAGCCGCATGCGGAAATCAGACCTGAGGCTACTAAGAAACCAAGTCAGTGGAGAGGTAGTTGGGTTGAGAGGCAAGTCCTGTTGAGTGAAAAAATTGCATTACTGCCGCAACTACTCTGTGCAGGACGTGAAAAGTGTGCGAAATCCGAGTGGAGCCGGAGTGATGGCTGGACAAACTGCTTCCCCAGCTCGCGCATCGACCAGATAGTAATTTGGATGAACGCAATACAGTGTCACAGAGACCTCAGAGTGTAATGAACTCACGAAATAATGCAGCAAACCCAGGAAAACCCGATAATTTTGCGCAATGAAGAAAAGCCGCATACGGCTGGTGCGGCTTTTGCGCAAGCTCTCTAATCTCGATGCACGTTCTTGGCCGAACGATATTCTCATTCCTCTCAATTTCAACCCTCGGCTTCTCCCGATACAATAACGCGTCCACTTATCCCACTCATTTAGCGTGCCGCTCAAACCCTGCTCAACCTCACCTAACCCCCGCTGCGCCGCCGTCAACTTCGCGCCCCATTCAGTCCTGCCGAATCCCTCCGTCAGGCAATGAGGAACCGTTCGATTGGTCTAATTAGATTTCCCCAAAAGGGAACCACGCGCCTAATGGACGGCCCCTCGGCGTCGGGATGATTCCAATCTCCGTGCGCCTTCCGCCCTGTCCCGCCTCCCAACCGCCTCCCTCTGAGGGAGACCATATTTCTCTCTGAGTGGTATTTTCCCATGTTCCACTCAGTGTTCAAGCCACGGCACTACTACAGGGAGTTCAATATATGTGCCGCTTGCCCGATATTCAACCGCTCCCGCTGCATAGTTTAAAGACATTCCCCGCCAGAGCGTCACTGGGTGAAAGAAAGAGTTTCTAGAATCCTATTGCTATAAACTGGGAATACTACAGTGTGAGGTTCACAAAACAATTTTGGCCCTGCAATATTGAATCGTCGCTGAAGTTAACCATACACTTGTGAAGTTCTCATCAGCTAAACCTGGATCACACTACTTGAATGAATCTGTAGGTCACTCAGGAAGAGATTGGTTACCGCAGCTTATTTCCCGGTGGCGCTTTGAATTTTTATCCCAACTCCACTCCGCGCGCTATCCGAATAGAACGGAACGAAATCGAATTTAGGTGGAACGCGGAGATGTGGAAGCGGGACACATGACCCTGAGTTTGTTATGAAAGTTTGGCATGTCACTTCCTAGCGCGGCGTGTATGCGAGTGCGCCGCGCTTGCGCGGAATTAACACTTTTCACCCGGGATGCAATTCCACGTGTCCACAACCCCAAGATACGTGAACATTGAAAACAGAATGTGGTGAGAAATGATGCTGTGATGGCAACTGATGAAATTTCCTTTTTCTGGGGGGTCGTGGGACTTATTGGCTGATCCAGAGATCGCTCACCTCTTGATCCCAGCGCTTCAGAATCCTCTGTCACGATCTCTGAACCCCCGATTCCGACCGCGAATTCCGCACTGCGGCGTTAAATTGAGAATTTCCTTTCACGGCGAATTCTCCCCACCAGGACGTCCGCTGTCAACGGAACTGTACCGTGCATTCGGCATGAAGGCGACCTTGAAATCCGTTTCGCAAGCCTCGAATTCCGTCCCTACGCCTTCCAACTCATCAACTCATGCTCTCCTCTTGCTCCTCTGCTCACGCTGCGCCCGCGCCGCTCAAGCCCCCAATTAGGTGTTCTTGTCTTGGGGACCATGTTGTTAAGTCATCCAAACTCCGCTCGGATCAATTCTGATTGGCGTGATCGTGGCGCCATCAAATCATGGTTCGTCGCGCTGTCAGTGCCCACTTGGCTCGGGGGCTCTCTCTGCTACATCCTGCTCTCCTCCTGGTCTCGCGCTGAGGTGTATGCCCTCAAGCCTCCAACCATATCAAAACCTCGGGCCCTTCTACACCGCTGCCTTCCCCGCGCTGCGTCGCATTTCTACCGCTTGTGGCTCTCCCTTCGAGCGCTGTGTCGCTGTTCCGCCGCTTGTGGCCCTTCTCGTGCTGTATCGCGTCTATATGCCGCATGTGGCCCTATTCTCCCGGTGCATGCCCACACCTGACGCCGCGTGTGGCTCTTTCCCCTACTAACCTTGAAATCCCCCACATCCTCCATGTCCAAGGTGTGTATTAACAGCTCTCCGGATTCCTTCGCTAATCCGTTCTCTACAGGACGCCCCTCCTCATCGGTGAGCTCGGACCGTGACCTATCGCTCTTCGCATCGGTACCACGACACGCGGTATGCACGATACGCGGCCCGATAACTCCCCGCCTCACCTCGCACTCCTTCCTGTGCTTATACCTACCACCATCTATACCGAACCGAGGGAGAGATTCTGGTAGCCATACTTGTCTTGTATGTAGACTGTCTCATGTCAAGTTGTTATGACGTTCTTCTCGCCGCAGGATCCGCAAGCTGACTTCTCAAGCCGGTGCTACTCAGCGCGACTGCTATCTTATCTCTCAAGGTGTCGACGCACCGTATATCATTCTCAACCCCAGGCCCACTTGCACCCGTACAGCTCTTGTCGAGACTTCCCTCTGGGGTGCTTGTTTGTCGTGCGGACTCTTTGTCTTTCTTTCAATTCATTCTGTGACACTGTGCATACTATACGGAGTTCGAGGGCAATGAAGTCCTCTGCTTTGGTAACGATGAATTCCTTTGTTACGCTAACCTCCTCGCAATTCCCTAGTCCCCTCGCTGATTTGAACTTCCCTCCACTCTAGATCGATTCCGATTCACCTCTGCTTTGCTATGGGTTCGACTTGGGATTTGGCCTCTTCGTTGGTAACGTCCTTGCGATCCCTTGTTTGTAATTCTTACGCTGATTTGAATTCTGCTCGATATACTTAGATTCCTTGATTCCTCGCGGTCGTTCGTTGCTTCCGCACCGATTTCTCTTTCTGACGATCGGATGTTAACTTGAACTCTGCTCGAATCTAGATTACTGCACCCTACGACCATCGCCTTCCGTTGGTACTGTCCACCCGATTCTCTCTAGCTGATACTTGAACCTAAATTCCTCCAACATATCTCTCCAGCGGTAATTCTCTTGCTGCTCGAGCCTAGATTACTTGAGCCCACATCCCATTGGAACCGACCTCGCGATTCTTCATTTGTTCATAATTGTGATATGCTGAGTTGAACTTTCCTCTAGGTTGAAAGTACCCTCTGCTCCCTCGCGCGTATTGATCCTATACTCCCTTGATTTAGGCATTCCACGCGATAAATCCCCCGCACGTTTATTTTGGTAACGTCTTCACGATTTTCCCTTGCTTATACTTCTCATGCTGACGTTTGGCTAACGTGAGCCTTACTCGAGTCTAGAGTACTCCACCACCTCCTTGCATTGGTAACGCCCCGGCTCTCTTGCTATAATCATATGCTGACTTGAACTCTGGCTTAAGTCTAGACCACTTCAATCCGAACGAACGTCGATTGACCCCCGTTTCCCGAACCTAAGCCGCCGTGGACTAGATCGCTCAGGGCTCAGTCAATCACTTTCGAAAGTCAACACGCTCACGGCGCAACGCAGAAAGAAGATGGGGAATCCACACGTATTAGATCTTGATTTTCCGACAAATTAGGAAGGAAGGATGCTGACTGACGGGGTCAGCACTGGGAAAACAGTTGAACTTGAGTTGAACTCGCGACGGAAGCGGCCCGGAGGTGGCGGTGTTGGGCAAACACCCTCTTGACATCGATTTTGCGTCTCCCCTTAGGCTCACCTTAACCCCCCAGGAAAATGACCTCGGGCCAGACTGGCCCTCATGGGACCACCACCGAGTTCACAGAGCCCAGCCTTCCCGCCGAGCTCGAACGAGATATCTTCGAAATTTCTGGTCGCTCGTCGCGTACATGAATGGTGAATATCCCGATATATTGCTCAGCTCTCCGTTCACCCCCAATCCAGGGTCGAATCCCTACTCTATCGGGTTATTCTTCTCGGCAGCCCCAGTGATCTTTACGGGTGGCCTCGATTCTCCGTCGACGGACTGGTTTAACAGATCCACGAGAAACCAGCAGCCTTCTTTGAGAGGGCGGTGCGTCATTTATTACTGGAGAACCTGCCTGGATGCAGTGAGCGGGCGTTGCCACAGAGTGCTAGGGCCACCCTTCTCTCCGCCTGCTGGGGCGTAACGGATCTATTCCTGAATGTATATAATGTGCCAGCCCTGCCCCTCCTCGGCAATATTACCTCGCTTCAGCGCTTTCCATTGTACGGCCACCGCGTCCCCCGAGAAAGCACGCGCGGCTTGGGTGTGCTTCGGCCAGCTCACGATTCAGCAGCCCAAGTATTTTATAGGTGCCTAAACACGTAATTGGTGCCCAGCATCAAGTCGAACCTACCCTTACCGCTAGCACGGGCAGCCACGGGCACAGACGGACTTTCCGCGTTCGCAAACCGTACATTCTTTCAATATCGATGTAAAGAACGCTGATCGAGGAATCAGGATCGCTCTCTGTTCTGTCTCTCTTCTTTTCTTCTTTTTCCAGGACTTATGTGGAATGATTCAAGCGCTTGGTTGAGAGTGTGATCTGTAACGCCTTTGAATTCCTTGTCCGTGCTAATTAATTTCGAATGCAGATCTGTACGCATTCTCGCGACGCCTTCAATGCGCCTCATCTCACCGAGTACTCGCATCCATTTCAGAAGCCCTGGTGGCGGATGGTCCGCACCCCAGAGAAATGTATAGCTCTTTGAATACCGAAGAGGAGCCCGATCGACCGGGGGCTGGGCCATGTCAATGCCTGTTCGAATATTTTCCTTGGTCTTCCTTTTCTTCTGTTCCCTGTATTTTTACCTAGGGTGGTTTGATATGTATACAGTTGGTCGCTACTATCATCCCAGCAGTTCCATCCTATCCAACGCCGATTTTTTTAAATGCAGACCCGACACTTTCCTCCATTAAATGATCTCGCACTACCAGACCAAGCGCTCTCAGATCGGGCTCTTCGCATCTTTGTATTTGGTTTGTGTGGCATCTGATAAGCGCAGTTCGGCCGGTGTTCGGCCGACACCCGCCGGTGACGTCGCCTTGCTCCCGCCACCACCCGCCACCGCCCTGAATTCCAACGGCGGGCCGTCCCACCGGCTTGGCTTATGCCGCCTATTCGCAGCCTCACTGGCAGCTAGCCGCCCCATGCTTTCAGCGCCTCATCCCACCTCATCCTCGTATTGCTTCAAGGTCCTACCAGGTCCTACCGCATCACACCCATGTCACCCGTGTCGCACCCGTTTCTTACCCGCGGCGCACTCCTTCCAGGGTTTATTCTCTTGCTGGCCTCGTCAATGGCCTCCATTTGGGCTCTTACATTCAGAAGCCTCCGTGAACGGTGGATTGCACGGGATCCGCGGTCGCAGTCCCCTCGATGCTCACCTCAGGATAGAATCATTCTGGAGGAGACGGTGGTTGTATACTTTAGTTGAAGATTACGTGAAGCTCTGCTTGGATCCTCTATCGCCACCCATGAGCCGCCCACCCAAAGTCTAGTCTGTCACCCGTGTCTGCGCTGGCATCGGACCTGCCTCCCCTGACGCTGTTCCGCGCCTGGCCTACTCGGGTTTCGATTCGCTTACCAGCTGTTGCCTCACTTCGCTTACCAGCTGTTGCCTCACTTCGCTTACCAGCTGTTGCCTCACTCGGGGCCATCGCGCAGCTCCTATTGGCGCTTATATACGCTAGGCTGTGCCGGACCATCAAGACTGACTCCTCATCCTAGCACTCCTTCTTCCTTCCAATGCCACCTTTGAGCCGCCAGCGGACCCCCGAAAGCATCTACAGCTGGTGATCGGATAGCAACCCTCCAGGAGCTACCATATCTCTCCATGCAGCGGCGAAGCCGTTGATGAAATTCATGCACGACCGCCAGGCATCGGGTTTCATCGAAAGGAGTCGACAGACCCCACTGTCGCAAACGACGATGCAGATTTATGCCAGTTACCTCGCGTATGGATCCGCGTGTTGCGTCGAGCTCGGACTGAACAATTACGTTTCCGCAGATTCAAATATGTATCATCCTCGACCAAGGCCGCGATTTTAATCGAGCTTAAGAAAAGAGTAGTATTTGAACAGGAAGCTTGTGTTGTGGTGGATTCACTTGCCGCGGATCGCGTCGCTGAACTGTTGGACTCGCCAGACATCAAAGTACGGGCGTTGACGTGGAAGGTCCTTGGAGAGTTGGCGCATCACGAAGCCACAGCGGCGGAGGTTTTGAGGTTAAACCCCTGCGTGCAAGTCTTGTCTCTGAGGTACTCCGCATTGCTCCGTCCGTCGATGAAAACTTAATTCTCAGTGCTAAAGGCTTTGATGTTCTGGAGGACGCGATACACGCCCTATCCCTGACCACCAATCTTCAGCCGGCGCGCAATCCGCGATGGACGTGAATATGTTACACTGGCTTCCACGGCTCCCTGAATCGCCCAACGCTCAAGTCCGGAGATGGACTTGTCCCACCTGGTGAGCCAGTCCACCCGCGTGGTCGCTCGGAACGCAAGCCTCTGCACGCGGCTTGTATCGCTCCTCAGGTAAGTTTTGATGAACCGGTTCGCAGCAGTGCCTAACGGTTCACAGTTCAGGCGACTTCGTGACCGAGAGCGCGATCTTTGCGCTGCCAGTTGTTACCGAATCTCCGGATGGTGCAGCCGCTGCAGTGGACGCAAAGATGCTCGACTGCGTCGCGGGCTCCTTGAATCCCCAAACCATCGGGTTCACCGATGGACGTGCTTGACGGTGGGAGACATGGCGCATCATGATCCAAGGACGGGAACGAATCTCAATTCAGAGTCGGACCCCCAAATCGTGCAATACTTTCGCCATCCAGCGATCTCGTTGAGCCTCATCAAGTCCCAGCGCTGCGCGGTGGAGCTCAATTCGAGGTTTTGCCTCTTCAATGAATCAAGTCGCTGGATTAATTGGCCTTCTGACATCCAGCGATGGATACACGACTGGGCGACGTTGGTATGCATTCTCAGATCCCGAGCTGATTTAATTATCGAGGGACGTTACAAGGGAAACATGCCGACGTAGACCAATAACAGGAGGGTCGTCACACTAGGTTGTACGCGACCCCGAGTAATAAGTAAAGTGGGAAGTGGGGTTCGACTCCTCCTGGCGGCATGGCTTTGCATACTGAGCCTTTTTCACAGGTCGTAATCGAGAGTTCACTTTTTGGCTTGGCCGAATGGCTTGCGCCTGCCCAGAATGGCTTCTTTCGGCTTGGGCTTGGATTTGAGTGGGAGTGAAAGCCCAAGCCCGGCATTTCGGCTTGCAAGCGGCTTGGCAAGCCATTCCGCCGGCTTGGCACCACCCAAAAAATGTAGGTGACTTGCCCCCATTTCACATTTTTGGCGGCTTGTAGCGCTATTCCTGGCCTCACTCTGACCACTTCTAAGGGCTGACTTGAGCTGGCAAGTTAAATTGAGTAATTTCTCAGTTTAACCACTGATTCACCGCCATCGACCTAAACAACGACCAACTACAGAGTGCATCGTTGACGGAAGAGTGGCTTGTTGGCCTCGCTATCCCTATGGTACTCTTGCCTTCTGGGTTGGCACCAGAGGCACCAAAATCAATGTTGGGACTGGCTTCCCGCGTGCCTTCACTTCACAGTCATACCAGCGTGGGAGCCACGACGGTGTACTAGGTTGTTCTCCTTGTGTATTGAGAGATTGGTATATTGTGAATGGGTAATTTAGCACGACAATTTCAAGACCATGCATTTCGTTTTCTAACGATCGTCAACCCTGAAACTCGTAGAGTGGTTCAAGGCTTTCTAGATATCACCGAGATTGACCGTAGGGTGTTACAAATATTTTACCCTGGTGCGAGGAGCTGTCTTCGGGTGCTTCTGGAAGGACGTTGAAACACCCTGTTGAAGTTCTTCAACTTTCAAATTCACAAACAGAACTTTAGTTCTGATTGTGCTCAGTGTACCAAAAATGTCCCCAAAAAGTACATGTGGCTTGGAAGTTTGTCATTTCTGCTTATGGTCCCGAGCCTTGCCGTCCTTCCCTCGATGAATTCAAGTTGAACACCTTCCAATTTACAGTGCTCATCAACCATGGTTCCATAGATATCTACCTGCCTTACACTCCTCTGAGCATTATTCTCAATAAAATCCGCGCACATTTTGTACAAGTTTTATTCGGGTTTGCACAATCCACGCCGCCGCGAGGAGCAAACCGAAAGTTGGCGACGAGCGGCGCCTGTAAGTCCCCGATTTCACAAGGTGGGGCATTTCTTTGGACCTCAATATGCACGCAGATTTAAATTAAAGTGAATCATCACAACGAACTACGTAGGCTTAAAATGCATTTGAATTCAGCTTACTAGTAGCACGCGCACTACAAAAAGTGGCTTTTATTTCTTCTTCTACCTGTATTTTTTGTAGCTCCGGAATCTGTTTGTGCCCCGCCGCTTGCCGGCCACTCATTCACAAACAGAAACGTAAGTTTCGGTTTTGTGCTCTGTGTACCAAGAATGTCGCCAAAATGAACACGTGAATTGCTGTGGCATGTGACTTGCATTTCTCGTGACTGCTGTCATTTCTGCTTACGAGACTGTTTCCTCGTCTGTTGAATTCAGGTTTGGGGCGGTCGACTACGTATCAGGCTGACACCGGACCTTTTATTAAAAAATATCACACCCAGATTTTTTTCAGACCTGACCTGACATCAATTGTGATTTACCGCCGATAACAGTACCGAGGGCGCGACCGAAGATGTTCCCTTTTGGGATGTTTTCAAAGGATTGTCGATAGCTCAGTCAGTTCTAAAGGTAATCAGTTTTGAATCAGCTAGAGCTTCCAGTCTACCTGAGCGCACAATTAATGATAGAAAGAAACCGGCGAGAATATATTATATAATTTAGGGCTGCACACCGTCACCGTCTTTACGGCGTGACGGGTGCCGTTTACGAGTCGCCGTCCCGTGCCGTCGCGAAGATCCAGATCCCAGTTTGCGGGACGGGTGCGGCTGACCCGTCTTCTGTACCCGTCTATCTAAATCTTTTGATGGCCGTCCACGGGTTTCGACATTTTTTGGCGTCAAAGGTTGTTTTTTGGGCAGTATCTGGAATATTTTACTAATTATATATACAGGGATGTGCGATGAGGATACCCATACGCTCGGCTTAATTTCCGCGAGCCAGAATCGTATAAATCAAGTGAGTGGCAGTGTTGAGGCAGATGTTCAATTTCGGGGTCATCGAAATTCAACACTTTTCTGTCCCAAAATGTGTTCAACCAGTTGAAACCCGATGCTTCGGAAGCCACACCTCTCAAATGAGCTCAGGATATCCCACTCACATGAAACGCAGTCAAAATCCTGGATAACAAAATACCCAAGAGCCGTCCCGTAATTTTGCGGTCCGTCACCGTCTTTTTTTGCCGTCCCGTACCGTCCGCACACCGCCAGAGAGAAAGAAACAGCCGTCTTTGTGACAGGCCGTACCCGCCTCGTGCCGATGGATTTACGGCCGCCCCCCGTCGACGGGACGGTGTGCAGCCCCAATTATATCAGGTCATCCACATTTTGGAGGTGATCTGGGCACAGATCGGGTCTGGCATGCTCACATCATTCTCAAATGAGCTGTAATGTTTTCGGGACTGTCATGAATCAATTGATAAGGACTTAAAGGAGGCAGAAGTACATAAAATCCGCTGGTTGGTTCAATTCTCGCAATATTCCCGGAGTCGAGGTCGTCGTCGACCACCTACAAGCCAATCACAAGGGGCCTGACTTGACTTTGGAGACTTTTGGCTCTATGAAATGGTTCTAAACATGTGTAAGTCTTCCATTCACTAAAAGCAGCTTGTTCAGACATGATACGGGGACGATGTCCCCGATTCTTGCCCGACCTAGATCATCCAATATATTTTTCCAGGTTTGTTTCTATGAAAAATTCCTCGTGGATTAGCCTGGAAGATCTGGATTGGTCCCCTCTGAATTCATTTATAACTGACCGAGCTATCGACAATTCTTTTAAAACATCCCAAAAGGGAAAATCTTCGGTCGCGCCCTCGGTACCGTTATCGGCTGTAACTCTGAGCAGCTTGGCAGCTGGTTCAAAAATTGTAGTCGGCTGGAATTGGACTCGATAAATCTTAATTCCCTCATTCAACAACTCCGTCACACGGCCTCGCTCATGCCAGCTCAGGCCTCGGCGCTTGCTGCGACAATGGCACAAGTTTACAAATTTTACTGACAACAACATGACAATGGAGGCCTTCGTGCAAATTTTGGAGCTGAAAGGCTCTCTAGATCTGTTTGTGCCCCGCCGCTTGCCGGCCATTTACTTTCATTTTCATTGAACTTGCGAGCGGAATGGCTTGTGTCACGTGCTGTAAGCTAGTTCGAATTTTGAACGGCTTGCGGCTGGCTCGAGGCCAATCACTATCGTTAAGGAGTCTGTCAAAATCATCCCGAGCATTGACGGGAACGATTGGGATCACCGGTAGAATATCGACCTGTGCGTGCTTCAACGTCGTCATGGTTCAAGTCCCGCTTGGGCTTGGGTCTGCTTGGGTTGCGGCAGAATGGCTTGGGCTTGCAAAAGCGATGAATTGCTTGGTTCGTTGCCCAGCGAAGTCAGGAAGGGGTCCAAATGGTTTCTGAGCCTTCTTGTGAGGGTTCGCGTCGGCTCTCGGCGCCGGAGCCCGATGTAGCGCAGCGCGCCGCAGGCTTGCGGCGCGGTTGCACAGTAGTTGCGGCAGCGGCACAGCGCTGCCGCAGGTATCCCATAGTTATTCGTCTTACTATTTGCGACCCCCTACTTGGCCACCCTACCTAGTTGGCCACTTGGGAGCCAGATGGTTCAATGCTTGATAATCGCAACTGGGCATAATGGACGATCGGAGTACGACCTGTGAAGAATGTCTGGACCAAATTCCCGGTAACGTAAGTTACTGGGTCTTAGAGAGCCTGATTTTCAAAAATTGGCCGTGCATCACATTTTTGTCAGCAGTTTTAGCGTAATCACCTTTTCTCTCTGCCAAAATGCGTCGGCTAATTCTCGGCTTGCACAAGCCGAAGTTCCGAACGATGATTCGCGAGTCGAATCTCATAATCCTGCTTATTCTTCCTCTAGAATGTTCTCCGCAATGCGGCCCAAATGTCTCGGGCTGTTCCGCCTGCAAGTCAGTCGTCGTAATGGCGACGGGGCAGGTTTTCTCTCTTTTACCATGGCTACCTCTGCGACCTTGAGCAAACTCCGCTTTCCTCCTGTGTGAATCCTCTACAGTCTTCGGTCTCTCTTGGTTGGATTTTGACCCGAGCTCCCCAATCTATCGCCTCCGGTATCCTTACTCTCCCATCTGACAACAGTGTTTGTTCTATGAAACCTGCACTTGCTACTGTTCTCCCATTTCATCTTGCCCTGGGCTACAATTTGTAGCCATGAAGTTCAACTCAGCGGCACCGTCGAACTCGACAGAGGCCTCCAGCAGTACAACGGACATTGAAATTGAAATGTCTCAAGGTCCTGTTCGTGCTGGTACGGTCTCAAATGAAGTCTGATGAACGAATATTAACTGGCCAGGTTAGAGAGTGTAAAATCAGTGAAAGTACCCCCGAACAAGCACTCAGACCACCGGGTATTGTATCTACATCTTTATAAATTTAGCATGTCTGTCTGAAGCCTTTTTAAACTCCGGTTATTGTGCTCTCGGTCCAGTTCTTTGGACCGCATCAATCAGCTGCTCACCCCAAACTCTAAGCTACTCTTTATAAAATCGCGTGTGTCCGTCCGAAGCCTTTTAAGCTCCGCTTATGGAGCACTCACCCCGGCACATTGGTAGCGCCCAACGGAGCGCTCAAAAAATCCACTCAATTTCCACCGAAGCTTCGGCAACAGACCGGAATCACCCGAGAACCTTCAAACAAGCGCGCGGCTAGCCGCCGAGGCAGACTCAGGTTGAATACAAGCATGACTGCTTCCTCATGTGTATGCCTCTTTCCAATGTCGAGGTACTACTAATGGAACGCGCTCCCCAAAAACCCAAAGCCTCCACAACCCAGCAGAGCCACATACTCTCGAGGCGAAGTGCCGGGGCGCAAAGCGCACCGGCGCGCTCTTGTTTCGCATATGATAAGGCATAGATCATTCATTAAGCGAGACTATAGGGATGCTGAGGGGGATTCGACTCAGCAGCACAAACTTTGCATGACACTCACCGAAGACACACTGGTCTTTGTGATGGTTGTGCTTGCAACCTCTATAATCACAGACCCGAAGTCAGAGATGGGTGGTGTGAAGTCGGACAAAAAGGTAAGTTGTTACTTAGGTTCACATCTTTCTGTCTCACGATCGTCTTTCAAATAGATCATGTTCTCATTGATATGCTGAGGATCTTTGACCAGAGCGACGGTACCCGTGGTTACTGTGATTCCTGAATCCACCGCTACCATTCACTTAAACTCCACTCAAGAGAGCCGATGATGATTCCGCCGACGCTGCACTTAATAGCTTTGGACCCAAGTCACCGAGGCCGGATCTGGGGTAGCCGACGAAGAGGGCAAGTGCAATTAATTCGTTGGCTCTTCACTCTGCTAAACTGTGTGCTTCTGACGCTCTTTCATTTATACATACATTACAACAATGCGCCGGGGTGCGGAGGCACTTCGGCGGAGGGCTTTGGTGCCGAGCTTCAAAGTTTACGGGTTGAAACTCAGGCTGAAAGCGATGTGATGCGAGAGTATTTTGAGAGGCAGAGATGAGTACACGGCAGAGATCCGCCGATTTGCGAACAACTAATCACTGCAAGCGTCGGTATCGAGTCAGTCTTGTGAGGAGAACACAGGAAGGAATGCCGGGCTTTTGAAGCAGCTTGAAGACGTGTCGACACGTCGAGGCCACGCCCCTGGTGCATAGGATAATTAGGATTAGTTTTCTAAAAGTCACTTCCAAAGAGGAGCCGAGCCGCATCACGGCGGCACCATATTCTCGATGATTGCCTCGCGGAGTTTAAAGGCTCTAGACATCGTAATTTTATAGAGAGAGAGATTCAAACATATTTCGTACGCTTAATCAATACTTACTAGTCCTTACTGCTGCATTAATATATGTTTCAGTTCATAGATCAATTCTTAACAAGTAGAAGGTAAGGTGGAATTAACCAAGCCTGAACCGACCAACGTTACCGGGCGCTGCCGCTCGTCGGCCCTACCCGCTTTATTTGGAGTCAAAGTGATGGGTTGATCGAAATTTATGGCATGTCGGATCAGGATCCGAAGGGTGAGAACATCAATTTCTTAACGCCGACACGCTTGCCTTGCTCGTCTTGGCCGCCTCTCCACCAATCCTTCATCGTTCCGCGACTTCTTGGGCTCGTTCTGCCCCCCTGGTGCGGGGCATTCATTCAACTGGCTCCTCAGTGTCTATGAGTGAAATTCCTCTCCGCCACACACTCATGAAGGTGCCGGTGCTGTTTTGAGCGGCTCAGGATGGGCAGCACTGTATTACACGACACCGCCATGCTACCGATCTCAGGAACTTGGCATGCGACCTCTTGGTGTACGATAGCTAACTATAATAGGTATCTTGAAATTTTATCGCCCTGACTCTCTTCTCCCTGCTGTCCTTTTTCCCAAACTACCCAATTTCTGTGTTGCTGACACTCGGATTTTTTGGAGGGGCTGCCAGCATGTTGGTACGGAGTGGGGTGTTCAGGCATGTCTTAATACTTCCTATCAAGCTACCTGGGGGTTACTTTGGGCCATCACAGGGTTTTCCTCTGCTGGGACATTCAGACAGTTGGGGACCTCGATTTCGACCATTCCCAGTCTGTCGGAGGCAGATATTTTGACCTTTTGTACACCTTATCTGTAGAGTATAGCTATGTTAAATAGTCCTTACATCCTCACTGTACAATTCCTGGTTGATAAGGGAGCGAATTTGAGAGTCAACGGTTCATTTGGCTGAGTGGCCAACTAGCCTGTTATTTGGCCATGTTGCACTGCCGACCGAAAGAAATTCACTGCAACATCAAATCTTCAGATAATTTCATCGGAGGGGTCTTCAATCCTTCCTAGGATACCTGCATTCATTCTGACATAGTTATGCTTCCATCGGTCCAGTGCACCAATTGAGGATGAGGCATAAATGATTAGGTGGCCAAGTAAGTGGTCGCGAATAGTAGGCCGTAGTATTCCGTAGTCAGCTAGTTAGTATAAATAGTCAGTAGCTTACTTGTAGTAGGCATTCTCGTCAACGACGAAGCTTTACCGACTCAAGTTCTCAGTCAAAGTAAACTGCCACCGACTTGGATCACCGTGTTCTACGACTTCTTATCCAAGAACTCCGTAGACTCACACTTCTCGAGCCATGCCGGACGGCTCCAAGATCATTACTATATTTTATCGTGTATTGGCCCGTGGTCGAAATTTGTGTCACCCGGAGTTGTACAAGGAGTGTGAACACAAGAGATCTCGGGAAATCAAAGCTAAACGTGAATATTTCCTGGGTTTCATAGTGTTGGTGCCGCGGCGGGAGCGGGCCAGGAAAGGAGTTGAAAACTCAGGAGTGAAGATGGACATGATTTGGATACAGCCACAGAAGTAGGAAGCGATAACGAGGCGACAGACGAGTTTACTACAGTGGGGATGGGTGGTGTAAGCGAGCACAAGCCAAACTACTCACAAGCCCAAGCCACATAAGCCCGGCTCACCGAATTTCAAACTCCGCTAAGGGGGCAAGTCATTCAGCCAAGCCACTCGGATAACTCAGCCTATCAATTTCGAATGTCGACTCGCGGACGGCACAACAAGATGACGAAAATCCAGAAGGATCTTAAATACTGATTTTCTAACAAACCAGAACTGACTGACGGGGTCGGTAGCGGAGAGACTAGGTGTTGCGGATGCATGCCCCGAAGGAGGAGGTTTCGACTCTTTACCGATAACGTGCCAGGAATGCACGGGATGACAGCATAACTGCGGTATCGGAAATGTTCGCGCCCTCTGTTAGTTCCCACCACGGTCAGCGAAATTAGAAGAAACAAGAAACATCTGAGGCTCATCGAACCTTCGGCATCTGCTGTATTTATTCAAGTGGAATCTAGTATCTACGGCTTTTATTGCCTCGTTGGGCAAATATTCGGGCGAACCCGATACATGCAATCGGGCGCGCTTCTCATTCCATGGAGTAAAATCCGTTCATATACATCTCATGGCCGCAACTTGAACAGCTGAACTTGTGTTGAACTCGCGGCGGAAGACGGCCCGGAGGGGGCGGTGTTGATGAAAGCTACTCCCCTCCCATCCACGCCGATTTCGTCTCACCTTAGACCCCCAGGGAAACGGCCTCGGTACAGGACAATCAAGGCGCAGCTACCTATTAACCTCTGATTTACATCTAAAACCCTAATTACATTTAATATAGTTTATCTCGCTTCGACCTCAGTCAATCACCGGTGAAAATGCGTCATGATTTGGCCTTCACCCTAGGTTCACTGCTCGAGCGGATTTGATCCAGTGGAACGACTAGGTCTGTCCATGGTTTGCCGGTGTCTCTGCCGACATTCGAGGCGGGGAGAGACTGTGAGGTACGCGGGGGCATGTTAGACGCAGTCGTCCGGCTGCGCAGCCTGTTCACCTTTCAGCCGTGTCCACGCAAGGTAGCATCCCATGGAACCTACGCGCATGCTTTTCATTTCGACATGATCATGTAAATCTCTCTCGGACGAATCCTGAGGATTGATTGCAATGCGATGCGCAGAAGCACCATTCGTGACTTCTGAATTTGTGCCAGACGTGTGGGGAAAGGTCGGGGTCAGTATCATATCCATTGAAGATACATATGTTCCACGAGCCCCCCCAATTCGGATACGCGCATTCAGAACGACGAGAATGGCGTTAGCGTACAGCGTGGGGATGATAAAGGCTGGGACAAAGTCGTAACTTCGATCGGGAAAGCCGTAGAATAGTCCGAGAGTGGTGAGAGTTGCCACCGCTGCATGGATTAATTTTGATAAATTATGGGAAGGCAGATGTCATGCATACCAGTTACAGAACCGGTCTCGATTGTTAACCTAATCAGCTTTGAGAGGAAGACACGGGTTTTTCGGAAGGCGCTGTCGACTGTTGATAGCTTGGATCGAGTCACCCCAGATCCCTGATGAACAGTACAAGACTCACGTAGTATGTCATGCACCCGGCGATGACTATGTCGCTCGCGCAAGAAGCACTGAGCCAGATCTATGGAAGATGTCAACGATATGGGCGGACTTTCGGGTAGAAAATACCCCGGAAGCGACAGTAGTCTCTGCGGTGGTTAACCTTGCGGCATTCCCGACTGAGATGGTTGAGTGTCGTGTGTAGTCCCCACGACAATTGTCGCACCTTCACGGCCAAAGGTACCGGACGTACATGCAGCGACAGCGCTAATGAGGGAAAGCTGCGTGGGATGATAATTTTCGGCCGGCAACACAACGGTGGATAGACTTACGGTCACAATGAAGGCAGGGATGAACCACGATTTTGATAGCATGTAAATGCGGTACGCATAGAACGATTGGCCAATGAAAGCAACTGCAGGCAACGTCAATGCGAACCACATTGTCGACAATCTGGATTACCGAGGCCACCCATGATCGGGATGGTAAGCCAGGCGAGACGTAGCTGGGTGACGGCCGAGACGTCACCAAAACCGTATCCAAAGGTCGCGAACGCGTCTTGAGTGATCAAAATCGTCTGCACGACGCCGAAGGAGAATAAAATATAAACCAGACACTTTGTGTGCAGTCTGTCGTTTGGGAAGGCTTGGTAATAGAGATCTGGAACATCTAAGTGAGCGTCGTCGGGGGAGCAGAGACCACTTACAGACTTGAACGGAAAGGGATCCAAAAAGCCCCCAATTCAAGAACGCGCCAATGAGCTATATTTACTATCAGCAGATGTAGCACGGTGAGAATTCCTGGTTGGTGTACCAGCGGTCCTGTGCTGCGCATCGTCAGCTCTGAGAGCAAAACTGGAAACAGACATGGTACTTACAATTCGACAATCTGGAAACCGGGCGGAACTGCTGAGGCGGGAGCCATGAGGGTGACAGATCTGGGTGGTGGGGACACGACCCGCACCCTCCGACGATGAGTCGATTTAAGTATGATTGAGATCGCCGCTCTGTGGCTGTACGACCTAGCGCGCGCGCATTTTTCCGAACACCATTGTATTACCGGCGTAGACACCGTCTATGCTGCACTGCAGGGTCCTGATCCTGAATTTTACCCAAAATACATATTTATCCGGTCTCACCGTGAATTTAATTTGAACTGTCTTAGCTTACATTCCATATGTAGGTATAATTTGCTCTGTCACTATCTTGGGTGATCTACGCGCAAATACCGTCCCACCGGGTCTTCAACTCCTTTGAGTACCTCGCGTCCTCCCATCCTCGTAAACCCATCCGCGGCGTACAACAGAACGGAACAGAGTCCTACAGCGATGTGGGCCATCAGCCTCAACCAGGCGTCAGGTGTGAATTCCCCGAAATATCGCACCGCTCACGTCCTTTCGGCCGGGTAATCCCGATGCACGTTCAACGCTTCACTTGGCTGAACGATATTCTCATTCCTCTCAATTGTAGTCATGTTGTCACCGCGGGGTCCGTTCAGGTTAGGGCATAAAGCGACGTACGAGCTGCGTATGTTGAAACGTCTGTCTAGAAAAAACTACTCAATTTGAACCCTCGGCTTCTCCCGATGCAGTAACGCGTCCACTTATCCACTCATTAGCGTGCCGCTCAACCCTGCTCAACCCCACCAACCCCCGCTGCGCCGCCGTCAACTTCGCGCCCCATTCAGCCCTTCCGAATCAGGCAATGACGCGCGGATCTAGACCACCTGTCACCTGACGTTCGAAAAGGAAGCGAGATGCGGCTAATCGAGACCCTCAAATACACACGTCAACCTCGGTGCTGGTCAATTTGATGATCCTCGATGGCCTCGATGCGGCAGGTGCCTCGTCCAACGGCCACAATCTCGCTCGTCGCTCCCATCCACATCGTCCTCATCGAGCTCCTCATCGCATTCTCTGTCTCATCCCCGGTGATCATCGGGCTAGTGAGTACTCTCTCTGCCTTGCTGCGCTCCTATTCTCGCTGCTCGCGGTGCTACGGATCACCTCGTTCTCGATTTTTCTCGTACTCGGCGCGATGCGCGCTTTGGCGACGATTCGTGGAGAGTGGATCGTACGCTGTAGTCGCGGCGGGGGAGCCGTCGTTGGATGTTGGGTTTCAATTTCGGCGTGAAGCGGGAGAGATGGTTTATATCGAGGTATGCTTTCGTCCCCCTTCATAAATGAGAAGTACCTGGTGACAAGTTCTGAAATGGAGGGCTGCATTTGCGCGACCCATTTTTCGTATGCGACAACCGCTCGGAATCACCAACGACCATCGCACCGTCTTCTCCGCGAATACCAATGATATCGCGCCTCCGATCTCCAGGATGACCGGTCATTAGATGCATCATGAATCTTTGCTACTTATTAGATGGTCCGCTAAATCGAAAAGGAGCAGTAGAGATGGCACAAACTGAGATCTTGGGGTACGCCCATATTCTCCGGTCCCCTTGGGATAGTACGCATCCAATCTCTCCGTCTGCAATCTGGGGTGCTCCTCTCAGCTCCGCGCGGTATCCGACCACTCCAAACGGCACGAAATCGGATTTAGGCGGAACGCGGAGATTGTGGAAGCGGGAGGAAGGGTGACACATGACCCTGTGGTTTGTTATGGAAGTTTGATTTTAATCAGGCAGATCGCTTCCCAGCGCGGTGCGTGTGCGAGTTCGCCGCGCTTGCGCGGAATTAACACTTTTCACCCCAGATGTAATTCCACATATCCATCCTAGCGTTTCAAAACCCTCCGTCACGATCTCGGAACCCCCGATTCCGACCACGAATTCCGCGCTGGGGCGTCACATTGAGAATTTCCTTTCGCAGCGGATTCTCCGCACCAGGACGTCCACTGTCAACGGAAGTGTACCGTCCATTCGGCAGCGACTCTCGAATTCCGTCCCTACGCCTTCCAACTCACCGACGAATCACTGCTCCTCACGCTGCGCCCACGCCGCTCAAGCCCCCACATCTTGCACTATCGTCGCGCTCACAGTCTTGATGATCTTCCGCAGGACTTTCGCAATACATCCTCCTCAACACTCTACGCCGCCCGCTCGTCCACAGGCCGTCAATATGCTCCTTCGTCCCGTCCTTCCACGCCCGCGCGCCCTATACCAAAACTATGGCCCCCCGAACTCAGCGGACTTTCCTCGTCGCAGTTCCGTCGCCCATCGGTACGTCTTCAGCTGCATCATCCTGAATCCTTGGAGGATCTTTGCAGGACCCGCTCCCCTCTTGCTCGCGATATCAACCGACTCACGCCCGACGTCGCCCTCATCCACGACACCGTGCCCATGCCCGTCCCACCCCACCAATCTATACCCTGGAACTATGCCCCGCCGAATTTCGCTCTATCACTTCAGACCTCGCGCCGACACTGGGCTTCTG
This sequence comes from Mycena vulgaris, assembly GCA_029204335.1. Taxonomy (NCBI): domain Eukaryota; kingdom Fungi; phylum Basidiomycota; class Agaricomycetes; order Agaricales; family Mycenaceae; genus Mycena; species Mycena vulgaris. Next base: position 748,455 of record JARGYA010000030.1, read on the forward strand.
CTGTCCTTATGCTGTCCTTGTTCGCTCAAGCGCCGCAAGTTCTCGCTCGTCGATCCTACTCCTCTTCTTTGCTTTAATCAGTCCTACGTCCCAACACCGCGGAACTGTCTCATGTCAAGTTGTTATGACGTTCCTCTCGCTGCAAGATCGCAAGGCGACTTCTTACGCTGGTACCACTCTGCGCGTATCTTATTTCATAAAGTGTCGACGCGCCGTATATATCATTCTCAGCCAGAGGTCCACTCGCCCCCGGTACAGCTCTTGTCGAGACTTCCCTCTGGGGTGCTTTTTTGTCGGGCGGACTCTTTGTCTTTCTTTCAATTCATTTTGTAATGTCGTGCATACTATACGGAATCCGAGTGTGATGAAGTCCTCTGCTTTGGTAACGATGAAGTTCTTTGTTACGCTAACCTCCTCGTAATTCCCTAGTCCCTTCGCTGACTTGAACTTCCTTCCACTCTAGATCGATTCCGATTCACCTCTGCTTTGCTATGGGTCCGACTTGAGATTTAGCCTCTTCGTTGGTAACGTCCTTGCGATCCCTTGCTTGTAATTCTTACGCTGATTTGAATTCTGCTCGATATACTTAGCTTACTTGATTCCTTGTGCTCATTCGTGGCTTCTCATAATTATGATATGTTGACTTGAACTCTCCTCTAGGTTGAAAGTACCTCTGCTCCCTTCGCGCGTATTGATATCATGCTCCCTTGATTCAGCAATCAATCCCGCGTACATTTCATTTGGTGACGTCCTCACAATTTTCCTTGCTTATACTTCCCATGCCAACGTTTGGCTAACGTGAGCCCTACTCGAGTCTAGAGTACTTCACCACCTCCTTGTACTGGTACCGCCCCGGCTCTCTTGCTATAATCATATGCTGACTTGAACTGTGGCTTGAGTCTAGATCACTTCAATCCAAACGAACGACGATTGGCCCCCGTTTCCCGTACCTACGCCGCCGTGGACTAGATCGCTCAGGGCTCAGCCGATCAATTTCGAAAGTCAACACGCTCACGGCGCAACGCAGAAAGAAGATGGCGAATCCACACGTATTAGATCCTGATTTTCCAACAAATTAGGAAGGAAGAATGCTAACTGACGTGGTCAGCAATGAGAAAACAGTTGAACTTGAGTTGAACTCGCGACGGAAGCGGCCCGGCGGTGCCGGTGTTGGGCAAACCCACGTGTCACTCTCTTGCACCCACTTGTGTTTGACGGCGATGTTGTGCCTCCCCTTGGGCTCACCTTAAACCCCTAGGAAGCTGAGCTTGGGCCAGACTGACCCTCATGAGACCACCACCGGGTTCATAGTACCTAGCCTCCCCGCCGAGCTGGAACGAGAGAACTTCGAAATTTTCGCTCTTACGCGCCACGGCGCGTCGATCCCGAACCTTATGCTGGTCGCCCGTCGCGTGCATGAATGGTGAATATCCCGATATATTACTCAGCTCTCCGTTCACCGCCCCACTCCAGGGTCGAGCCCTTACTCTATCAGGTTATTTTTCTCGGCAGCCCCAGTGATCTGGACGGGTGGCCTCGATTCTCCGTCGACGGACTGATGTATCAGATCCACGAGAAACCAGCAGAATTCTTTGAGAGGGCGGTGCGTCATTTGTTCATGGAGAACCTGCCTGGATGCAGTGAGCGGACGTTGCCCCAGAGTGCTATGGCCACCCTTCTCTCCGCCTGCTGCGGCGTAACGGATCTATTCCTGAATGTATATAATGCGCCAGTCCTGCCCCTCCTCGGCAACATTACCTCGCTTCAAAGACTCGGTACTCTCCCAGGAGATGTTGAACAGGCTCTCTCTCATACCATATCTCACCCACTATGCATTCCATTCCGAGAGTGTCCTCGACGTCTCTGGCCGCATCATGCAAACCTGCCAGAAGCTCCAGTGCATCATCTTCCTCGTCCTCCACGAGGAGGCGATAGTTATGGAGGTACGGGACAAGTGTGAGAGCCTCGCTGATGACCCGCGTTTTGTGGCGACCGCCCCCCACAACTTCTGCACAGAATGGCAACTTGAGGCATAACTTGGGATGGATTTCTAGGAATGGTGTGACGAATGAAGCGGGCGCAACAGGTCGATCGTAAGCTCCAATATGGTGCGCTTCGCTTAGTCACCACCAAAAGTGGACTAGTCCCAAATCCACCGGACGCGAAATTTTTTTTTTCTATATATCTCTCTGAGCTTCTGTCTTCACAATTTGGTGCAGATTTGGCGCGCATAGTATTATTCTTCAACATCACAAGGTTTTGCAGGTATTTGAACCATCAAACCTCCAATTCAAGCTGGGATTCCCACTGGATGCAAAGGACTCACTATCCATATTTGGACGTTTGGAAGTTGTAATCTCTGGCATCTAAGATATATGGGACTATTTTTAAGCTGTCCATTGGGTCAGACAAGCAATGGGTGACTGGATTGGGTGTGGAGTCCCAATTTGGCCGACCTAAAAAGAATTACTCCTCGAATTTTGAGTCAAATAAAAATCCCTCCTGTAGAAAGTTTCCCTTTGCTAAAAGGAGTGCTTTCACAAGAGGGTTAAGAAATCTGATCTTTTTTGAAGGAGGAATATTGCTTGTCACAAACAGGTGGTGACTAAGTGAAACGCACCATAGCAGGAATGTACTCATACTCAGTTGCTAGTACAGGCCTCCAATATTTCTGCAAGTAAACCAGTCCCACGTCGTATGACGCAGAAATAGTTTGACTTCGCGGAACTAATCCTGGCCGGCCATGGATGTATTTATATCAACAACTGGCTCTGTAATTCCTGCGGTTCCTTCTGTACCGTGAGACACCCCTCCGCTTGCTTAAATGATTCACTCCATGCCGGATCCCCCGCTCACAGATCCGATCAACCCCGAAAAATCCGCCAATCGTTCATGCATAAACTGCAAGCACTTTCCATCGTACGACCAGAGAGCGCGCGCGGCTTGGGTGCGCTTCGGACAGCTCACGATTCAGCAGCCCAAGTATTTTATAGGTGCCTAAACACGTAATTGGTGCCCAGCATCAAGTCGAACCTACCCTGACCGCTAGCACGGGCAGCCACGGGCACAGACGGACTTTCCGCGTTCGCGCAAACCGTACATTCTTTCAATATCGATGTAAAGAACGCTGATCGAGGAATCAGGATCGCTCTCTGTTCTGTCTCTCTTCTCTTCTTCTTTTTCCAGGACTTCTGTGGAACGATTCAAACTGTGCTTGGTTGAGAGTGTGATCTGTAACGCCTCTGATTTCCTTGTCGGTGCTAATTAATTTTGAATGCAGATCTGGGCGCATTCTCGCGGCGCCTACAATGCACCTCATCTCACCGAGTACTCGCATCCATCTCAGAAGCCCTGGTGGCGGATGGTCCGCACCCCAGAGAAATGTACAGCTCGTTGGATACCGAAGGGGAGCCCGTTCGATTCGGGGCTGGGCTATGTCGATGCCTGCTCGAATATTTTCCTTGGTCTTCTGTTCCCTGCACCTTTACCTGTGGTGGTTTGATATGTATACACTTGGTCGCTATCATCCCAGCAGTTTCAGTCCATCCAACTCCGATTTCATCTAATGCAGACCCGACATTTTCCTCCATCAAATGATCTCGCAGTACCAGACCAAGCGCTCCGAGATCGTCTTTGTGTTTGGTTTGTGTCAGGAGGTACGGTGCGCATCCGCATCCTCCGATAAGCGCAGTTCGGCCGGTGTTCGGCCGACACCGGTCGGTGACGCTCCCGCCACCATCCGCCTCCGCCCTGAATTCCAGCGGCGGGGCCGTGCCAGGGCTTGGCTTACCATACGCGGTATATTTCGACGTCTATTCGCAGCCTCACTGGCAGCTAGCCGTCCCATGCCTTCAGCGCCTCCTCCCACCTCATCCTCGTATGGCTTTAAGGTCCTACTAGGTCCTACCGGGCCAGGAGAAAATGCCGCGGCTGCCGCGCACTGCCGCGGCACTGACGCGGCAATCCTTACGCCCGACTACGCCCGACTAAGCAACTTTGGAAATGCCTTAATTCGGACTTGCACCGTAGAATGAAGTCTTAGTGTTGTACTGGAATAATATAAGGCTTGAATCGATTGTTCTCAGACTCAAATGTGGGTGGGGAGTCAAGATTCTCTTATGGTAAACCCAAGTTGAACCTCAAAATGAGACCCATAGGATACATCTAGTTTCAAATGATTTTTAAGACACATTCGACGTCGCTGATGCAAGTTTGGGCCCGCATGTACGCCGCGGCATGTCCGCGTCAGTGCGCGGCAGCGTCGCGTCAGTGCCGCGTCAGTGCGCGACAGTGCCTCGTCAGTGCCGCGTCAATGCGCGGCAGTGCCGCGCACCCTTTAACGACATCCTACGTCTACATTGCGGGTTGAGGATCACCTGTAGGGTGAATTGAGTCCATATGTGCTTACCTAAGGGTTTCTCATGCCCTGAAGTATCAGCATTTGGGTTGATATAATTGTAATCTCTCCCTGAGATTTATGTATAGTATGTACTCTGTACTACATGTTCAACTGTTGAAGGGACAGTAACTTGAAGTGGAAATTCTGTGTACATGGTATGCCAGTGCACTTCAATACACACCAAATAACTCAACAACTGGCGCGGCACCTTTACATCAGCCCTCGATTCGGTGACCGGTCGGACAGAGGATGGGACTTGAGGGAGGAGATAACAGGCTCAGAGTTCGGGTTGCATCAATGATTTGTGCCAGGAGAATGCATGACTGCGCTGGAAGCCCAAATTTCATGATAATGAAAGGTACAAAGACCAGAACAATTACTGATACCCTTGGATTATATGAGGCCATGGGCTCCTGTCCAATGACGGCTCTAATCCGAGGCAGATCCAAAGGGATTGAACCGTAGGAATAAGGTCAACTAAGTATATATATTACTGTTCCTTATTTCAACAAGTCTCTCGCAGTATTTGAATCCATGATCCTTAAGATGTGCACCGTATTGTGGGAGAGTTTGTACAGCCCGAGCCTGATCTACGATTCTACATTCCGGAGGAAAATATGCAGAACAAGTTGTCGACTTGGATTCAGAGAAATAAGCGAATCGTGGTGCAATGCAGACTAAACCCCGTTTGTTCCGGTGCCGCGGGACAATGTGGAAAGAGTCCGGTACAATCCAATTTAGAGTTTGCATGGCACTGGCGTCAATTTACCCACCCCCACTCACGGCCGCGCAGGGGCTCCCTCACGAATCATCGAAGTGTCCGAGATATGCGCCTGGATACCATTTCTGCTAATTTCACACCTTTTCTATTGCTACACACCGAATTGCAGTGCTTTCCTTCATATTCTACTTCAAGATACGGGCATACTGTAGATACTTGTAGGGGAGCAACGCCCCGACCACCGTGACATGGCCGTTGCCTCTTTTTCAGGCAACGGCCACCATCGTGATCGTGACCGTTGCCCAAAGAGGCAACCAGTTTTCCATTGTCGAACTCGGGTATTGAAAGTGGTAATTCAGTCACAATGGGTGGCCCGGTGCAATGAACAAATATATATATACAAGCCGCAAGGTGTGCCGCAAAATTTCTGTTCCTCCGCAAACATGCCCCCCATTCCCTGTACCGCTTCGAGCTGGCTTCGAGCGACGAGGATTATGACCCCAAAGGCGATGATTAGAATATCTTGTAGCCTTTAGAATTTTTTTCTGATATTTTTTTTCGATTTTTTTCGATGTCACGTATATTTTCAAGCAACGGACTGAATCGTGACTGTGACCACGCCAGAAAATGGCAACGCAACGGGGCCACAGTGACCGTGACCGTTGCTCCCCTACAAGTATCTACAGTACACAACTCTTAAATCCTCCACCACCACTCATATCACCTCATCGTACATAGTTTTAAGCTGTGAATTTTTCTCCGTACCCCAGGTTTTAACTTCAAACGTCCTCATTCTCGTTCCGTGCTTCGATGATTTGAGTCCATTCAATTCAACTCTTATCAGTTGTATTTACATCCCAAGCCCCAGTTCAATCCCAAGCTCTCGTCTGCTTACTACTAATAAAACTCTTACTAGGACACCGCAATCTCACGCTGGCGCCCACGCTTTGATCGTGCTACGAGCTTCCTGGACCTTCTTCCGCGACACGGGGTAACACCGCTGTGTGCGGATGGGCCACGTAGACGCACAAACAGAAGCGCGACTTGGGGGCAAAAAATAGGAGCAGTGCACCGTGGCGCGCCCGCCTCGGCGTTAACTTAAAGCACAATCCCATGCGGATTTGGGCTCCGTGGCGCGTGTTCGACGCAGTGCACTGCGCAACTCTGCGTCTGCGCGCCGCGGCTAGCGGAGGCGCGTTCGCGGCCCGCGGGCATGGAGCGGGCATGGAACTTGACACGGCAGCCGGTCCCCCACGCGGTGATTCAAATGTGTCGCGGGGCGTATCAGGCGGTTTCGAAGTGGATTCGGTCCAAATCTCTGCATCTGCACACCGTTTCTCTGTCGAGGAGAAGGGAGGCGCACAGCCCCCCCCCCAACTCGGTAAGACTTTACAGCCGATGTCAGTACCGAGGGCGCGGATCGAAAATTTTCTGTTTTGGGATGTTTCCAAAGAATTCCCGATATCTCAGTCAGTTCTTCACCGATTCACATAAAAACTAAATAGGTCTACTCAGCTAATTCATGCGCAATTAGTGATAGAGAGGAATATGTGAAAATATTATGCATTAGGTAATTTCTGTTTTGGGGATGTTTTTGGACTTTACCCAGCCCGGTCCTACCGCATCACCCCCGTGTAGCGCCCGTGTCTTGCCCACGGCGCACTCCTTCCCGGATTTTGCTGGCCTCGTGAGTCGTCAATGGCCTCCATTTAGGCTCTTACATGCAAAAGCCTGCGTGAACGGTGGATTGCACGGGATCCGCGGTCGCAGTTCCCTCGATGCTCATCTTAGGATAGAGTCATTCTGGAGGAGACGGTTGTTTCATACCTTATTTGAAGATGACGTGAAGCTCTGCTTGGGTCCTCTATGGCCACCCAAGAGCCGCTCACCCAAAGTCTGTCACCCGTGTCTGCGCTGGCATCGGATCTGCCTCCCCTGACGCTCCCTGCTCCGTGCCTGGCCTATTCGGGTGTCGATTCCCCTTCCAGCTGTTGCCTGACTTGGGGCCATCGAGCGGCTCCGCTTCTATTGGCGCTTTATACACACTAGGCTGTGCCGGACCATCAAGACTGACTCCTCATCCTAGCACTCCTTCTTCCTTCCAATGCCACCTTTGAGCCGCCAGCGGACCCCCGAAAGCATCTACAGCTGGTGGTCGGATAGCAACCCTCCAGGAGCTACCATATCTCTCCATGCAGCGGCGAAGCCGTTGATGAAATTCATGCACGACCGCCAGGCATCGGGTTTCATCGAAAGGAGTCGGCAGACCCCACTGTCGCAAACGACGATGCAGATTTATGCCAGTTACCTCGCGTATGGATCCGCGTGTTGCGTCGAGCTCGGACTGAACAATTACGTTTCCGCAGATTCAAATATGTATCATCCTCGACCAAGGCCGCGATTTTAATCGAGCTTGAGAAAAGAGTAGTATTTGAACAGGAAGCTTGTGTTGTGGTGGATTCACTTGCCGCGGATTGCGTCGCTGAACTGCTGGAGTCGCCAGACACCAAAGTACGGGCGCTGACGTGGAAAGTCCTTGGAGAGTTGGCGCATCACGAAGCTACAGCGGCGGAGGTTTTGAGGTTAAACCCCTGCGTGCAAGTCTTGTCTCTGAGGTACCCCGCATTGCTCCGTCTGTCGATGAAAATTTAATCAAGGGTCATTCTCAGTGCTAAAGACTTTGATGTTCTGGAGGACGCGATACACGCCCTATCCCTGATCACCAGATCTGCAGCCGGCGCGCAATCCGCGATGGACGCGAATATGTTACACTGGCTTCCACGGCTCCTTGAATCGCCTAACGCCCAAGTCCGGAGATGGACTTGTCGTACATTAGCCCACCTGGCGAACCAGTCCACCCGAGTGGTTGCTCGGACCGAAAGCCTCTGCACGCAGCTTGTATCGCTCCTGAGGTAAGTTTCGATGAACCGGTTCGCAGCAGTGCCTAACGGTTCACAGTGATTCGAGCGACTTCGTGATCGAGAGCGCGATCTTTGCGCTGTCAGTCATTACCGAATCCCCGGACGGTGCAGCCGCTGCAGTGGACGCAAAGATGCTCGACTGCGTCGTGGGGCTCCTTGAATCCCCAAACCATCGGGTTCACCGATGGACGTGCTTGACGGTGGGAGACATGGCGCATCATGATCCAAGGACGGTCGCAGTCCTAGGCGCCAGAATCTGTGCGCCACTCGTGTCTCTTCTGAGGTGCGCCGGGTAGTGTGCTTGTGCACAAACGATTCATTATGAATTCAGTGGCCGCGATCCACGTATCATTGAGAGTGCCACATATGCGTTATCTTGGATCACCCAATCTCGGGACGGTGCGCAGGCCGCGGTGGATGCTAACATGTTAAACTGGATCGGGGACCTGCTTCAAACGCCGAACTCTCGAGTTAGGAGATGGAAATATAGAATTCTAGGACATCTGGCGTTCCACGAGTCTACAGAAATGACCACCCCGGGATTAAACCCACATATGCGCAGGGTCTCCCTCTTTCGGCAAGTTCCGATCTCCGGCTGTGAACAAGGTTTTCATCTTTCATTTCAGCGACGCAGATATCGAAGCAATCGAGGGTGCAATCTACGCGCTATCGTGGATTACCCAGTGGCCGAGTGGCGCACGATCTGCGGTTGAAACAAATACCCTGGACGGCCTCTCCGAGCTGCTGGAGTCTCCCAAACCTCACGTCCGTAGATGGACAGGCACAATCCTGGACCATCTCGTTCTGCACCACGAGTCGAGGGCAGCGGTGGCTGTTGTGGGGATGCAATTGGTATTACTCCTGCGGTTAGCATTTCAACACCATTGAAGATATCCGGCTTATTTATGCTAGGCACTCCGACGGTGCCGTGCGCGAAAGCGCGGGATTCGCTCTCGCCAAAATCGCGTCGGGGCTGTTGCAGGCACGTGAGTCTGCGAGCGAGGAACCCGGGCTTTCAGAAGTTACCGTCTGTATGATGTAGAGCAGTGAAATTACAGCTAGACTCGGTGAAAGTCGGATACCAGACCACTGGTCATGCATTTCCTCGTGCGAACGATCGAGTGAACGGAGTGAGTGGCATCACGATCTGGACCGCTTTTCAGTGTTCCGAGTTCCCCACGCTGAAAAATGCTTTCACACATGGTCCACGACGGCTTCTTTGTCTGTAAATGCACTGGGTCAAGTGAGATATGGAGGCAAGGGTGCGCGTACCTCCGAAAATTACAATCCAAGGAACCAGACGAGCCGGTGTCATTCTACATCCTTGTGCGTGGCAGGTCGTGGTGGAAACAGATGATGAACCGCGTGAAGAGGCAATCTTGAGAAAAAGGGACGAAAAGCTTTGGATCATGATTGTATGCCGTCAGGGGGAGTCGAACTCTGTCGTTCTCTTACACCGGTAGAAGTACACAAGTGTGTGAGAATGACCGCCGTGGTCCACAACGGCGTTGTATCTTATAAATGCGCCGGAATCCGTGAGACGGATGGAATGGATGTGCGTACCTCCGCTGAAAAGGAGGGACACAGCTGAAGAAAAAAGTATTTGACCTGCACCATGCCGTCGGGGGGAGTCTAACCCTCGTCGTTCTAACTTCACATACCCCGAACTTGTGAGAATCGAATCCCAAAGGAGATGACGGGAGGACAGAATTGGACGCCGAAATAATCGGGAAAAGGATAGCGAGGAAATCAAGGATGGGACTCAGTCTCAACTACTGACAAAATTGATTGAACGAGGTATCCTAGAGATTCGAGCCTGTATTATACAAAAAGGAATTGGAAATAAAGACGAAAAGGGCATGTGAGACACATGGATCGAAATGATAAACAAGAGGATTGGAACAATAAGGACAATAAGAATTTGGAACAAGAGGATAATAAGAGAATGAAGATCGAAGTGAGACTTGATGAGGAATGGAGAATAAATGAGTAGAATGGAGGATCGTGGGAGCGAGGGATTTCTCACACTCACATACCCCGAACTCGTCGAACACCAGCATTGAGTGAGAAGGACCGTCGCGGTTCACGATGATTGGTTGAGCTGTAAGTGCACTGATATAAGTTAGAAGAAACTAGTGGGAACCGCTGGAGACACAAACATGACCCCGCAGTGGCCAGCAACAAGCGGCAAAAGGCAGCATCCAGAATCCAGAGTTCGTCAGGGAACAACGCGTTTCAGAAGCCTGTCATTCTCTGGTTTAGCCAGAAGTTCAACAGGAATGAGGCGAGGGATGCTGAGAGCTAGGCGGTGGACCGTCGGAGTTAGTCTCTCCTAGACAGACGCTTCAACATACGCAGCTCGTACCTCGCTTGTTGAAAGCTCGCTCTCCCTCGCTTTGCACCACGCATCTCGTCGCGCCGTCTCTTGCTCACGGTCCGCTCCAGATGCTCCGCAACGCTTGGTGCCATTAGACAACAGGAAGGCTGCGTGAACGGTGCATTTCATGCGCGGGCCTCCTTCAATCCACCCACGCTCGCGATCAAGCCCTCATCAACCACCCGATGACGCGCCGGGGTTGCTTACGGCCACTTCCTTGCTACTGGGACTCTGACTCAGCGAGTAAAGCATGTCCGCATCCTCTCAGCGCCACCGTCATTGGGGCCTGCTCACACAGGAATAAAACTACGTCGACTTGTGGCTCCGAATTCGGATTGGTGTACGCTCGCCGGGCACCTCGTCGAGATTAATCCGCGCGTTCTCATCCCATGCCATCGTATCACTAGAATAATTCGAATATGTGTTCCTGCCCTTCGTGCCGGCTCTCACCGGTCGGCGCCCGCTCTGAATTACTCCCTTCAATCCAATTCCTGATCTGCCCAAGTCCCTACAACTCGCCCGCCAATCAACCCTGCGGTACCCCACCGAGGACTCAAGAGCTTGAACAAGGGCTGGTAGCGGATGGTCCGCACCCCCCAAAAATGCACAGCTTTTCTACATCTAATAGGGAGCTCGTTCGATTGGGGAGCGGTTCGTTTATGTGGGACATCAGTTTTTATGTATCTGCTGCGCCGAGTTCTCCAATGCTGGACCGATCTCGGGTCACCGAGGCCCTCCAACATGCGCAAAGCCGCATGCTCCAATTAATGCAAGTCCACATCCCAGCTGCAGAGCGTATCTCCGCACGGTGGACGCAGTTCCGAATAACCTGAGCAAGCCCGTTAGCGATGGTCCGTACCCCCGAGAACTGCGGAGACATTCATCCACATAATGGGGATCCCTCAGCCCGTTCGATTCGGGTGTTTGGCCCGTGGGGTTTTTTTTATCTGCAATGCGAATCTCTCCATACCAGTGCTGGAACGAGCTAAAGCGGCCGAGGCCACGTTAGCCACCCTCCAAAACGCAAAGTTGCATGCTCCAATATGTACTACTCCAGATGCCAGATCGCGCAGCACAGCTGAAAGTCGCTGCTCCTCACACGCACGGCTCACGCAGTTCCTGAATAACTTGAGCAAGGCCTGGTAGCGGATGGTCTGCACCCCCGAATAATGAGATTTTATTAAGGGTTGTAGTGGGTAAGCCGTTCGATGGCCGAATCCTTTCTACTTCTCGTGTATTATTCTTTCGCTGCACGTATCCCGATGGCTGCTCGATTAATTTATTTGATGGCTACTGTAGATACTTGTAGGGGAGCAACGGTCACGGTCACTGTGGCCCCGTTGCGTTGCCATTTTCTGGCGTGGTCACAGTCACGATTCAGTCCGTTGCTTGAAAATATACGTGACATCGAAAAAAATCGAAAAAAAAGATCAGAAAAAAATTCTAAAGGCTACAAGATATTCTAATCATCGCCTTTGGGGTCATAATCCTCGTCGCTCGAAGCCAGCTCGAAGCGGTACAGGGAATGGGGGGCATGTTTGCGGAGGAACAGAAATTTTGCGGCACACCTTGCGGCTTGTATATATATATTTGTTCATTGCACCGGGCCACCCATTGTGACTGAATTACCACTTTCAATACCCGAGTTCGACAATGAAAAACTGGTTGCCTCTTTGGGCAACGGTCACGATCACGATGGTGGCCGTTGCCTGAAAAAGAGGCAACGGCCATGTCACGGTGGTCGGGGCGTTGCTCCCCTACAAGTATCTACAGTATCATCCCAACAGTTCCGTTGAACGAATCTTAATTCAGAGTCGTACCCCCAAGTCGTGCAATACTTTCGCCGTTCCGTGATACAGTCTCTTCAGTGAATCAAGTCGCTGGATTAATTTGCCTCCTGACATCCGGCGATGAATACACGACTTTGCGCCGCCGGAGAAACTAGGTGTTGCGGATGCATGCCCCGAAGGAGGAGGGTTCGTCTCTTTGCCGATGACGTGCCAGGAAAGCATCGGGGGACAGCATAACTGCAGTATCGGCAATGTTCGTGCCCTTTGCTATTTCCCGCCACTGTCAGTGAAATTAGAAGAAACAAGAAACATCTAAGGCTCACCGACTTCATCTTCGCATCTGCTGTATTTATTCAAGGGGAATCTAGTATCTACGGCTTTTGGGCAAAAATTCGGGTGAACCCGATGCAGACTAAGTACTGCAATCGCCCGCGCTTCTCATTTCATGTAGTAGACTCCGTCCATCTACATCTCATGGCCGCAACTTGAACAGTTGAACTTGAACTCGTGGCGGAAGGCGGCCTGGAGGTGGCGGTGTTGATGAAAGCTCGGGAAACCCACATGACACTCCCGTTCCATTCACTTGACGCCGATTTGCGTCCCACCTTGGACCTCCAGGAGGGTTGGCTTCGGTACAGGACCGTCAGGGCGCCGCCGCCTATTAACCCCTAATTACATTACTATACTGTATCTCGCTTCGCCTTCAATTACCAGTGGAAATGCGTCATGATTTTGGCCTTCACCCTAGGTTCACTGCTCGAGGGGATTTGATACAGCGGAACGACTAGGTCTGTCCATGGTTTTCCGGTGTCTTTGCCGACATTCGAGGTGGGGAGAGGCTGTTAGGTACGCAAGGGCATGTTATACGCAGTCGTCCGGCTGCGCAGCCTGTTCAACTTTCAGCAATGTCCACGCAAGCTAGCATCACATGGAACGTACACGCATGCTTTTCATTTCGACGTGATCACGCAAATCTCTCTCGGATGAATCCTGAGGATTGATTGCAATATGATGCGCAGAACCGCCATTCGTGGCTTCTGCATTTGTGCCAGTCGCGTGGAGAAAGTTCGGGGTCCCTATCGTGTCCATTGTAGATACGTATGTTCCACGACCCCCCGCAATTCGGAAACGCGCATTCAGAACCGCGAGAATGGCGTTAGCGTACAGCGTGGGGATGATAAAGGCTGGGACAAAGTCGTAACTTCGATTGGGAAAGCCGTAGAATAGTCCGAGAGTGGTGAGAGTTGCCAGCGCTGCATGGATTAATTTTGATAAATTATGAGAAGGCAGATGTCATGCATACCGGTTACAGAACCGGTCTCGATTGTTAACCGAATCAGCTTTGAGAGGAAGACACGGGTTTGTCGGAAGGTGCTGTCGACTTTTGATAGCTTGGATCGGGTCACTCCAGGTCCCTGATGAACAGTACAAAACTCACGTAGTATGTCATGCACCCGGCGATGACTACGTCGCTCGCGCAAGAAGTACTGAGCCAGATCTATGGAAGATGTCAACGATATGGGCGGTCTCTTGACTAGCAAATACCCCGGAAGCGATATTAGTCTCTGCGGTGGTTAACTTTGCGGCATCCCCGACTGAGATGGTTGAATCTTGTGTGCAGTCACCACGACAATTCTCGCACCTTCACGGGCCAAGCTACCGGAGATAAATGCGGCGACAGCGCTCATGAGGGAGAGCTGCGTGGGATGATAATTTTTGGCCGGCAATACAACGGTGGATAGACTTACGGTCACGATGAACACAGGGATGAACCACGATTTTGATAGCCCGTAAATGCGGTACGCGTAGAACGATTGGCCAATGAAAGCAACTGCAGACAATGTCAATGCAAACCACATTGTCGAGAATCTGGGGTACCGATGCCATCCATGACCGGGATTGTAAGCCAGATGAGACGTAGCTTGGTGACGGCCGAGACGTCACCAAAACCGTATCCAAAGGTCGCGAACGCGTCGTGAGTGATTAAAATCGTCTGCACGAAGTCGATGGTGAATAAAATATAAACCAGAGACTTTGTGATCAGTCTGTCGTTTGGGAAGGCTTGGTAATAAAGATCTGAAACATCTAAGTGAACATCGTCGGGGGAGCAGAGACCACTTACAGACTTGAACGGCCATCGCTCCAAAAAGCCCCCAATTCAACAACGCGCCAATGAGCTATATTTTCAATCAGCAGATGTGGCACGGTGAGAATTCCTGGTTGGTGTACCAGCGGTCCTGTGCTGCGCATCGTCAGCTCTGAGATCAAAACTCGAAACAGACATGACACTCACAATTCGACAATCTGGAAACCGGGCGGGGCTGCTGAAACGGAAGCCATGAGGGTGAAAGATCTGGGTGGTGGGGACACGACCCATACCCTCCGACGATGAGTCGATTTAAGTATCGGTTCACGGCATTCGGTTGATCGCCGCTCTGTGGCTGTACGACCTGGCGCCCGGGCAGTTCCCCGAACACCATGGTATTACCGTCTTCGGCACCGTCTATGCTGCTGCAGGGTCCCGATCCTGAATTTTACCCCAAATCCATATTTCTCCGGTCTCACCTTGAATTTAATTTGAACTTTCTTAGCTTCCATTTCATATGTACGTACACATTTTCTCTGTCACGTCTTGTTCTATATAGTATCTTGGGTAATCTACAGGCAGATACCGTACCACCGGGTCTTCGGCTCCTGTGAAGCTCGCGTCTCGCCGTCCTCGTAAGCTCATCCGCAGCGTACAACAGAGCGGAACAGAATCCTACAGCGAGGTGGGCTATCAGCCTCAACCAGGCGTCAGGTGTGAATTCCCCGAAATATCGCACCGCTCTTGCACCGCTCACGTCTTTTCGGCCGGGTAATCCCGATGCAAGTTCAGCGCTTCACAGTTCACTTGGCCGAACGATATTCTCATTCCTCTCAATTTGAACCATCAGCCTCTCCCGCGTCCACTTCATTAGCGTGCCGCCTCGTGCCGCTCAACCCGAATCCCCGCAATGACGCGCGGATCTAGACCATCTGTCACCCGAACCCCATTCGGAGGTGCCGGTCAATTCGACGATCCTCGATGCCTCGTCCAACGCCCTCAATGTCGCTCGTCGCTCCCATTCACACCGTCCTCATCGCTCTCTTCGTCGAATTCTCTGTCTCGTCCCTGGCAATCATCGGGGGAGTGAGTACTCTGCCTTACTGCGGTCCCGTTTCCGCTGCTCACGGTGCTGTGGATCACCTCTGGATTGTTCTCGTATTCACTTTGGCGACGGTTCGAGGGGGGTGGATCGTACACTGGCGGATGGGGTAGTCGCGGCGGGGGAGCCATCGTTAGATGCGGGGTTCCAATTCCGACGTGAAGCGGGAGAGAATCGAAATGGTTTACATCGAGGTATTCCGTCCACATGCATGAGACGTAACTGATGACGAGTTCTGAAATAAAGGGCTGCATTTGCGCGACCCATTTTTCGTATGCGCCAACCGCTCGGAATCACCTACGACCATCGCGTCTTGTCCGCGAATATCAATGGTACGTGCCTCAGATCTCCAGGATGACGGGGCATTAGATGCATCATGAATCTCCGTTACTTGTTTACATGGTCCGCTAATCGAAAAGGAGCAGTAGAGATGGCATAAACTGAGATCTTGGGGCACGCTTGTACTCTCCGGTCCCATTCTATTGTCGACTGTGATAGTACGTATCCAATCTCTCCGTCTGCAATCTGGGGTGCTCCTTTCAACTCCGCGCGCCACCTGAACACCCCAAAACGACACGAAATCGAAAGTGGAACGCGGAGACGTGGAAGGCGTGCGGGAGGAAGGTGGACACAAGGCCCTGAGTTGTCATAGAAGCTTTGATCTACTAATCGGGCATGTCACTGTGTGCGTTTGCCGCGCTTGCGCGGAATTAGCACTTTTCACCCGATGCAATTCCACATAGAACCACTATGATCGTAGACAGACGCTTCAACATGAAGCTCGTACCTCAACAAGTCTGTTAGTTACCGCGCGGGTCCGATTATAGTGCTCCGTTATTATGTAATCGCGGAGTTTGAATTTCCCTCGGCTAAACCCGCAATCCCCTTGTGCAACCCTCCTGGGTGTTTAAAAAACTTAAAATGTCACAAGAACCTTCTGAAACTCAGTTGGTACCTATACAAGAGGCGATGGAGTCTTCTGGGGCATTATAAGGCCATTTCCACCTCATTTGAGAAATACTGTTGAAAGCTGATTGTCGCTTGCGTAATCACGCGCCCAAATCATGGTCCCGTTTTCCTGGTTTCGGAGACATCTTTCGAGATTCTGAAGAGACAGGCCTTCGTACACAGATCAAGCAACCCACTCTATGTAGAAATTCCATGAAATATCGCGTCCCACGCAAAGCGCACTTCGCGAAACTAGACTATGGAATACATCCCAGTGCTTCAAAATCCTCCGCTACGATCTCGGAACCCCCGATTCCGATCGCGAATTCCGCGCTGGGGCGTCAGATTGAGAATTTCGTTTCACGGCAGGTTCTCCGCACCAGGACGTCCGCTGTCAGCGGAAGTATACCGTCCATTCGGCATGATGATGGCGACCTTGAAATCCGTTTGTAAGCCTCGAACTCCGTCCCTACGCCTCCAGCTCAGGCTCCTCTGTTGCTCCTCTGCTCACGCTGCGCCCGCGCCGCTCAAACGCCCCCTCTTGGTACGTCTTGCAATATCGCCGCGCTTACAGTCTTGATGATCTTCCGCAGGACTTTCGCAACTCAACACTCTGCGCCGCCCGCTCGACCACAGCGCCGTCAATATGCTCCTTCCCCCCGCCCTTCCACGCCCACGCGCTCTACATGAAAACTATGACCGCCCAAACTCAGCGGACATTCCTCGTCACCGTTTCGTCGCCCTTCCGCCCCATCGGTCCGTCTTCAGTCGCATCATGGTGAATCCTCTGAGAATCTTTGCAGGACCCGCTCTCCTCTCGCGCGCGATATCAACCGACTCCCGCCGAAAGTCGCCCTCGACGCCGTCCCCATTTCCGCCCGACTCTGCCTCCCACGCCAACAATTTATGTGCCGAAACTATACCCCGCCAAATTTCGCTCTATCACTTCGAACCTCGCGCCGACACTTGGCTTCTGCTGTCCTTGTGCTGTTATTATGCCCTCGAGCGCCCCAAGTTCTCGCTCGTCGATCTTGTTCCTCTTCTGTGCTTTAATCAGTCCTACGTCCCAACACAGTGACCGCGGAACTGTCTCATGTCAAGTTGTTATGATGTTCTCTCACCGCAAGATCCGCAAGCTCATTTCTCAAGCTGGTACCACTCTGCGCGATTGCTATTTAATCTCTCAAAGTGTCGACGCGCCGTATATCATTCTCGACCAGTCTGCCTACGGCAATGTGTTCGCCACATTGTTGCAGATCGTAGGCAGATTGGTTACGAGTCTAGAGGAGGGCCTATCCATCGACTTCCACTTCTTGTTCCCTGTTCTCTAGCACATTCCAAATACACCTCCCAAATGACCAAGACACTCTACGTATACGAATACTCGGTCTGGGCCGCCGTCACTGACCTCTCTGTGTACGCCTTTTTGGTCGAACCGCTCCGATGCGCCATTAAATATTCTTCTCCCAGCGCTGAGCTCGGCTGCAAGGAGGGCGATGTCGCGACCAAGGCCGTCAACCTCGTTCAAGGCGAGAACGAGCCCCTTCTTTCCTCAAGCTGGTACGCCGCCATTCCCACTCCTCCTCCCCCCCCACTCGCGATCACTCCTCTCACGCACACACGAGCAGAACCCGAACGGGGCGGTACCAACGCTCAAGTCTGACGACGGCAAAGTCTACACCTCGACGCGCGAGATAGTCGTCAAAGACGCGCCGAGCAAGGTCGCGGCGGGAACCACCATCATCGCGGCCATCCACGATCCGCAATACGACCCCAACTTCGCCGTCTTCTTCGTGGTATGCACACGCACAGCCCACATGCGCCGCACGAAACTCATTATGCGAGCAGCGCGACGACGCCGAGTTGGCCGCGAAGAGCACGGGGTTCCCTAAAACGTTCATCGCCACGCGTTAGTCTCTCCTCCCCTTTGCACTGGCAGATGCGCTGCTGAAAGAGAGTCGTACAGGCCACCCCATCAGGAAAACTCTGCATTCCTAATTTCCCACAAATTTCCCCCTAATTATTTCATGACTTGGCAATGAGGTCAAAAATGGGACAATTCAGGGGAATCCGGGCAAAAGAAAGGAAAATTTCTCCAGCTTCCGGAGTTACCAACTTACCATTCATCGAAAAATGTGGAGAAGGAATATGACCTAAACATGACGCCGAGTTAGGAACCGAGGCCCTTGAAGTTCGAGTGCTCATAGAATCTACATTTTTTCCTTCGCTAATCGTTGTGCGGCCCAACGGTGGTTCCGATCCGCCTGGCCTGGGTACTTCTCGCGTGCGTTCGAAGATGTCCAGTGGCATTTGTTTTAGTTTTAGCTGCCGTTTCGTCCCCGACGAAATCGCCATATGTTCTGATGTTCGGTTCCCAAGGGACACGGAAAACGAACATAGGTTGCTCAATAATTCCCCAACTTGAAGCGCGCGCTTAATCCGGCACACCGTGCAGCTGCAAGCGGCCATGAATGAAATATATTAAATGGACGGCGACAAGAAGGCTATTTAGAACAAGGTCGCGTAGATATGACGGTCAGAGAGGGAGTTAACGAAGAAAAGGGGGCACTTGTCCAAGACATTACCCGATGTCCACTCGGGAGGAGCTACTGGGCCGAATTTAGGGATAAGATGCACACTTCGCCGAATGTGGGAAACAGGAATGATGCTCGCAATGCGATCTCCATCCTTGAGTGAGCGTTTGATCTTGTACATGAGGTGGTGCGGCTCGGGATGAGGGGAAAATGGAGAAAACCATTCGACGTAAGCAAGGTATTTTGGAGGGGCCACGCCAGGAGGGAAGAGTGTTTTTAGTTGACCAGGCTTGAAAGAGAAGACAACACGGATTTGGGCAACACGGTAACCTATACAAGTAGTGAGTGAGGAGACTCTGCAATTACAGAATTACTTACCTTCAATGCCCGCCATCTGACCAGTCCCATCATTCACCAGGGCAGTGTCAAAACGGCCCAGGAGTTCCTTGCCGTTCTGGAGTTGTTTACCAGGTTGGACATGAATTGCGTCGACAACGGAATCAATCGGGCCCCCTGCGGTATAGGGATCTTCCGTGGTGTATTTTATCTTGTGAAACACAGGGACAGTGTTGAAGGGGAGGGCGATGCTAGCAGACTGGGTTTCCACTTGAGCCGCAGATAGGGTGGGATTGTTGAAATGGATGATGAAACGGGTGAGTGCGTCCCGGAAGAATTCTGCACCATAATCGGAGACGAGTTTAGTTATGCGCACCGATCTTTGGGTTGGATGTTTGGTCATTTTGAGCTGGCGTTCGTATATAATGCCCGGAGGCAAGGGCTCCAGCACTGGCGGGGTGGGACAGCCATCCAGCCTCCACTGGATATACTTCTCATGCCTAAATATTTTCTCCTTTCGCTCCAGCCAGAGCGTCATCTGGGGGAACTCGTCCTTGAAATTGGTTGAGCGGAAAGCGTCCTTGGCGAGGTCGATGTGAAGTCGTTCGGTGTACTCGGTGTTGTAGTTGTCCGTGGTGCCGAATAATTTTATGTACATGATGTAGTGCTTGCAGTAATGAAGTTTGGGAAGGTTGAAGTCGTTACGGACACCGAGGTCGACGAAGATGCTCTTGTTCTCATGAAATCGTTCCAAACTGTTCGCCAGATGAGCGAGAGTCTCCGTGGTGTGCATTGGATACTGCGCCTGGTAAACAAAGTCCAGAATGCCGCGAACGGCGCCGAGAAGCCTGTTAGGGGAAAGATTGTCGGGCAGGCGAATATCAACAATAATTCCCAGAAGGAACCGGGATATCTGATCGTGTTCCTTCCCGGTGACGCGAGACAGGTTGGAGATGCCGCTCATAAAGAGCCGGATGTTATGGTTGGGAGGCAGACGTCGGCACCGTGCATCGATCTCAGCCTCCCCGCAGCATGACTTGAGCCACGAAATCAGGTGCTTCACGATCCCCTGATAGAGTTGGTGAAGTACATCGGGGCTAATCGCTCTGAAAATATTCGCATACGGCAGTCCCTCCCAGAAAGGATGAAAGACCGGCTTGATGCCAGCGTCCTTGCATGCCTGGGCGTAAATGGTTGGGCCTTCATCCAGCATGTCGAGTGCCTCGAGAATACTTTCGAGATCACGGAGGGGGAAGCTTGTCTCCTCCCCAAGTTCGTCCCGGGGAACGTCACACGTCGGGCACTCGCCGGTTTTCACCGCGGTGACAAGGCATTGTTCTGGATAGTCGCCGACAAATGTTGCGTAGATAGGGTGACCCCGGCGAGTAACACCATCGCCACTTGTCATGGGGATGCCCGTAGCACCAGCAGTCCTCAATGGCGCGAGAATGTATGACATGCACGCATGGAAAACGTTGGCCAGAATGCGCCGCCGCGCGGCAGAGTTGGTCACGTTTTTCATGCGCGACGTAGGGAGGTACCCGAGAAGCACATAGCCACGACGCGATGGTTTCCGCCGGATTTCTTTGGGAATATTCCCGATGGACATATAAACGGGGTAAGCAGTTTTGTTGCCGAACACAGTGAGCTGGGTTTTGTCGGAGGAAATGATTATTGGGATGACCGTCGCGCCTGGATGATCCTTCTCGACGGCCTCCTACAGTTTGCGGTCAGCCTACGCGTGGTCATCGATTTATTTTGCCGCTCACCTGCGTACTCCACCACCACTTCCCCGTATGCATATTGTGGTACATCCGGATTGTTTTATCTTTATCTATATAATGCCGTTCCGGTGCCACGAAAAGATATGGTGCAAAATCTGTATCGCCCCATAGTGCACGAACACATTCCAGTATGTCGCGTGAGTAGAGAGGGAAAACCTCTCCATTTACGACGACCTCGGACCGGGTGAAAGTGGGACGGCCAGGGAGTTTGTCGTCAATGATTTTGTTGAGTTGAACTGAGTTTCCGTAAGATAATCCCAGGGATGAACGCACCTGAATCAAAAATGTCGTCAGTTGCTTGCCTCCTCAGAATCACATTTGGAACGCACCCCATCGAGATTTAACAAGTCGCTAAACGCTGTGGACCCGGCACCGCGGAGCTTAGCCCATTTTGCGACCTCCCAATCCAGTTTCGAGTTGAAAGGAGCATAGGGATTGGCAGCTGTAGAGTTAAGCAGTGATGACTCGTACATCTTCTCCGCAGTTGGGACCCGTATTGCTGAAAGAGGTTTCCCGGCAAGACCGCCAGGATATTTCTCGATGATCGGGGTATGATGAAAGCGATCCTCAGCCGCCTTCCGGGCCGCCTTCGATGGTGCCGCCGTTTTGGGGACCGGCTCATTCTCTTTGCGGGGATCAGACATTTCAATATCCTCGTCCACTGCGGCCTGCCGTGGAGGCTCATATCCATTCCCAAGATCGGCAGCCTCCAAGACGTCCTCCTGGTCCTCTTCTTCCGATTCACCGGCCACAGGACGAGTTGCATCACCCTCGTCATCTGAATCCGAGACATATCCGAAGTCTGCTGGAGCATATTCGTCTGCAGCACCAAAGAAATCGCCATCGAAGGTGTCATTTCCGCGCGGAAAGCCGTGATTGTCGGCATCACCGAAGGCTGCATGATGCGCCTCCGGGGACTCTAAGTCGGGAAGTGACGACGTCCACTCCGGGCCCAGACCACTGGCATTCGCGCGCTCAAAAATGGCTTTGCATGCCGGGTTTTGGGTCTTTTGTAAATGCAGTGTGTAGCCCTTGCCCTTGTGGTCGATATTGCAGCCCGCACACACGGTCATGGTGAAGGACAAGATGGATTCGGAAACCGGCAACTTCTACAGATAACAAGGCGGTGAAAAATCCCCGTATCTGGGTCAACTGGGTTCCGCAGGCGCAGCGGCTATCAATGCAAAGTGCACTAGCATGTGGATGGAGACCAAAGTTTGGCGTTATCTGGAATGCAAACACAAACATGAGCCTCATAATTTTTCACTCTCTCCCACATCGCACCCGACTTACCTTTATTCCCCACTGTCCTTTCCCGTACCCCACCCGCCCTAAAATCTTCCATTCACTCATAAGACCATCCCACCATGCCTCCCAAACTCACCGCTGCCCAGAAAAGCGCCGCCACTCGTGCCGACACAGCCGAGAGAAAGCGCCTTGAGGACATCGCATTCATAGCGAAGAACCGTACGCATATTTCCTTAGCATTGTCTCGAGCTGGCCCTCACCCAAGTCCTCTTTCCCAGTTGGTCCTCGCTTGGCAAAGAAGACTGCGCAAGAGAATGCTAGTACGTGGCTCAGTGTATCCAATCTTCCCATAGTGACCAACGACCCTCAGTCTGGAAGGCAGACCAGCCCGTATCCCGCAAAAGAACATCGTCGACGGCACAAGCCTCTAAGGTCATCAAGAAAGTCCGCGCTGGCAAGTCCTTTTTTCTCCCTGAGATATTGTGGACCTTGACATATGGCGACCCACAGAGGACGAAGAGGAACCGGAGACCGAAGAGCCTAAAGCCAAGTCGAAGCCCAAGACGTCGGCGAGAAGTAAGTCTACTTGTCACGCACTGCCGCCACCAGCTGTGACTTACGCGTGTCACAGAGTATGCTCCGCCTCCCATCGACATTGACTCGGAGTCCGAGCCCGAGGCACCTAAGCCAGTCGGTACGTCGGGTCTTTACCGCTTTATGTCGTGATTGACACACGCCAGTCCGTATTGATTTCACTAACCTCCCCTCGCCAGCTAAAACCAAGTCGAAGGCGGCTGCCCCCTCGAAGACGCCCAAGGCCATCGTAATCGCCCACGGTATGTGATATATCTTCCTAATGCCAGTGAATGATCCTGACCATTTTAATTCAGTGAAAGTCGCCAAGTCCAAGCCCGCACCGACTCGCAAAGTGGCTGTGAAGATGGTTGCCGAATCAGCCTCCGAGGACGACGAGAGTGCCTCTGCCGGCGACGAAGAAGACGACGCTGAGAGCACTGGAGACGAAGCCGGGAGTGCCGCCGATGAGGCCCCCAACGCCGAGGAATTCGTTCAAGAGGTCAGTTTTCGCTGTATGCACTTCATCACATTGTCGACCAACAATCTTGTAGCTTCCCCAGATGATTCGTCGCGCAGCCAACGGATCTAAGGACGTCGCTAATGATGCTGCCAGTGACATCGAGGCCTCTGACTCTGACCGGTCCCACGAGCTGGATGATATGGCGCCATCGGTAAGTGCCGTCCACTTTGTACCATCATCTTGTGCTCACACGATGAGCCCCAGAAGTCAAAAAGCAAAGCAAAGGCGACCCAGGACCTCTTCGAGTCAGAAGAAGAAGAGGATGAAGCGGTACGTCCATCATAATTCTTGGCGTTACTCCATTAACATCCACACCCACATACAGCCGCCCCCGAAGCGGTCCATCTGGCATCACGCGAGACCCCCTCCCCGCACCGTCAAGGGCGACGACGATGTTGCAATGGACGAGGCCATCGCCGATGCACTTGTTTCCATCCCCCGTCTTACTCATAGCCGCCGTTCGTCAACAGGCTCGGGCTGGTCCTCGGGCCAGGACCTTACCATCCCCGACAGCGAACCCGACAGTGATGCTGAGTCCGAATCTGAGATGCCCGTGCCACCTGTGAGTTCTGCCCCATCTCCATCGAGTGATCTAACGACATCTTGTAGCCGGCGAAGCCCCAGAAACTCTCGGTCCGACAGAAAAAGGCTGATCTAGAGGTATGCTGTGTTCACGTTTTATGCTCTTGCTCACGTGTATTCTAGAAGCCTCAAGTGCGTCCTGCTCCGGGAGCCGCGCGCAACGGAGTAGCGGCTGTCGAGGACCCAGACCGTCCCGAGGCCAGCTGGGATGTGACCACGCGCCTGGTGCTTCCCGCGCCGAACAGGGATATTGGCCTCACAGCGCAGCACGCCGAGGTCCAGCTCGTGTTGCGAGGCACGATTGAGGATGTTAGGATTCATCTCTTCTTCGCCGAGGCTTACCCTGTGATGCCATCTCGTGTCGGCTGGATACGGCCGGTCATGATCACTAGAGCCTCTGTCCACCCATCAACAATCCATGTCTTGCACCGACTGCAAACTGATCCAAAGTTCGCTGCCATCTTGGCGTCCATCGTAAGCCATGTTGTTTTAATTGAATCCCCGTTCACCATTCGGTGACAGCCTCTCGACCGCCTCAATATTCAACGCGGCGACACCAAGCGATGCGCCGTCACCATCGTCATGGTGATGTATAAGTTGACAGATATGTCGCCTGCGCAGGTCAAGGCGCGCGTCGAGGAGCTCCTCCAAGACCATCGCTACATATTTCCAGTCGACGCCAAGACGGTCAGTGCTGCGAGCGCAATTTGATCAATTATTACTCACATAATTCAAGGGGCAGATGGACTTGTCGCAACCGTTCCATCATGCCGCCATAAAATTTATTCTCAAGGACCAGATGCTTTCGAGCAGTGTATTCAAAAACCGCAACTACGACCGCTTCCCCGCCAGAAACTTGAAGAAACCTGAGGCGCGCGAAGTTGCGGATCCGATGGTCGCACTTTCTGCAACTGCAGTTAGTCTACTCGCTGGCGTCTCGGATATTTGCTGATTTTATCCTTGATCCAGGTGTATGCTTCCCTTCTGGAACTCCGCATGACCGGTGAGCGCCAGCCAATGGCGTTCACTGAGGATGCGTTCGAAGACATCTATCGCGTCCACATCAAGACTCTTGAGGACACACGCGCGTCGGCACCGCTTCCTATGCACCGGGTTTTGCACGGCCTGTTCAAAGATGTCACGTAAGTCGTCTTATAAAACCATTGTGCCCCATCTCTGATATCCTATGCAGTTCTACCACCAAAGCAGTCCAGACGGCAGCTGGAAGCTCGGCCACCCTCATCAGCCTTGTTGATGTGCCCGACTCCGACTAGATTTCCGTCCAATCTTATCGCGTGATTTTCTAATGCTACCTACATCTCTTTCTAGTACATATATATTGCTACCCATCTGTTATATCGTAGCCTAAATTTTAATATAAACCGCTGTTGCGCACTGCTCTCAATTGTCGGAATCTCGCACCAATAGTGGACCCCATTTACCCCCAAGGAGAGGAAACCCATGCCGGAGGTAACCTAATTTGGGCCGAAGTTCGCGGTAATTTAGTTGTCATGTTACTAGAAACCTAATGAAAGAAACCCGTCATATTCGGGTGGATTACCGCGAAATTAGGGGTAATTCAGGAGTATTACCATCGGAGGGTTTTCCTGATGCCTGCGCTCAAGAAGTACGCGCAGTCTCCCGAAGGGGCGCCCTACAAGGCCTTCTACGACGAAAAGATCGTCTTCAACACCGGTGGGTCTCCCCCTCCCCGTACAATAACATACTCACGGCCTCCAGGCATGCTAGCCCTCTACACGGACACCGCGCCCCCGGCGGAGAAAGTCGCCTTCTTCGCGCAGGCCACCGCGCACTTCGCCGCGCTCAAGCGCGCTGCGCTTGTATCTGCGATCCCGGCAGCCCGCCATATAGCTGTCTCATCGAGCCTCGACTCTGATATACGACACATCTGGCGACACCGCCCCCCCTGCACGGGAGGCGACGGCGCACACCAGTTGGCGGCTTTTAGCTGCGCATCCCGCCACGAAGGCGCAGCATACCCTGGACCGGACGACAGAAGATGAGGATGCGTGCCGACAGCGCCGAGTACGAGGTGTGTGCTGTCGCCATCTTGCATCTTTTCTCCTCTTGGCGCTGTACTGATCCTCCTTAGGTCTCGCACCCGCACATTTCTCGCTCATACATCCCCGCTAAAGAGATGCTATGGATTGGCGAGAGAAGCGGCCCGAGCCGTCATTCGCACCTACTCTTCCCCTCCCCACTCCTCCTTCCCCGTGATACCCCCCCTCCCCCGCTGCCCGCTAGTCTGTCTCTCCTCTCGTCTATCTACAGCTCCCTCTCCGCTCTATCATGCACCCACACGGGATGCTGATCGCCCACAAAAAGCGCGCATCACGCTCCTTGCTCTTGCGCGAAGAACGTGGGGCGTGGTGGTGGTGCGCGTACGCGCGGAGCCCTCTTCCTTGTATTGGAGGTGCGGCGGTGGACGGCGGCGGTGGAGAACGCGCGCGTTGCGAATGGGAGCCCCCTTGCGCTGTCATACTGGCCCGTCCGCAGAGGCCCCCGCCCCGCGCGTGTTGGCTCCCGATGGCGTGCGATACAGCGTGGATGGGACGCGCGGTGCGTGACGGAGGGGCCTTCCGCGCGCGCGGCGGCGGTGAAGGCGCGTGTTATGGATGACGCGTGCGGCGAGTGCGGATGGGGCTCCGGAGCGCGATGGAGGGTGCACGGCGCGGGCGGGCGCATTATGGGCGGCGGCGGCGGAGGCACGCGTTGTGGATGCGCAGCGCGATCGTTGGGGCGGCGCGCGCGTGGGCGGGCGCGTGTGCATGTGCGGATGGTGCATGCAACGTGCCGGTGGCCGGGGGCGGGAGCCGTAGCCACATCGACGAAGACCGCGGCTGGCCTCCTCGTCGTGCCTGTGTGGGCGAAGGGGGCGGGTGGACCGCGCTGGTGGATGGAGAGCAGGGAGCCAGGCGGATGCTCGGCGTTGTCGAGTCCAGACGCGCGTCGCGGTTCTTTGGCGCAGATGTGTGGTAGATGCGCTGCGCGCCCCGTGCGGCGAGCGGCGAGCGCGCGCCACAGGGATGACGTGGCAGGCTCTATCGACAGCTTCAAACCGTGCTCGACTGCGCGCATCTTCCGCGCGTCGAAGATGACCTCTGCGCGAGCCGCCGATGCCGCCGACCTGTCGTCCACCGTGGGCGGAGGGTGATGGGGGTGATGGGGAAGCTGCAGGCTAGCGCGCGCTCGTCGGCGTCCGCAAGCTGGACACGGGATAGTGCGCATCGTCGGCGTGCAATAAAAGAGGAGTGACAACGGGTGCTCCAGCTCCCTCGATGCGGTCCATGCGCCCCGTCCGCGCGAGTAGAAGATGCCGCCGAATGGGCTGGGCGTCTTCATCGTCCTCTCTGCACGCGGGCGATGACGAGGCAGGCGGGCTAGTCCACGCTTAGGCGTTCCGCGTGCTCCAGCTCCTCTCAATGGTCCAGCCGAGGATTCAACGTGGACGATGAGCTGAATGAGTCATGGTTCTGGAGAGGATACCTTGGGAGTCGGCGAACGCGTCCGCGCGTGTCCCCGTCCTTCATCTCCCTCATCCTGGAGCTGACGTGGTGCGGCGCGGGCCACGGCATGTCCTCTACGCGCGTGCTTTTCGCCCCGAGCTCTCGCCGCGCGCACGCGCAGGCGGTCCTCCCCGTGCGCGGCGGCGCGCACATCGGTGTTCCTGAAGACAAGCCTCACCTCTTCATCAAGCTCGGTCGCGGCGCCGCAGTGATAAATATGGCGCCGTGCGTGCGCGGGACTCCCTGCGCGCGTTCGGCGGTATCTTTGTTGCTGCAGAGCGCAGGGTGGGGGGGCGCGGTGGTACCAGTACGGCGAGAGAGAAGAGCTGAAGAACGATGCCGTCCGAGACATCCTCTCGCGGACTTTCAAAGCCTACACAACGGCTGGCTCGCTCTGGACCCGTCGGCATCGGCGGCCCCTTACCTTCTCTTCGTCTCCACTTCTCGGACTGATGCAGCTGCTTATTCGCCGTTCTTTAGCGGCGCGGGCATCCGACCAACGGACTCCAGCGCGTCCCGCTGTCATCCAAGAATGGAAATCGGCTACGGACAAATGTTGTGCCGTGCGCGCGCGCTGAATTGGCGTCCCGGCGCTGTGCTTTCCATTTCCTACCGAACACGCTGGCGTTCTTTTGGATTGAATGTGCGGAGAGGAATATGTGTTCCTCGCCACGGCGAATTTGACTGGGATCATCAGATCTCACGGCACAGGTTCGAGAATCAGAACCATATCGATGATATGATCGACCAGATCCGTACGCGTTCGTCGCATTTGGCCAGTTTGGCCGCTGCATTAATGCGCATTGAAGGAAGTTCTTTCGCCGCTTGGTTTGAGGTATCCTCGTGGTAGGTGGAAGTCCTCCGACGAGATATGTTTTTTTGGACTCACAACGTGTCGCGTCGGCTATTGTATCATGTATGTAGAACGAGGCCGTTTCTCCAACCTATCTCCAACACGATGCGGTCTCTGTTGACTGCAGTGCAGGTAAATTCGTGCCATGGTCACATTTTCGGTGAATCGGACTTGCAGGTTCGGTCACCGTCGCCCGATCACTTCACCCCAGGCCGGGTGCTGCCAGTACATTCTCCCACGCGCGACTCTCTGGGCCCATCATCGCGCGGAAATCACATGGACATCGAACTAGTTGCCCATGCACCGCTGCACGCGATTCATGGTCCAGGAAGCATTGGTCGCCATCCTCTGCCTACGGCCCCTGCATGATAAGTAGTTCGCCGCAGCATTTAGTTGTTCTTCATCGCGCAGGCTACTTATAATATCCATTTCATCTCTACCATTCTCGGCCCATTAACTCGCAAATTGGTTGCGCGAAACTGAAGGATGCTCGTAGACCTCAAAGGTGAGTGCCAGCGCCGGGACAAAATGTATAGCAACTCATAGACAATCATAGACACATATAGAAGGGCGTGCTGATTCTCTAGACCTGGATGGACCATCAAAGACCGATATAGTCGTCCATGTGTCTATCATAGCATTTCAGTTTTCCCTGATGCTAAGGAAACAACTGCTCCTACGTGCTTGATCGAAGAGCCCGCAGATTGATGGGAATTGATGAACCGAGAGAGATCAGGCACGCGTTACACCAGCGACGCACACAGGATCAGGGCGGGAATGAAAAGATGGGTCGTGGATCTTCATATTGGCCAGCAGGACTATGCAGTAGCAGCTCGAGCACTTATTGACCTGCGGCGCGGTGAGAAAATTAGTTCCTTGTCAGGAATGTTGAACTGCGGATGAATTAATTTGAACTACGCGACTTACCATAGGAGTCCCGTGTCAGCCTCGTTCGCCTGAACTAGCTGAATCGGGATGGCTGCGGAGTACTGCTATGGGCAGCGCCCCTGCGGATTCAACTACGCCGCGGTTGAAAGAGGTCAGGTGTATGTCTGCGGACACTTACCTGTTGAACTATGAAATTACTCGGCAAACGCTCCACAGACAAATGGGGCAGTAAGCGGCCACACGGGAGAGCAGGCAGAACGAGACAAGAATGGAAATGGAGGTACGCATGAATGGGGTTGAAGCCAAAACATGTACCGACGAACGAGGAGCATTTCGTTAAAGAACGGTTAATGAGGGCAATGACAAGTGAGTTTTAACTGGCGAGATGAGATCTAGATATAGCAAATGAATGGTTGGGAGCTCCGTTCGTGCTGGCGGAAAGGTGATTTAATCTTTTGCAGGCACGGCAGATTGCGGTGTGACATCCGAGAGTTTAAGTCTGAGCACCAATGCCTGCATCCATGATTTATCGAGAGGATACATATGCAACAAGAAGGGACCAGTTCCAAGTGTTCCGTCTTCTGCAATATGCGCTTGATTGTTTTCGTGTCTAGGGGAAGTCTCGAATCCGGTGAACATCGTCCATATGTGCCAAGGTGGGCAATCCTTCGAGGACATTGGTTTTAAGAAGCAACTTGACGAAGGATTCGTACGCTTTCAAGGCGGTGTATTGCCCCGGATCATGGAGAGCACTGAGGTCGGAAGAAGTGAATTCAACTTAACCAGTGGCAGACACCAACACGGACGGTGAAAAAGGGTTCCAGATTGTCGGACATAGACGCGTCGTATGATGAAATGTAGACCCAAGGGAAGTCTCCAGCTTTGGAGCAGACAGTCCAACAGGCTACCGACAGCCTGCCGGGACGTGCCCACCGGCCCGTCATTGTGCAGTGTGCATCGGCGCCGAATTGAAGTAGCGGAATTTGGGCTGAATAAGGGGCAGCGAGAAATATTGTGCATGAAACCAGAGACTTTGCGACGCTGGTATGTATTCTCAGATCCCGAGCTGATTTAATTATCGAGGGACGTTACAAGGGAAACATGCCGACGTGGACCAATAACAGGAAGGTCGCCCATGCTAGGTTGTACGCGACCCCGAGCAATAAGTAAAGTGGGAAGTGGGGTTCGACTCCTTCCGGTGGCATGGCTTTGCATACTCAGCCTTTTTCACAGGTCGGAATCGACCTGATCCTTGCAGAAGGACGCTCTCGCGTTCATTATAATCCAGGACTCAGCCGATCAATGACTCGCGGACGGCACAACGAGATGACGACAATCCAGAAGTATCTCAGATACTGATTTTCCGACGAATCAGAAAGGAAGGATGCTGACTGACGGGGTCGGGAGCGGGGAAAATAGGTGTTGCGGATGCATGCCCCGGAGAAGGAGGATTCGACTCTTTGCCGATAACGTGCCAGGAAAGCATGGGATGACAGCATAACTACCGGATCGGCAATGTTCGTGCCCTCTGTTAGTTCCCACCACGGTAAGCGAAATTAGAAGAAACAAGAAACATCTAAGGCTCGCCGACTTCACCTTCCCTTCGGCATCTGCCGTATTTATTCAAGGGAATCCGGTATCTACGGCTTTTATCGTCTGGTTGGGCAAAAATTCGGGTGAACCCGATGCAGACTAAGTACCGCAATCGGCCGCGGTTCTCATTCCATGGAGTAGAATCCGCCCATCTACATCTCATGGCCGCAACTTGAACAATTGAACTTGAGTTGAAGTCGTGGTGGAAGACGGCCCGGAGGTGGCGGTGTCGATGAAAGCTTGGGAAACCCAC
Organism: Mycena vulgaris; assembly: GCA_029204335.1. Lineage (NCBI taxonomy): Eukaryota > Fungi > Basidiomycota > Agaricomycetes > Agaricales > Mycenaceae > Mycena > Mycena vulgaris. The sequence continues at coordinate 779,493 of JARGYA010000030.1, forward strand.
ACGGCACTCCCCTCCCATCCACTTGACGCCGATTTGCGCCTCACCTCGGATCCCCAGGAAGATGGCCTCGATACAGGACCATCAGGGGGCTGCCACCTATTAACCCTTAATTACATATAAAACCCTAATTACATTTAATATACTGTATCTCGTTTCGCCCTCAATCAATCACCAATGGAAATGCGTCATGATTTTGGCCTTCATCCTGGGTTCACTGCTTGAGCGGATTTTATCCGGTGGAACGACTAGGTCTGCACATAGTTTGCCGGTTTCTCTGCCGACATTCGAAGTGGGGAGAGGCTGTTAGGTACGCAAAGGCATGTTAGACGCAGTCGGCCGGTTGCGCAGCCTGTTCAACTTTCAGCCGTGTCCATGCAAGTTAGCATCACATGGAACGTACACGCATGCCTTTAATGTCGACATGATCATGCAAATCTCTCTCGGACGAAGCCTGAAGATTGATTGCAATATGATGCGCAGAACCGCCATTTGTGGCTTCTGCATTTGTGCCAGTCGCGTGGAGAAAGGTCGGGGTCGACATCATATCCATTGAAGAAATGTATGTTCCACGACCCCCCGCAATTCGGAAACGCGCATTCAGAACGGCGAGAATGGCGTTGGCGTACAGTGTGGGGAGCATCAAGGCTGGGACAAGCTCGTAATTTCGATTGGGAAAGGTGTAGAATAGTGCGAGAGTGGTGAGAGTTGCCAGCGCTGCACGGATTAATTTTGATAAATTATGGGAAGGCAGATGGGAGGCATACCAGTTACAGAACCTGTCTCGATTGTCAACCGAATCAGCTTTGAGAGGAAGATACAGGTTCGCCGAAAGGCGCTGTCAACTGTTGATAGCTTGGATCGGGTCAACCCAGATCCCTGATGAGCAGTACAAGACTCACGTAGTATGTCATGCACCCGGCGATGACTATGTCGCTCGCACAAAAAATACCGAGCCAGACCTACGGAAGATGTCAACGATATGTATGGGCGGTCTTTTGGCTAGCAAATACCCCGCAGGCGACAGTAGTCTTTGGGGTGGCTAAACTTGCGGTCTTCATGACTGGGATGGTTGAATCTCATGTGCAGTCCCCTCGACAATTGTCGCACCTTCAAGGCCAAAGCCACTGCACAGAAATGCACCGACAGCGCTAGTGAGCGAGAGCTGTGTGGGATGATAATTTTCGGCCGGCAATACAACGGTGGATAGACTTACGGTCACGATGAACACAGGGATGAAACACGATTTTGATAGCACGTAAATGCGGTACGCGTAGAACGATTGGCCAATGAAAGCAACTGCAGACAACGTCAATGCGGACCACATTGTCGATAATCTGGATTACCGAGGCCACCAACGATCGGGCTTGTAATCCAACTGAGACTTAGCTTGGTGACGGCCGAGACGTCACCAAAACCGTATCCAAAGGTTGCAAACGCGTCGTGAGTGATTAAAATCGTCTGCGCGACGTCGATGGTGAATAAAATATAAACCAGACACTTTGCGATCAGTTTGTCGTTTGGGAAGGCTTCGTAATAGAGATCTGGAACATCTAAGCGAGCATCATCGGGAGAGCAGAGACCACTTACAGACTTGAACGGACAGGGTTCCAAAAAGCCCCCAATTCAACAACGCGCCAATGAGCTATATTTACGATCAGAAGATGTGGCCCGGTGAGAATTCCTGGTCGGTGTACCAGCGGTCCTGAGCTGCGCATCGTCAGCTCTGAGAGCAAAACTCGAAACAGACATGGCACTCACAATTCGACAATCTGGACGGGCGGGACTGCTGAGATGGGAGCCATGAGGGTGAAAGATCTGGGTGGTGGGGACACGACCCATACGCTCCGACGATGAGTCGATTTACATAAGTATCGGTTCACGGAATTCGGTTGATCGCCGCCTGTGGCTGTACGACCTAGCGATCGGTGTTTGCCTTGATCCCGTCGAGGGCACGTCATCGACTGATCGCTTTCCAGGCCGCCGCCGCCCACCGCCCGCGCATTTCCCCGAACACCATCGCGTCAGCGTCGTCGACACCGTCTATGCTGCACCACAGGGTCCTGATCCTGAATTTTACCCCAAATCCATATTTATCCGGTCTCACTTTGAATTTAATTTGAACTTTCTTAGCTTGCATTCCATACATTCCTGTCCACGTCTTGTCCTATCTTGGTTGATCTGCGCGCAGATACCGTCCCCCCGGGTCTTCGACTACTGTGAGTAGCTCGCGTCCACCCATCCTCGTCAACTCATCCGCAGCGTACAACAGAGCGGAACAGTGAGTTATCAGCTTATTCCACTTATTTAGCGTGCCGCTCACTCCCTGCTCAATCCCATTAACCCCCGCGGTACCGCCGTCGACTTCGCGCCCCATTCAGCCCTTCCAAATTTCCCAATGACGCGCGGATCTAGACCACCTGTCACCTGGACACGACGCTCGTTCGAAAAGGAAGTGAGATGCGGCTTATAGAGACCCTCAAATGCACGCGTCAACTCGGTGCCGGTCAATTTCGACGATCCTCGATGGCCTCGATGTGGCAGGTGCTCGTCCAACGCCCACAGGCCCCCGGTCACTACCGTTATACACGGTCTGCTTTTCACCTCAGAAAATCGCTGTTTTACTCTATGAAATTCACCTTCCGGCAGCTGTTTTACTCTATTTCGGACGAACATTTTGGGGTAAAATCCCGTTTTTTTCTCCCCGGGGGGTTGTTTGGACCTGGGCTGCATCGCAGGTCGACATGAAGCAATCATATCAGGTTCAACTAAGGTATACCGTCCCCCAGGTTCGTAAGATTTTTTTCTTCCGTCAGTTGGACTCATTAACACACCCCAAAAAATTGGGCGCTCCGCGCGATTTACTCTATATCGGACAGATCTCAGCTGTTTCTGAGCTGATTTACTCTATTCAGCGGACCGAGATAGAGGCCATTTTGAGGGCTCGATTTACTCTATCCCGGATTGTGTGTAACGGTAGTGACCGGGGGCCGACGCCCATAATGTCGCTCGTCGCTCCTATCCACACCGTCTCCATCGAGCTCTTCGTCGCATTCTCTGTCTCATCCCTGGAGATCATCGGGCTAGTGAGTACTCTGCCTTGCTGCGATCCCGTTCCCGCTGCTCGTGGTGCTACGGATCACCTCGTTCTGGATTGTTCTCGTATTCGGCGCAATGCGCGCTTTGGCGACGATTCGCGGAGGGTGGACCGTAGCTGGCGGATGGGGTAATGGCGGCGGGGGAACCATTGGATGCGGGGTTTCAATTTCGACCTGAAGCGGGAGAGATGGTTTACATCGAGGTATGATTCCGTCCACAATTCATGCATGAGAAGTAACTGATGACACGTTCTGAAATAAAGGGTTGCATTTGCGCGTTTCACCGTATTCTCCCCGAATACCAATGGTAGGTACCGTGCCTCCGATCTCCAGGATGACCGGTCATTAGATGCATCATGAATCTCCGTTACTTGTTGGATGGTCCGCTAAATCGACAAGGAGCAGTAGGGAAGCATGGCACAAACTGAGATATTGGGGCACGCTTATATTCTCCGGTCCCTTCTGTTGGGATAGTACGTATCCACTCAGATCCACTCTCTCCGTCTGCAATCTGGGGTGCTCCGCTCAACTTCGCGCACTATCCGAACACCCCGGAAGACAAGAAATCGAATTTAGGTGGAACGCCGCGGCGGAGATGTGGAAGCGGGACACATGACCCTGAGTTTGTTATGAAAGCTTGATTTAATCGGGCATGTCGCTTCTTAGCGCGGCGTGTGTGCGAGTTTCCCGCGCCTGCGCGTAATTAACACTTTTCACCCCAGATGCAATTCTACATGTCCAGAATCCCCAGGATACATCCCGGCGCTTCAAAATTCTCCGTTACGATCTCGGGACCCCGAATTTTGTTCCACGGCGGATTCTCCGGACCAGAACGTCCGCTGTCAGCGGAAGTGTACCGTCCATTCGGCATGAAGGCGACCTTCAAATCCGTGTCGCAACCCTCCAATTCCATCCCTACGCCTTCCAACTCATGCTCCTCCGTTGCTCCTCTGCTCATGCTGCGCCCGCGCAGCTCAAGCCCCCACATCTTGGTACGTCTTGAAATATCGCCGCGCTTACAGTCTTGATGATCTCAGGACTTTCGCGATACATCCTCCTTAACACTCTACGCCACCCGCTCCACCGCAGCGCCGTTAATATGCTCCTTCACCCCGCCCTTCCACACCGGCGCGCCCTATACAAAAAATATGACCCCCCCGAACTCAGCGGACATTCCTCGTCACAGTTTCGTCGCCCTTCCGCCCCATCGGTCCGTCTTCAGCCACATCATGCTGAATCCTTTGAGGATCTTTGCAAGACCTACTCTCCTCTTGCGCGGGATATCAACCGACTCCCGCCGGAAGTCGCCCTCGACGTCGTTCCCATGCCCGCCCGACTCTGTCTCCCACGCCAACAATCTATATGCCGAAACTGTGCTCCGCCAAATTTCGCTCTATCACTTCGGGCCTCGTACCGACACTTGTCTTCTGCTGTCCTTATGCTGTTATTATGCCCTCGAGCGCCGCAACTTCTCGCTCGTCGATCGTGCTCCTCTTCTGTGCTTTAATTAATCCTACGTCCCAATGAACTGTCTCATGTCAAGTTGTTATGACGTTCTTCTCGCCGCAAGATCCGCAAGCTGACTTCTCAAGCTGGTACCACTCTGCGCGACTGCTATCTTATCTCTCAAAGTGTCGACGCGTCGTATCTCATTCTCAACTCCAGGCCCGCTCGCACCCGATATAGCTCTTGTCGAGACTTCACTCTGGGGTGCTTGTTGTCGTGCGGACTCTTTGTCTTTTTCTCAATTCATTCTGTAATGTCGTGCATGTTATACGGACTCGAAGTGCGATGAAGTCCTCTGCTTTGGTACCGATGAAGTTCTTTGTTACGCTAACCTCCTCGGTGACTTAAACTTCCCTCCACTCCAGATCGATTTCAATTCACCTCTGCTTTGCTAGGGGTCCGACTTCGGACTTGGCTGGTAACGTCCTCGCGATCCTTTGTTTGTAATTCCTACGCTGATTTGAATTCTGCTAGAGTACTTCACGACCTCCTTGCATTGGCAACGCCCCGGGCCCGGCTCTCTTGCTATAATAATATGCTGACTTTAACTCTGGCCTGAGTATAGATCAAGGTGATTCCACTAAAAAGATTATTAAAATCCACTGGTACTGTGGTCTACTATCTGGCCTTTGATGCCAACTGATCGGCAAGTCCGGCCCCATCAAACGCATAATAAAATGCTAGTCAACTAGTGTGATGTTCCGCATTAAACCTATTCAGGAGCCATTGCCAAGAATCGCCGAAGCCGCGGTCCAGAGTGCAATTTTCTTGGGCCTCCGGGCATAACTATTGGCGCAAGACGTTGTCAAACAAGAGACCCTGCGTTGGCGACCCTGTATTGAATAAGCAGACATCAGGGCTTCGCACACAGTGGCACCAAGAATGGTGATGGTATGGGCTGATCCCGAGTCTGAGCAGAGAGACTAAGTTCATTGTCATCGGAATAATGAGCCTTTGGAGAGGAACCCGGGATTATTTTCAAGGTTGAACAAGCTGAGAACACTGAAACAAGGAGGATGACCCTTGAACCACAAGCTCTTTCCATCGCATGGCGACCGTGTACCGAGAGAGTACTTGAGTGTGCTTCGGCCCACCCACAGTTCAGCAGCGAAAGTTGTCATAAGCTTAATCATTTCCGGACCACGCGGTTTTCGTTCCAATACAGACGGTAAATTCGGCATCAAATTTACAACCGAAGTTTAGACGGAGGGACCAAGGTCAGAAGCCTGTTCGAATTCAGAATTTTGGTGAACACAGTGGGAGAAGGAGCATACTACACTCATTGTCTTCATTTCAACGTGGTCATCTCCATCCATATCAGACAAAACCTCGCGACGGATTGCCACAAAGTGCGAAGGCCGAGGGGCACGATTCGAAGCACCTCCATCCGTCTCGGTATTCCGGAGATAACTCGGGGCCGAAATAACGTCCATTGACGACGCTAATGATCCACGGCTGCCTAATATTTGAATGCGGGAATTCAAGACCACTAGGATACTGTTGGCGTAGAGTTTGGGGACGATCGCGGCTGCTGTTGCGTAGTAGTTCCGGTCAGGGAAGGCTAAGAACAGAGCGAGACCCGCCAGCACCACTAGAGCTGCGTGACTGGGTCAGACATCTATACCATGAGCTGAAATCCCACATACTAGTTAAGGACCCGGTCTCGATGGTTAATCGAATCAGTGTTGAAACCAGCATGTGCGTCTGGCGGAAGCCCGTGTCATGTTTCGATAGCTTGACCGTCTGGTTAGATGAATTAAACGGTGGTATCCGGGAACTCACGTAGTATGTCATGCAGACAGCATTAGTAATGTCGCTCAAGGCAGAGGCTCCACACCAGACCTGTTGCATAATCAATGGGTATTCATACCTCTTGGTTGCACATACCACAGTAGCTACGACATTCTTTCGGTGGTTGATAAGTGCTAGGCTGCCGGCTTCCGATGAGTTAGTCCACGAATATCCAGCGGCTCGGGATGAAGCACCGCACCTTGAAAGGTGAAGGCACCGACGATGAATGCCCCGATACTGCTTGTTAGGGCAACCTGAATGGCACGGTCAATATTCCGACAGGCCCCGGAAATGCGGATGTGCTTACGACCACACTCAAGATCGGGATAAACCAGGATTTGGATAGAACATGAACACGGTAGGCGTAGAATGACTGGCCAATGAACGCAACTATGGTTGAATATTGAACGACGTCAATGCCACGCAAGCCGAAAAAAATTACCCAGTCCACTCATGATGGGGATCGTCAGCCAGTCGAAGCCTACCTCCGCGAGGGCCGAAGGATCCCCGAAGCCATATCCGAAGATTATGAATGCATCATGAGTTAGCAAAATCGTCTGGACCAACTCAATGGTGTATACGGTGTAGACCAGGCACTTGATGGGCCACCTATCATTCGGGAAGGCTTGATAGTAAAGATCTGATGCATGTTAGTTGAGCTGTATAAGATGCACGGTAGCTTACACAATTGAACGGAGAGGGTGCCGAACAGTCCCCAATGCAAGAGATTGCCTAGAAGCTACAGTTGACAAGTATCATCCACAATATCATATCGCATTCAAATTGAAGTTACCAATGGGCCGGAGCTGCGGGTTGTGAGCGAGGGGACGCAATCAGAACAGTGAAATAGCACTGACAGTTGTATAATTTGGAACCCGGGGGGAGCTCCTGGCGCAGAATCCATATTCTGAATTCTCGGTGGGGGGAGTATCTCCCTGGTCCCGGACACAGGTGGCTTAAGTATTCTCCCAGGATGCAAAGATAGAACCAGGTAACGTTGTCCCCGCAGCAATCCAAATATGCTGGAGCACCAATTCAAGGGGAGGACAGTTACCAGGTACACGACTAGACAGATATGATCTGTCAAGGACTGAGATTCGAATTGGAAAATCCAGTAGGGATATTTAGAGGATGTCGGCACCAGCAGGTTATGGATGCGAGGAACGACTGTGACCAGCATCTTTGATCCTGATAAGAGAGCCAGTTCGTCACATAGTCAAACCACGACATCGCACCTTGCATCACCACAATTCTCCTGCATACCGAAATGAAAACCCGAGAGAAGAGAAGATGTGGCAATCCCAGGCGACAAGAGCAATTAGAACAGTTCTGCCATTGAAATGATTGTTTCGCACTAAATGTATATGGGAGGTGACAGAGTTGACGGCTAGAGTCTAGAGAGATCATCCTGTGATAGACAAGGTCCAAAAAAACTTGTCGATTAGATTTTCAACAGCCGGTGCTTAAAATATCGATGACGCTGGTCCAAAGAGATATGCGCTCAAGATCGTCGCTTACTGATGTGCATGGCGGGAGATGATGGATCCAGAACCAGATTTCGGGCACATCCAACGAGGTCCCGATGATCCGACGGCTGAGAAATTTGCGCACAAACCCCCCAGTCGCCTCAGAGTCAAGAGATTTAAGACGGTAGATGAATCGAGACTTGCCTGGAAGTGACGTGAAGGGACAACACCGTCGATGCACCCGATCTCGCGCCCCCAGCATTCACAAAGGACGAGTTTGCAGCGGGGTGAAATATGATTGCAACATGAAGTACACAGACCGCGGGAGACGTATGATGAAATCCTCGGTCCAGAAAGGGAGATAGATCGTGAGTTTGAGGCCTGACGAGCCCGTTGCGGCGCAGATTATCATTGGCGTGATTGAGCGTATCTGCGATGTGACACCGGTTGAGATGTGTACATTTATGTCCATATTGACGTCTATTTAAACTCCAGTCACCCCCGCCAACCACTCTGCGTCCAAAATTAGATCAAGATGGATATGCAGAAGACGAGGAACCGTGTACCTCTCGTGAGCTCGAACGCCGCGAAGGTGCTCGCTGCCGCCGGGATACTGGAACGAATCAGTCGCTCGTTATGAATGGCATTTGTATGGGCCTTTACCTTCGGAGTACTATACCACGGAGTCATCATCGAAAGCGCATAGAATGGAGTCGTTGGAGGACTTACAAGACGGTGACAGCCCACGGAACAGGCCTGCGCTATGAACCATCCACCCCTCAGCATATAATCCCGGGCGGAGGTCATGCGCGAAAGACGTACAATCCTGACTCTGCTACGATCAGCTTGAATTCGCGGCCGATGTACTGGACGGGTGTCCCCGTTGGCGGTGTGTCGCGCAGCTGGATGCGGGATTTAATCACGTCTGGGGCGGAGAAAAATTAGCTCTGCGACAAGAGAGAGCGATCGACAAACCGAGCGGGTAACACGCTAGCCAGTATGCGATCTGTGGGCTTGTGAGGACGGGAGATGATTTTCGATTGGCTTCGTACGCCACCGGTTGATCCACTGGCCAATAATGCCCATACGGGGAGTTGATCGCCGTATTTGGCGCCGAATTTCCGTTTCGAAAATTCATAGGCTGCGTCGAGGGCCCGTGAGATTGCGGTCAGCAAGACAAGAATGTCAATTCAAACCCGTGTAAAACCTGGGTAGCTATGGTAAGTTGCGCCGTGCGTTTAGAAAATGGAATCACAAACCCAGCGTAGGCTGGTATTTCCCGCGCGACCGTCACCTATCCGGGAAGGATAAGGAAAACAAAGTGAAATGGCAGAAGTCGCTACCCAATACCCGCGCATGACTCCCTTGCGGAAGCCCCACTGCGTCCACATCTCGCGGGCAATTACCCGTAGGCGTTTGTCGGTCTCGCCGCCGTACTGCCCCTGCATGCGGACCTTGAACATCTCCACTGTCAACTCAGGGATTAGAACAGCGCTGCGTGAGGAGGTGGCAAGGAGCACCAGGACTGGCCAAGATAGCGTTCGCTGCGCCGGCCATACTGCCCGCCAGTGCGGTTTCCGCAAGAGACAGCTGGGGAAAGGGCGAGATGATGCGCCGCGACACCCCGTAGGACGCGAACAACAGGGAATTGACGCCGGCGATGCCGATAAGTGGGCTGGCCATTCCTGTAACGCTCGTCAATATTAGTGAGTTAATATCTATGCCCTTTTCACCTTTGTAAAGCGCGAAGAATCCTTCCTTGCGCACGGTCTGCATGATGATGTCCATGGGCCCTTTCTACGTGAAATGTTTAGAAATGGGTTCTAGAAGCGTGGAGAACCACTCACGAACATCCCCTCTGCCGCCAACGCAGCTCAGTCAAACGCTCGCTGTGTAGATTACAGGACTGAACTTGGTGCAATTTGGGCGCGTGTTTTCACGGTGTCCAGCGGTTGACCGACAAGGACTTGCGCCGCGCCTCCAACACTACCTGCCAGGAGCTCATTCACGGTAGCCAGAGAGCCCATTGCGAGATGCGAGGAGGAAGCAAGAGGAGGATTTGTCACAACACATGATGTGCGAGTGACGTGATTGATCGTTCCCACGGCGTGATCAGACGCGTTCGGCGCGCCGATTTAAACTTCAACTTGTGAAGGGTAGAAATACAGAGGGTAGTGATATGAATGTCTCGGACACGTATGCGTCCATAACTGAGGCTGCTAAAAATTAAAAATCGTAAATCCAAGTTCAGCGGCCTGAGGGGACCGTGAGCCGCCATCGGGTCTCACTTTGAACTGCCTGCTTTCTCACGGAATTATATGTAACCAGAATAAATACATATTCCCACAACGAAGATTTGATCACAAACAAAAGGGAGTTGTGAATATCATTGAGTTCAAGGATGCAAAGATATGGCTCAAACCCCAACATGTATGAAAGGAACCCAGTCGAAAAATGATTTATTTCCCCTGGACTGCCGTCGAAGGTTTTGGACGGCCAGATGCAAATTTTCGGCGGCGCAATTTGCGTCTGGTAGAGAGGTCTTGAAAAGGACTTCGTACACATCGTTCGCGACGTGTGGTGCATCTTTGTCCATGATGGACCACATCGTCGCGATCACGCCACGGTATCCCGCAAATTATTCTCGGTGAACCATTTCAACTTTCATGAGTCCCAGGTGCTGATATCGTGATATCCACTAGGAATCATATTTTTGCATAACGGCTACCAAGTGAACCGACTCTTCCTCTAGATTCTGGTCTCCGGTCACAGTTTTGCACGCGGACAAGAACGCGAAGTCGGCGTGAGGGTGCCCTTGTTTGATAATGCTCGACAGTGTCAAGGGATAACTTCCAGCGAGGAGTGCACCTCGGTCGGATCGGCGACATTTTGTACGCCGTAGCAGGCGAAGTGTACCCAACTGTGCTCTCCCATGCCTTTCTGAACGCTCTCTGCGGTCGCGAGACTCGCCTCCAACCGTAGAACAGGGATCTTGTTGTTGGCATGAAGTTGAATGTGATCGATGTCTTTTTTTGTTCCTAGGATGTAGCTCTGCCCAACCGCAGATGACTGAACGACGGCAAGGAGTTTAAGGCCATGCGGTGACGTAGAGGCAAATTGACGCCCGTTGATGAGCGAGGTCAGGGACGGTGCATGGGGAGAAATGGCGAAGTTAGACAATTTCAGGCCGAACCCTTCATTTTGTCCGTAGACCCCAGCAGCATGGATTGGGAGAAATAAGAGAGGCCCTATCGGGCACCACCAGATCCGCTGCACCCTATTTGTAAATGGCGTCTGCGAGGCAAATTGGAAGTTTAATCGGAATTTGGCGGCAGACACTCACCGTCATTTCCAGAGCATCTAGGACAGGCTCCACAACTCGTAACCAGAGTTCAGAGAGGATGTGTGCAAAGACATCGTCGGGAACTGGCTGTCCCTCCCGTTTACCAAACAACCGATCGCTGCGCCTACCATCCTTCAGAAGAAGCTGTAATGATTCCCGCAACGCCTCCGCATGCTGGAGCGTGAAGTCGGCCAGCGAGACATGCAGAACTCCGTCCACACAGTCAGTTAGGAGGCTCAGGGCATCGCAACGACTTTGGTTGGCGTTGAGAAAGCTTAACAGTCCCTCATTGTGCCGCCAGCGAAATATGAGCCGGCTGAACCCTTCCAACCCTCGGATTTCCTTCAGGACCTCGTCTCGTTTATGAGCATGTTCGTGGTGTCGCTGCACAATCTCCTGAAGTGAACACTGTGTTTTACCATCATCCCTCTCCAGTGGGTTCCTACGGATGCTGGAACCTTCTAACTTAGCAGAGAAAAACATGAGACGTTCTGCGAGGCCGGGATGCTGCTGCTTGAGAGCATCTACCGGCGTCCGAAGTTTGAGCATTTGTCCCCATATAACTGAACGGCCCTGCTCCAGTCATTCAATCGCCCTAGCATACTGCGGCGCGGAAATCCCAGCTGCCGCAGCTTCCCTGACCACGGTCCCAGCCTGAAGGATGTGGTGGTGACGGTCACTGATCGATAATCCGAGCCATGCCATTTCAGGAAGGAGGTCGAGGGCTCGAGTTTAGGCATCCAGGACAGACGGATGTCCAGAACGTTGAGAAATTTCCGCCCACTTGAACGCGGCATGGAACCGCACAGATGCTGGCCCCGTCGTTAAACGCGCAGCGAAAGTATAGTGAATCAGCATCTGCTCCGTGTCATGGACGTCATAAAGGCGCTCAGAACGATCTCGAGGGAACTGCCGAGATTGCTCAATATTCCAGCTCTGGCTGGGTGGCCATCCGGAGTGATTTGGAGAGCGTTTTCCAACATCAAAATGGATTTGTTGATGTCCGCGACGTCCCCGACCCGCTTAAACCGACATGAGAGAGAAAGACCAAGGGTGTTTAAAGTAGTGCCGTGCTCCGGGGCGGGTGACCATCCCGAATGGTTGTACCCGCTGCTTCAACGAACAAGATAGATTTGTCCAAGATTTGTCACAATGTCGCGTGGGTGGTCGAGCAGCCTGATCCGGGATTTCAGGGCCGTGCTGACATTATTCAACCGTGTGGGACGGGCAGAATGGTGTTCAGGGGTGATGCGGATACTATCCTCACACAACGAAATGGCCCTGTTTATGTCATCGATGTAACCTAGACATAGAAATCGACGCGAAAGCGCGTTTCCAAGGTTGATCATCCTCAACGGCTGCTCCGCCGTCTCGGGTGAGGCGAAGGGCGTCTGTGAATAATAAGATACAGTTGTTGAGGTCATTTAGGTCTCCGAGCCGTTCGAAACGCCAGAGAAGCGGATTGCCAAGATTGGTCAGTCGTGAAGGCCGGTCAGAATGACCCTCTGGAGTGAGCCGCACAGCATGTTCCAGGCCAAAATGGATCTGTTGATATCGGCGAGGTTTCCAAGCTCCTAAAATCGACGTGAAAGCGCGTTTCCAAGTTGCGTTAAACTCAACGCCTTCTCGTGATGATCGTCCGCAACCCCAACATCCTTCAACACCGACACCGACCTGTCGATGTAGCTAATGTCGCCGAAATGCAGGACGTGATTCAGCAGTGAATCCCAAAAAATTCCTGAAACCGAAACGACCTCTGAATCGCCATCGGTGAGGCGGATTGCATCTTCCAGTAGCGCTACAGACCGGGTAATGCCGGTAGGGTTCTCGAGCCGTTGAAACCGATCGCGAAGTGAATTTCCGAGATTGTTTAAGATCCCAGGTCGCGCAGGATGACCATCTGCAACGATTTGGAGAGCAGTTTCGAAGATCGACACGGAGGTTGTAAGGTCCCCGAGATCTCTGAGTCTCGCGAAGCGATAGTACAACGAACCGCCGAGACTGCTTAATCTCGGAGCTTTCTGAGGGTGGTCGGCAGGTGTAAGTCGAATTGCATCTTCAAATAGGGACACAGTTGGGACACAGACACAGACTCACTGTGTTCTGCGCCCCGATAGCCGAGGCCACGTGGAGCGTCTGCCACGTCTGGCTACGTCCGCCGATCCCTAGCCTTCCCTCGCGAAGCTTCGGCTACCTTCGTCACGTCGCTTAGCCACGGCCACCATCCGAACCGGTGGTCTTGGCACATCCACGTTGCCACGGCGACACTAATTGCGACTCATGCAAGCTCGAAAAAATGGGTCACACAATGGGTTTGGTGGCCTGGTTCGACGTGTGAATTAAGAAAAAACTGAGGAGCAGCACGCACTTTGATTCAACTTGCCACGTCGAGTTGGCTTGGCATGCGAGATCTACGCCGATGAATCCGGGTCGAAGGTTTGGATCCGCGCGTAGAAACGGTCAAGACAACGGATAATTCTAATCAGCAACCCCCGTACACGAGTACGGGGGTTGTCGAGTAGCAGATTGCTATTCAGCAACCCCCACGTCAGAAATGAAATAAGATACTGGACGCTTCTGCATTCATTCCCGCCGTATTTTCGACAACAAAAAGGTTTTGAATATGCGGGGCGGAGCCAGAATGTTCCCAGTACGTCCCCCCACAAACCCAGCTTTTTTCCCGAATTTTACTGGACCATTTTCAGCCATCTTTGCCTCAAGTGGTCTCGAGCCAGTTGAAATCCTCCAATTTGTTAGCCCAGTCAGGCAGAAAAAAAATTGGGAGCACAGGTGATGCACTTTTATTATCTCTACATGATTATTTACAGTATTTTTGGACCAGTTTTTACCCCTCAAAAGCGTCCCGAACACATCCCGACACCCCGCCGCGCCCGCCATCAGATCTGATATTACAAATCAGAGGGTTGCTGAATAGCAGTAACCTCCTTGCTGAGACTACGGGGGCTTGCTGATTAGAATTATCCAAAGACAATGCAGTGTGCGCAGATCTGCATGAGTTAGTTGCGACCTAAGCCGGTGACAGGGATGCGCGTCGCTTTACCATCCGACTGTATTCCTATAGAGTTACTTAGGTCCGGTCATGCCAAGATTAATGGCCTCACCACATTTGTTACCATCGCGTTCGACAGCCATGCTCAGGCCGCTGGCCGGCCTCCTGCGGCAGAGTGCCGAGCGTAGCAGCTATGAGATGTGTACGGGACGACGGCAGGGTGAGAGAACTGCTATGCTGAGTGCTACGAACAGGATCATTTGATGAAATCTGACAATGATGGCTCGTTCGCGCCACTGTTGTGGGCTTAGCCATTCCCAGTATATAAAGCTACAGCACTCTCTCGTGGACCGCATTCTGAGAATCCCACTCGTCTTCTTCACCACTTTTTTTTCTAACTTGATCATCATGTTCTTCCGTGCCTGGATCGCACTTTCTCTTGTTCTCTCTCTCTCGGGAGTCGCTGTCCACAGCGCCCCTCTCGTGCGTTAATTGGGCTGCGTCCGATCATTGCAATAACTCATCCATCTGCTATCCCTTAGGCCTCTCAGAAGCGCGCGGATTTCGTGCCCCAGGCCTGCTCTGGTCCCAATGGGACTGGCACCTGCGTCGACCTCAACGTCACCATCGGAGATGGCAGGGGTGCATGCACGAACGTCAACGCGCCCAAGTCCCTCATCCTGAACGTCGACAACGACTGCGTCTCCATCCCGTGCGTCCCGCTGCCTTCTTCCCCTCTTTACCGTAGCTCACGGGTATTTTTCCGCATCTAGGGGACCCGATTGCAACCTGAATTTCGCCAACGGTGATATCGCAGTCGAGCACTTCTCGGACGACGCGGACATCAATGACCTCTCTTTGTCCTTCCAGAGTATCAGCTGCCAGCAAATTCCCGGGTTGGTCAATGGGCTGTTCCCGCAGTAGAGGGAGAACGAAGAGCAGTCATGTGTTATGTACTATGGTCGACTTTAGGAATAATAATAAACCGTGGTGTTGAGCCGATCACTTGCCACACGCGGGGAGCAGCTCTCTGGATTCAGCGACTCAATCAATTCAAATACTGCCACGGAGCTGTCTCAAAACGACTGCTTGCCAGTCGGTTTCGCGTCCAGGGAAAAACCTACATCAATGCATGACATAAAAGTCTCCCTCTTCCCAAATTTCCAGCTCATGCACCTGATTATTGAGCTCACAGGAGATGCATTTCGGGAAAATGAACTGTATTGTGAACCCTCTCAATTCTACGACAAACGCGCCTTTTTTCCGGGAGGTATTCGAGGAGATACTGTACTTTTTCAACCGTAGATTCAGCGGCTGTGAGCTGTGACCACTTAGATTCAACTTTCCCTAGATTCAGTGGGAGACAGGACCTTCGACCAATTTCTTCCCCATTCAACCTGTGTCAAATTCTTCCACTCAAATATCATAATCTACTCAACTTCGCCAGTCAAACTTGAAGATTTGAGCTGAAATCTCAAGTTTTGCATATGTTCAAGAGCAAATCTCGTCGCTGTGATGGCTGCGGAGAGAATTTTGAATTTTTCGGGTGGTGGGACGCAAAAATGACCCATCTTTCAGACCCTCCGGTGACCTGTGACCAAAATAAGATAGATTCAATTCAGCTGACAAAGTGACCTGTGACTGAATCTACGGTTGTAATAGTACAGTATTCTCATTTCCTTTCTCACCGCGTCTAAAATGCGTCACACCCCCGTTCAACACGCGTTTGCTCGCTCCTGGTTCCAACATGTTTGGTACTTACTGTGATTTCGTCACTCTTATCGTAAGACCATCGCATTAGAACCATTGGGCATGAAGGTTCCTGGCCAAGCCCACCTTGGAGGCAGGAAGCAGACCTACACAACAGGCGTGGTCCCAGCTCAACACCTCGGCCGAGCTGAGCGCAGCGGACTTTCAGAACGAGCTCCTGGTTTTCGGGTCCAAGGACACTAGGTCAAAAATTATATGTGATTTGACTGTGCCCATGATGCAATCAACTTGCCTACAGAGTCTTAAGAAGATCGGCGAGATTCTACAATTGTACTTCTGAGTTTGGAAATCAGATAGTTAGCGAACAGATTGCGCTAGATGGAATACAGGAATGCGACTCACACCTATTGTACATTTATTTTATGGCGGATCTTCGAGCTTGGGTCTACGTTTGTCAGTCTTGGCCTCTGTTTAATTCTCGTTGCTCAGAGAGCCTAACTTCCACCCTGGCATTCTCCCTTTCCGCAGTCAATTCAAAATCTTGATCATCAACAGTTGCTTCCTCTAACAGCTGGGGCGGTCGAGGATCCTTGAAGCGGATTACGTCAAGCTTTGTGGAGTCCAGGTCCTCCGTGCGCGCGGGTGGAGGAGCGCCTGCACGCTGGAGGTTGAGCCCGAGGCGTGTGTGATAAGAGCTACTGACAACCTGTAGCAGATACAAGTAGTTGTAAGAAGAGAGTTAGGGACGAAGCAGAAAACCGCCAGAATTCCTGCGGTGAGAATCTATGATTTGAGTTATAATTTTCAGTCGTCATTCAAGGTCAGGAACGGGGAACACACATCGCTGAACTAAATACATTTTGGTGAGCGAATCGAAAAGGCAGAAAGAACATGGTCACACACGTAAAGTGTGAATACGTTCCCCAAATTGGCGAGTACGATGACTTTAGTGCAAGTTAATCACTCAGCCTCAAGGCGAATTCTTAAGAGCCCACCCAAAATACATCGCGCCTCGAAGGCGACTGAATCAAAATAGAAGTAATCCAAGCGGAATTTTGAAATACATACCGTCTTTCATCATCCGTTTCATTGATGAACTCTCCACCAGCTTCATTACGTTGTGGTCCGCGTATGCGCGATACGCAGTTAAGCCAAAAATGAGAGTATCGGTGACACTGGCGGCAAAGGCCGATGCACCTGAAAACCAGGTGCATTAAACGCATGTGGTCGGCAACTGGGATCAGCGAACGACAAAGGTGTCAATCACCTCTTTGGCAGCTTTGTTTTTGGCTTTGAATCGCCCCCAGAAAAAAAGGTGCCATAAAGGTGATTGACACCTTTGTTCCGTGTGCCGACTACATGTAGAACACATGTGTTTAACGCACTTGGGTTCCACATGCGTCAGTCTTTGCCTGCAGTGTGAGAAGCCTATGATAAGAAACATCAGTATTACTTGAGGCATTGGCAGAGGAATTCGGAGCTACGCACTGTCCTTCCCATGATCTTGCCTGTCCTGCGAATAAAGAACTCGATTGGTATAAGAAACCGGGCGAGTAGTGTACGCACGAAGGGAGCTGTGAAGTCGTTTAGTTATTTTAGGAACGGGGAGGTCGAAAGCAAGTACTCACGTCGCTCGCGAGAGAGCAGTATTACATCCTGTCAAGTTGAGCGCCGGTGCCGTTAGCATTCCAGGATCGGCGAACTTGATAATCGTCCATTAAAAATGGATTTATTTGCAAGAGCAGACTCGGGGCAGAAAAAAAACCAGGCCGAGTGCAACTGAGATGGCTAATATAATCGAAATCGACACTACCACTCAGGCCAAGCGTGGCTGAGCAACAATATAGTCAAGGCAGGATCTCGAGGACGTTAGGAAGAAACAGCCGCACTGTCAACCAATGACTCTTGCAGCAACAAGAGCCCTTCGAGAACACGCTCCATCATCGCGCACCTTCATCAGGAAAAATTAGGGTGAATACGGGGACCAATGTAGCCGACATAGTTCTTGTAGTTCCGTCGTTACCCCCTTGAAATATAGTGCGACATAGTTGCGCGCCAAGACTACAGATTACTATAATAGGCCTGGTAGCCACGTGGCTTGTCTACAGAGCGCCGTAGTTCCGTGGGCCTGCAGGATATATAGTAGGAAGTAGTAGCCCATAGCTGCATCGCTTCTTGCAAAATCCATTGCCCACTGGCCATTGTATAGCAGCAAATAAATAATATTCGGGGAAAAACTAGTCGTCGTGTCTACGCAGAGTCGTCGCCCTCGCCCACTTCCCCGTCAGTCTCAGTCTCCGAATCCTCCTGATACTCCTTGATCGCTGCCTCAAGGTCCGCTTTGCTGAGAACAGATTTGGTAACAGCCGCACATATTTAAGCGGGGAACAAATTTCTGGTAGACTTTTCCCGATGGGGGGTCTATGGACTGGCTGAGCCGAGAGTGAGCGCACAATACAAACGAAAGACCCTTAATTTTCCAGACGCCACCGGTGGCAGAACAGAGGTTCAGAGAAGAGCAAGATCAGCTTAAAGCACCCGGGCGCCTGACGTGATTAGTGATGGGAAAGTTCGGTTCGGTTCAGGTTCGGGGTGCTTTTCCCCGAACGCTGAACTCGAACTTGGGTTCAGGTTCAGCGATATGCTGAACCCCGAACCTGAACTGCCGGTTCAGGTTCGGGCAGGTTCGGTTCGGTGTTCGAAGGAGTTCGAACGCCGAACCGAACTTTTTTTCTTGCAAGTAAAACACGAAGGAAACGCCGTAAGAACGCGAAATTAGACCGCGAAACGGGAAAGACCACATGGGCAAGAAAATGAGCTGTTATTCAAACGCGGCACTGATGTGACCATTGCGATATGCACTCTTGAGGAGCTGCAATGCTTCGAAGATTTGAGGTGTCAACTTGTTGTGCAATTTGGTCCCGGTGAGACTTCCGCTGGAGAAGGCGCGTTCGGCGGACGTGGAAGACCCCTGGATCGGAAGGTAATCACGAGCGATGAGCCGAAGCAGTTTAGTCGCGACTTGCAAGTGGATGATGGTAAAAACTGCTACTTTGGGCACCGCACAGCCACGCTGTGGCGATACGTCTTCTCCCCTTAAAGGGAGACGCGTCGAGTCACACATGTGATGGATGTGACTTTACGCGTCCTCCCCCCGGGGGGGAGTGAGACCACATGGGTATCTCAATTTTCTGGGATCTATATAGTATTTTTTCTTTGCGGATATTGGGTAAAAATTGGCTTGATCTCGGCCTCAGGTTCGGCGGTTCGAACGGGTTCGAACAGGTTCAGAAAAATTCCGGTCTGCGTGAACCCCGAACTTGAACTTCGGTTCAGGTTCGACGTTTTCCCGAACCTTGAACCTGAACCTCGCGTTCGGTTCGGTCCAGTTCGAGTTCGAACCGATAGGTCGAACCGAACTTTCCCAACACTAGACGTGATTCGGAGATGGCGGTTAAAAGGCGCTCGTCGAAGTCAAGTCGATGGGCATCATCCAGGCAACGTGATCTGGCGCGTCGATCGAGGGAAGTGAGACACATATCAACAACAAGGCACGACGGCTTGAATATGAGGTGGTGGTCCCCGACGTAAATCGAAATGGGAAATATAAAGATCGATGAAAAGGGGAGCACAAAATAGTGTCGCTCAAAGTTCTCCTACTCACGCTCTTACTCACGCTCCTACTCACGCTCCTACTCGCGTTCCTACCCGTTTTCCTACTCCGAGTAGGAGCACCAGTAGGAAGCCAAAAAAGGAGACTTTTTGCCAGTAGGAATCTCAAGGGCTCCTTTTTGCAAAATTTCTCCTACTTGAATTTCCTTCTCAGTGACTATTGCTCTTTACCCCGATATTTTTTCACAAAGTTGTAGCATTTCTCTACGCACACTGACCTATATAGCCAGCTCCTTGGCCTTTTAAACCTTAGAAAACATTTGCGACATTTTTGTTTTCCTACTAATCTCCTACTCGCAAATTGGGTGGGGGGGGTTTCAAAGTTGCCCATTTTAAGCTCCTACTAATCGTCACATTTACACTCCCTAATCCTTGCCATGCAATAATGGCTTGAAATATATGGCTCAAAATTGACTGGGGGGTGCAGAATAACATTTCAGATAGACTAGATTTTACACAAAAGAAAAAGTTGCATTTTTGACCGAGAAATAACAAGTAGGAGCCGAAGTAGGAAGATGAGTAGGAGCTCAAGTAGGAGCAATTTTGAACGACACTAATGCCGTGGGGAGGAATTAAACCTCCGCATCCCTCTGAGTTAGATAGCAGACAGGAGTAAGATGAGGGTGACCACCTTGGGCCATGACGGCTTGAATATTCTCTGGTAGTCCTTGAGTAAACCCCTGTCACGAGAAATAGAAACATTGACTGAGAGAGGGGAGCGGTAAAAGAGCTCACACTCCTTACAAATGCCGTCGGGAGGAATCAAACCTCCGATTCTCTCTGTATTTTCAGGATGTGCACTAATCTTAGCCTAGATGAGGGGCAACCGCCTTGGTCCATGACGCGCGCGCCCAGTGAGAATGGTGTCGAGTCGGAGCAAGGCAGAATGAGGCAGAGGAAAGCATCAACGCGCTACTCAATACTCAATTTCCCTCGAGTGTGTTCGAGCGAGCGCAAGCCCCATCATATTTTTCATAATTATACCGCTGGTATCGTACGAGCGGAGATCTTTTTTTTTGACGCTGCCTGCCTTTGCCCCACATCAAATTTTACGGTACAGGCGACGTCGAAATTGCTCGAATGTTTTGGCACGTGCCCGCTTGCGATTTGGTTGACCTTGGGTTGATCGTCGTCCCCTCTTCCCCCCATGTCCCTCCTACAAACTGCAAGCCAGTTCTTCCCGCCCACAACAGGCATTCTCTCTCGGTCGTCACAATATCAAACATACGGACCCTGGTCCCCGTCTGGTCTGGCTCCTTCTGGTCCTGTACTCGTTTCAAAGTTTCAGTTGCTTGCACCCTCAATATTTCAATCGGGAATTGGAAAATTCTGGTCTCTGGGCATATTTCCTCAAGTTCAAGGTTCTTTTTGTTGCAAAACCCGCAAGGTATGGCTGTCTTTATCATGCAAGATCAACCCTATCGAGCCCGGGCGAACCAAATTCAAAATGTCTACATGCAAGCTCTGTCTGGGTGCTTCAATCAATTTCTACCCCGTCCCAAGGTCTCTAGCATCCCTGAAATTCTGTTATGGGTAGTATGGGCCCTCCTTGTCAGCGGAGGGTGAGTGGGACTTGGGCTGGAGCGTGTGGGAGTGCATGGGTACCTTGACAGCATCTGAGATATTTTTGAATTTATGCGTCTCTTTCTCCCTCGAAGCAGCCAGAATATTGAGTGAAATCAAAGGCAACTCTCGAGTAAATATACTCTCGATGCGACTCGATGTCCCTCGATAGCTCTCGATATCACATCAAAATTGAACGAGTGAGACCGAGACATGCTCGAAATTAGCGAGCGAGAACGAGCCACTTGCTCCAGCTCTTTCTCGCTCCCTCCGACTCGACGCCATTCTCACTGTCAGGTACATGACGGCTTGAATACCCTATGTGTTCCCGAGGAAATCCCACTGAGCACTGGTGGTAAAGTGTGAAATAAATAAAAACCAAACCTCTGCGTCAACTCATTAACCCCCCCCCGCACATAACCGGGGCGACGGCTTGAATATGTTGTGGGGGCCCTAAACAAATACGAACGAGTTGGAAAGCAATGCAAAAGCGAAAGCGAACAAAGAGGGGATCGGCGAGTAAAATAAGCTTGAGGAACGAAATGCCGCCGGGAGGAATCGAACCTCCGTCTCCCTCTGGAATTGTTGACATCATCGTAGACGCGGAGGGCGACCGCCTTGGTCCACGACGGCTTGAATGCGCTGTAGTTGTCCCAACAAAATCCTGAGCAGGAAAGAATTAAAGAGTGGTGATGAGGGAGGCGAGGCGAATAAAAACGTAGAGAGAGCTCTCACGCCGTCGGGAGGAATCGAACCTCGATTCCCTCTGTATTAGTGTCCAAATCTCCATCCACAGATGAGGAGGGGCGACCGCCATGGGTCACGACGGCTTGGATATGTTGAGATAACCCCTGCGTAAATCGGAAGACCAAGAGGCTCCTTGGAATACGTCCCGACCGGCGACGGCGGACACGGCGCATTTGCTGAAACCCAGAAGCGTCCAGAGGCTCACCTAGAGGGTCCTGCGTCAGTTAAAAGCGCGGCTAAGAGGTATTTGGATGAGAACCAGTGCAGCTTCGGAGAGAGCGTGGTGCCACTGAACTTGAAGGAGGCATTGAGGAGGCATGTGAGCGTGTTATGTGGCCTTGTTTGGACTTCCTTCCTCTTTCGTCCAATGACATCCTGGCTTCGCCCTCGGCGTCCACCTCGAGCTATACAGCGTATATCCTTCCTCGACGCTCAGTGTATGGCATCGTAATCTAATCCACACCAGCGGCCTGAATTAGCTGGCATTTGCCCGGTCTTTCGTCTTTTTTCGCGCAACAGTCACAAAGTCTAAGAGATTTAAGTTCTCTGCTGTTTTCTGCGGGTGTGCCTTGGAAATCGGGTAACAAGACCGTCTTATAGTCCCAACGGAACGGACCAGACGAACAACCTCGTGTCTTTGGCTTGTCAGAGACAGCTCCGCAACAACTCTGCAACCCTTGAGCGCTGAGCCTTGAATCAGAATCGGCGGATGCCAAAGAGATGCAGGGGCCTTACGTGGCTCCCGGCAGGCGTGTCGGATGCGCTGATCCAGCACGGTGCGTTCGCAGTTGTCCATTTTCCTACGTCTCACCCCGTGCCGTAGCCGAATTCCGTGGACCAGCGAGTCGAAGGGGCATGAAAGATGTATATGCCTGCTTCCTACCCCTTCCTACCCTCGTAACCGCCCCACGCAATTGCCGATGCGTGCTTCCGGACACCACAATACTTTCCGCCAATGCAGAGGACGCCCTGTATGTCAAGCGCATGGCACTATACCCATTCCTCCAGGCCTATCCGATCCCAGTCGATCCGCAGTCGATGATACCATGCCCTGGCTGTGCTGCCTTTTGTAGAGGAGGCCCACGGTGCGCTACTAATGCTGTCTGCATCAGCCCTCCGTCTCACAGCTTGCGTTCCAGCCAAAAGAGAACGTAGTCAATTGGCCACGTCGCTGTGTTAGACCTGGGAGGGATTCGGGGCCCGTTCGCGCGCTGCAGCCGCAGTCGCACAGGGTGGCCAGTGTCGTTTTTGGAAGGAGGGAAGGTCTGCGCAGGATCCATGAGAATGCCGCAGAGGAAGGACGGCGGGCGCCAGTTGACGCATCGACCCAGTCGAGTGGAGCCCGATCCGATCCCAGGTACGTACGGCTTGCGCATCTCGCGTTGGGGTCATCTGCTGACGCGGATTCCAGGATACCTACCACTATGGTCACCGCGCCCTTCGGCAACGCCGCCGCGTCGCACATTATGAGGACGGTGCAATAGACCTCGCCATGATCGTGCAGCCCTCAAGGTATGTACCGACCCCTCCCCCCCTGCCGCGCTGTGTACCCCAGATCCTGCGCCGGCGTCAGCCGCGTCCGTATGTAAGGAACGACGCCGTCCGGTTTACGCATCGGCGCTGGTCTGCCTTCAAGTAGAGTCGCAGCACGTCGGGGACCCGGCGGCGTCCATCAGTGCAGTATCCGTGTGGCGCCAATCGGCCGGAAGCCGTTGACGAGCGCCGAGCTGGCGGGCGTTTCGCCTTCGACCACAAATTTCCTTTCACGAAGCTGTGTGCTACCGTCCCGCCCCAATGCTCGACACCCGTCCCCCTCCCCTCGCGTGCTCGACGCGCGTCATCCTCAAGTGGACTCGGCTCCCATCCACCCCCTCCCCGGCGCCGCGACGATGGCGTGCGGATGGGCACCGTGACGGTATTTCTGTGCGGAGGCATCTGGAGGCGGATCGACGAGGCAGTAGAGCGCTATGGACCACGACGCCGAGGGGCGGGCGAGTCACCCTCAGCCCCTCCTACATGTGCGCGGCCAGCTTATTGCGGCGCCGCTGTCGTCCCCGATATTCGCCCTCGTGCCCGTGCGTGCCAGCGATGACGCTTGTGTCCGTGCACCGTTGTCTGTGCCTCCGTCCGCCCCGCCTCTCTGGGCGTTGGTCTTACTCTCCATCTCCAGCACCTCCGAGTCCGCCCTCTCTCAGTACCGCGATATGTCCGCATCCGCATCGCCATGGGATCTAGTATCACCTTTATTTGGACGGTCAAGCAGCGACGGGACAGAGATCCGGGAGTGGCACGGGAGTACGCCTTCGCGCTTTCTGATGCGCAAGAATCCGACGATGATGCGCGCCCGGAGGTAGCAATGCCGAACCCCATCTCGCGCCCTCGTCCCTCACACCACCTCACACCACACCCGCCGCTCAGCGGGGATCTCTTCAGCAATTGAGCCCTCATTAAGCGCCCGATGGCAAGGCATCTTGCGACGCGCCTTCGCCGTGCTTCGGGGCCATGGGCAGCCCCACGCTGCGAATGCGCCTAGTATGATGCGTTGCCGCACTTTTTACTGCATCCGCCCTCCGTCTCACACACCTCGCGTTTAGCTGGTGGATCCGCCGCTAACTCGCTGCCCCAGAGGAATTCGCGGCCGCACCCGGAACGCGGCAGAGGCTAGTGTCGCTTTCGGAGGGAAGATCTGCGCAGGACTCGCGCGCGCGCTGCACAGTCACCGCTGAAGCATCGAGCAGCGGGATCCGACCTCACGTATGTGGCCATTGTATGCCCAGCTTGATGGTCATCCGCTGACGCTTATCCCAGATAATTTCATGGTCGTGGTCATCGCGCACGGAAGGGCGCGATGCTGGAGGTCTTCTACCGCTCTTTACCGGACGGTGCTCCGCTGGATGACATCCCGGCGGCCACGATCGTGAAGCTCCTACCGTGAAGGTATGTCCCCTTCCACTCCGCCCCATCCCGCCCGCTGACGCGCTGTGTATCCTAGATCCTGCGCCGGCGTCCGCCCTGTTCGTATGTGAGCACCGCCGCCGCCCAATGTACGCCCCTGTGCGAGTCTGCCTTCAAGTCGTGTCACATCACGTTCAGGATCCGCGCGGCGTCCTTCCGCGCGATATGCGCGGCGCGGGCCGTGCCAGCAATAAACGCCACGCCACGAGGAGTCGAAACTGGCGGACGCTCTGTCTTCGACGCACCCACCGCGCGTCCCGCCCCCGATGGCCGCGTACGCGCCCGAACATGGACGCGATTTGCGCTCTCGCCTTCCCCTCACCACTGCTTCCTCCCTCCGGCTCAGCAGCGATGGGGGCCTCTGGCGTATGCGGATGTGGGCGAGACTATTACCAACGCTGCGGGACACAGGGGACGACGGCCACGGATATGGGGGCGGTAGCCGGGGGAGCGATATTTGGTCGATGCTCCGGCGGGCGGGGACCACGACGGCCGGCGCAGGTCACGATACGAGCTCGGTCGCTTATGGAGGCGCCATGACGCTCATGCCCGCCGTACGACTTCCGCCCGCGCTGTTTCTCTGTGCCTCGCGCGCATTCAGTGTGGCTGTCGGTGTGGTTTGCAGCTGCATCCTCCGTGGTGACAGCCGCCGCTAGGGTCTCTAGCTACTGGTGAATACCTGGCGACGGGCGATAGAGCATCGACGAGGCAGCTCGAAGTGAGGAAGCCCTCCCGCTCCTTCTGATGCGCACGAGCTTGGCGAAGGTGCCCACGACGACAGCGAGGACGAGGCCTATCACCGTCCCATCTCGCTCCGCCACCCTCCCCGTCCCTCACACCACCTCAAACCCGCCGCTTAGTGTACCAGGATCCATTCTGCAATTAAAGGCCATTGATCGCACCATGACGGTACATCTTGCGACTCGCCCGCCGTGCTCGGGGACCCTCACGAGAGCGCGGGGAACAGCAAGGTATGCCCCTCTACCCCGCCTTCCTCGCGTTTTCCTAACGATGCGCGTGCTTAGGTCTTGTCGGCGCGGCGTCTTTCCCTCCAGGCGCAGTCTTCGGACGCGCCCGTCGAATGCGCTCCCTGCAGCGGGAGAGGATCTCGCGGAGGCTGTCATGCATGCACGCCGCCAGCAGTCTCGCTAACCGGCGTTCCAATCCCCAACCCGGACGTCCTGCCACCGCTCCTATTCTAGCCAGCGCGTACCGTTTCCGCGCGGCCTTCGCGGATCCACCATCATCGTCCCAAGATACACGGGCAGACCCCCAACGTCCTCTTCCTTTCGACTCCGGGATGTACGCGCAGGATGACCCCTTACCGACCGCCCTCGCTGCGATCCGCGCCTCCGCCCCGATGACGTGGCGCTTCCAGCTGCTTGTCCTCGCGCTCCTGCGATGCTCGCACTAGCGCCCAGCCATTACCGCCCGTCCTCTTTCCGCGCCCTGCGTACTCCACCTCCTACCCACCGCTCGCAATTGCCTGTGTCCCCGTCCGACGCTCCCGCCGCGATGACGTGTCGCGCCCATGGGCACCACTTCCAGCTCCTCGTCCCAGCGCGCTGCGTACCTCAACTTCCATCCCCGCACGAGTACACGACCGCGCAAGATGCGACTGACTCATCAGCGCCTGCTGTGACGTGGTGCACGGTGCTCTGTGTATGGCCGGCGCTTGGAGTTGATTACTGCCGTGCACGAAGATTCGAGCGCCAAAGTCGGTCGAGCATTCCCCTCCGCGTCCATTGCCGCCACGAACGCCGCTGGGGATGGGAACCGGAGCACCTCCTCGTGCTCCGCTCGGTTTCCGTGCCTCGCACCTCCCCCAGAATTACTAGCAGAAGTATTAGCAGAACAAAAATGTTGCAAATGTTTTCTAAGGTTTAAAAGGCCAAGGAGTTGGTTCTATAGGTCAGTGTATGTAGACAACTTTGTGAAAAAATATTCCGAGATAAGTAAAGAAGAGGTGGATCGGGGAAAGTGGGACGTGACCGTGACGGTCACCACTTTCTTGCTCTGTCGCGTACCACGACGCGATTCGCGATTTCTTTCGCCCACCCACCACGTTTCCCTTTTATTCATTCATACAATTCCAGTGTTCGCGTAGAGTTGGCGACGTGCCTTTGGCGCACCCATCCGTCTCCCCCGGGAGACCTCTCCTTGCGCTCAGAGCTGGCCTCTCGCGCTCGCATCCATTTCCCCTCGCGGCGGCGCGGAGCGCGACCTCAGTCGCCTCCCAGCAGTCCGCCGCAGGCGGTGCGAGGGGAGAGCCTTCGGCTCTTCCCCCCCACACGCTATATCTCAATCAACATGATTGATTGGATATCGCGTGTTTCTCTCTCCTGACTCACACGGCTCGATAGAGCCTCCTTCACTTATCGGGGTAAAGAGCAGTAGTTATTGAAAAGGAAATTCAAGTAGGAGAAGTTTGCAAAAAGGAGCTCTTGAGACTCCTACTGGCAAAAATTCTCCTTTTTGTGCTTCTTGCTCGTGCTCCTACTTGGAGTAGGAAAACGAGTAGGAGCACGAGTAAGAAGCATGAGTAGGAGACCAAGTAGGAAATTTTTGAACGACACTATTGTACCAGCCTGCAGAAGAGTTCCTGACACGTCAGTAGCGTGTCGAGCGCGAGTGGAACACCCCTAAACTCCGGGCCGAGATTGGCACGTGACCGTTCACTCTCTTCATAAAATTGAAGTTTAAACTCCGCCCGGATATCACCCATGGCTCAACGGCTCCGAGGCGAAGTCCCTGGGGAGCATGGCGCGCTCTCATTGTGTATTAATATTACCAAAATATCGAGCCTTATTCGATACATGTATAGTGCTAATGGACCCAAGTGGTACCATCAGGAAAACACTCCATTGGTAATACTGCTAGATTACACCAAACTTGGTGGTAATTCAGTCAAATATGTTCAATATCTTTCATTAGGCTTCTAGTAACATGGCGAGAAAATTACCTCTAATTTCGGTGCAAGTTAGAGTGCTTTCACCGCCGGTTTTTTCTTTTAGTCGTTGAATTCAGTCTGATACGGGCAGCTATTTCTCTCACATTCCAGGAAATGGTGGCAGAAATGCCCAACGGCAGCTTATATTAAAATGTCAGGTACATATAACAACTACGCAGGCGACAATTAAAGATATGTACTAAAAGTCGAGGAGATATATATAACATTAAAATATCAACGGGATACGAGTGGTGAAGTTGATGATCATTACCGAGGAACTAGTCGGTCGGACTCGGGTACGTTGACAAGATTGATGCAGGTGGCGGAGCTTCCAGCTGTTGCCGGGGCCGCTTTGGTGCTGATGCTATTAACAACATTAGCGGCGGGCTCAAAAAAAAAGAAAAAAGAACTTACGTGACATTAGTGAAGAGCTGGTGAAGAACTTTGACATCTGTGCATGGAATGCATGCGGAAAAAAGGTCAGTAGGGTGTGGAGTAAATTTGATATCCACATACCTCCGTGCTTGACAGATCACAGGTCAGAAGGGAATGCAGGTGAAGGGTTAGCGGGTGTGCGAGTTGTGAGCAGGATAACGTACACCAGATCAGTGTAGACGATGAATACATACCATGATAATCTGTTTCCCGCTGGTACGTCGTGCGTTGGCTGCCAAACATCAGTGCGGATGGGCCTGGGTTCGGCGTGCTTAGGATATACATGGTCAAGGGATATGCGACGTACCTGCTGTGGTCGACTTGATGTCCGGAACTCCGCAGAAATATGGGACGGCCTGGGATGATTGCAGACCCTGTGAAAATTCGTAAGTGAGACAATTATCGAGGAATAGTTGCACGGCACGCACCGAGCGCAGTCCATCAACACAAACACAGGAAAATGCGACCAGCGGGCGGGTAAGCTGATGAGCGAGTAACCTCCAAAAAACGGAAGGGAAAGAAGAGTAAGGTGAGGAGAACAAGTGAGGACCAAGGGGAGAAGATGGGGATAATTCTATTTGGCACCCCCCGGTGCCAAAAGCACCCGGGGTGCTACTATGTAGCACCCCCATGATTATGTAAAGTGTGATAAGATTGCCCATCGTGCCGGGCCGCCATAACCCGGTAAGCCCCCGCGCAGGAAAACAATGAGCAAACTGTGAATATATCAAGCCTAGTATACCAGTTAAAATACAAGAACTGATACAATTTTTGGCACTTACTGGGAGACAGTAACATCATGTGGTCGTTTCCGTGACTGCTAACCCGCTACTTCGCAAGCAATAGGATGATTCAATGAAATGGCACACTATTCTAGTAAGCCAAACCATTCTATTCCACATTACAAACAATTCCTGGTTTCAATTTCCGCTCATTTAACAGCCCAGGCAATATATAGGCCAAACTTGACCCATCCAAAGCACAACAAAGTTCGATTTAAATTGTGAGTCCACTGAGTATGGCACACTATTCTAGTAAGCCAGACCTTTCCCTTATATGATATGAACGATCACTGGTTTTTATTTTCAGCTCCCTCAACAGCCCAAGAAAGTTGCAGCCTCCAACTTGATCTGCTCTGCTGATACTCAACACACAGCAAAGTTCGATTTAAATTGTGAGACCACCCAGTACGGCACACTATTCTAGTAAGGAAAACCCTTCCCTTACACGATATGAACGATTGACGATTTTTAGTTTCAGCTCATTTAACAGCCCAGGACAATTCCAGCCTCAGACTTGATCTGCTCTGCAGACACACAAGGCATAACAAATAAATTGTCAAGCTCACATTCAAGATAGTAAATACCATGTTCAACCCGCCCTCCCCCAAGGGCAGCTGGTTATGTTGTGCCCTGGCTGATGACAGCCAGAGCAGCGACTTTGACGGCGTCCCTCAGAGTGATCCGCCGAAGCTCCTTGAGACCTAGACCCTCCACCTCCTCGAGGTCTACCTTCGCTCCGCCCGATCAGCCTTTGAGTCAAAGGCTTGCCTTTGCGATTAATCGTAGGTGGGTCATGAATCCTATCAGCCCTAGCCTCCATCTCGGGTTCGTTTCTGGCAAATGATAAATGCTGTACTCTGTGCAAGAGATCCTAGGCAGGCAGGCACTCACCGAATTTCTTCAAGTCTGCTCCGAAGCACATCGAGCTGCTCGTCGGTCTGAACTCCACTGATGAGCGACCGCAAGTCTGCCTGAACTGCAGTATAAACAACTCGTTGAGAAATCGTTTGAGTGGGGGGTGGTGGAGTTGTGGCTGCATTTTCCAGTGACAGTCGGGGGTGAAGCTACAGGGTTTGAGATGAGCGACCCAGGGAGAGATATAGCTGAAAATCTAATGGTGTGATTTGTCTGTTGGTTCAGAGTAACTGTTGCAGTTTGGCAAACATCGAGGGGGGCCATCTACAAACAGGAATATCAGTAATAGATCCCTACTCGTTGATGAAAATCGGGTGCACCGGGCTCTGATCAAGGAGATATGGAAGGGAAGGCCAGGTACCCTCACCCAGGCAATGGAGTAGTGGCGACAGACAACACCTAAATTTGTACCCATACAGCAGTCACAGAGGTAGCGACCGTCTGGAAAGAGAGCAATGATGTGGGTTGCTCCGCTTTCTGTGTGCTTGATTTTGAGCAGATGAGAGGGAACGAGCCCTTCTCTCGCACAAGACGCAAAAGGAACCTAGACCTAGTCCCCATATAAGCCCTGTCATTAACGAAGTCATTTCTCGCACGCTGAAGAGGTCGGGGGATATTAGATGGATTGTACACAGAAAATTGAGAATGACCTACCTGCTCTTCATTATTTTCCCAGTCATACCCAGGCTCCGAGTCGCTCAGTGCAAGAGCATACTCTGACTGGGACATAAATCAGTGCCAAAGCAAGATTGCGATAGAGGGGACGGAAGGCTCACCCAGTTGCGTACTCCGTCAGGCAGCTGAAGAACATGAGCAGTATAGAACATTGACGAGGACATCTGTTTGTAACAGGTCTGCACAGCGAACGGCCCGGTATATTTGCGCAACAGTTCCAAAATTGGCTTGAACAGCGTGTCGAGCTGAACAAGCGTAAGATCGGAAAGATAGATAAGATCACGTGGGGGGTGCCATATAACACATTTCTATATGGCACCCGGGGTACTGTGGCACCGGGGGGTGCCAAATAGAATTATCCAGAAGATGGGGGGAAAGGAAGAAAGATATTTGATGTTGTTGCGGCAACATCAAAATGAAGCACCATTTTCGCAATCATGCTGTCATCCAACGTGGTTTATCGCCGGACGCAATGCATTGTGTCGCTGGAAGGACTTTGCCGGACGTGATGCATTGTGTTTTGATTGTGTTCAAGGACGGACTTAGAACATTTTCGTCTTCGCCGCAGGCATCGTCTCATATATGATTTCCTTTGACTGAGTATGTCCTACCATTAGTTTTCATCGGCTTCAAAGGCTTGAATTTGTCAATGGCACCAATCACCAAGCTGTTCTGAAGCTGGTTCAGAAAACGGAATAAGTAGGTGCGATAATGAGATGATCCAGTCGTTTGCTCATAAACCCTGATCACACCACTGTACTCGGTTGAGTCTGCCCACAAGGAATGCCGCTTAAGATTTTTTCATACTTTTTTTTTTCAAATTGGAAATGCCATGGTAATTTTACAAATTTGACTGAAATTTGCGACCATTCACCCCAATTCCCTGGTCTTCAACAGAATTTGCAAGTCATAATGAAATTGGAGGGAATTCGGGGTAATTTAGGAATGTAGTGTTTTCCTGATGTCACACCTACCAGCTCATCGCTAACCAATCGCTAACGGAGCAGTCCAACTGCCCGATGTGGCAATCACCGGTCATAAACGAGCGTGGTACTCTGGCTTTCCATATTCGAGCGATACTGCGGAGATAACAGACTATGCATTAAAATTGTGGGTCATGGTCTTTGGCTAATCCTTACCTTCCCTAATAATGGAAAAGACTGGCCGCTACACAGACTGCTTCTACTCCATCGGGATGACATTTAAAATTTCAAATCCGCAGACCGCAATATTTTCGCCTCTCACTACACTGCTCAGGCCTCACCGGCGCGTGGGCCGGGTACAGTGTACTTGGGACCCGGGCAGTGAAGGGATCCATGCCAGCAAGGTACGTGAAGCTCTAGGATGTGGGGTGAGCGTTATATAGCGGGATAAGGGTGCACGGACCATGCCATTTGGCGGTATTTGGTCTTACCTGTGTCGCGGTCAAGATGAGTCATCTCGGAGGCGCACGGTGAATTGTCGAGTTGGGTTGATGGAGCCGCGAGAATGAGCACGACCTGAGCGCGTCGCTCCCAATTTCCTTCGGCATCCGCGCCGTGACGGATGTGCACACCCTGCCCCACCAGCGGCCCGTCCTTCGTCTCCGGCCGCGCAGGCTCCCTCTTTCGCAGCGCTGCCGCCTGGCACTGGCGCGCGCGCGTCCGCGGCTGCATCCCCGATCCGTACAGGTAGCACCCGCGCCCTGGCCCGCGTTCGCCTAGTATCCCTCCACCTGCAACTACGTCGCATCAGACTCTCCGCGGCGATGGGTACTGCCCGGAGGCCGTAGCCAAAGTTCGCGGCCGGCACCAGAAGTCAAGGGCGGCACGATGGAGGTTGGCGAGGCGAGGCTGAATACCGGCTTGAAAAAAGGCTGGACGCCGATGATGCGTGTAGGTGGGCACCAGCTGCATGCAGCACCCGCAGCGCAAGTGGCGCGAAGGAGCGGAGCTGGCTACGGCGATGGAGGTCTAGGCCAGTGCAGGGAAGAAGCAGAAGCCTCTCAGTCGCGTCGAGCTGGGTCGAGCACTGGGCATACCGCGAACAATCGGGACGCGCCACCGCACCGTCGCGCGATCGGTATTATGGCTGCTAGTACTTCTGTTGGTACTTCTGGGGGAGGTGCGAGGCACGGAAGCCGAGCGGAGCGTGAGGAGGTGCTCCGGTTCCCACCCCCTGGGGCGTTCGTGGCGGCAATGGACGCGGAGGGAATGCTCGACCGACTTTGGCGCTCTAATCTTCGTGCACGGCAGTAATCGACTCCAAGCGCGCTGGCACGCCGGCCATACCCAGAGCACCGTGCGCCACGTCACAGCAGGCGCTGAGGAATCGCACCTCGCGCAGTCGCGTACTTCTGCGGGCACGGAAGCCGAGGCACGCAGGGCGCTGAGACGAGCGGCTGGAAGTGGTGCCCAGGTACGCGACATGTCGTCGCGGCGGGAGCGTCGGACGGTGACAAAGGGAGTTGGGGGCGGTCGGTACGAGGTGGAGTGTGCAGCGCGCGGAAAGGGGACGAGCGGCGATGGCTGGGCAGTAGGAAGAGCGGGCGAGCAGCAGGAGCGCGAGGAGGTGCTCCGACACGCGACACGTCATTGGGCCGACGGCGGAGATCGCAGGTCGGTGTCGTCATGCGCATACATCCCGGAGTCGAAAGAGAGAGAGACGACGCTGGGGATCCGTCTGAGTATCTTGGGACCGTGATGCTGTAGACACGAGCGGAGATCGCAGGGAAACGGGACACGCGGGCGACAGCAGTAGCGGCAGTAAGGCTTCGCCTTGCTACGGTGGCTGCTGATCGCCATCGTCGGCCGCAGCAGGACGTGCGCTCGTCCGAAGACTGCGACGCCGCGCGGACAAGATCTGAGCACACAGATCGTCAGTGAGACGCGAGGAAGGTAGGGTCGAGGGCGTACCTTGGTTTCCTGTGTGCTCTCGATTGAGGGACTCTAGCTGCGCGTTGCAAGATGCATCTTCATTGGGTGCTTAATTGCAGAATGGATCCTGATACACTGGGTGGCGTTTTGAGGTGGTATGAGGAACAGACATGCATGGCGGCACGAAGTGGGAAGGGGATGGGCCTGGTCGTCGCATCATCGCCGAGTTCCTGCGCACCAGAAGGATGGGGAGGGAAAGCGGGAAAGATTTGAGCACGCGCACCGTCAGCAATACGCGGGGCAGGCGGGGCGGAGGGCACCTTGTTATCCCCCACGCGCTCTCCATTGAGGGCCCCGGAGCACGACGAGGGCGAGTCGAAAGATTCACCGTCACCGGGCGCTTAACGGGCGCTTAACGGGCGCTTAACGGGCGCTTAATGGCTGAATGGATCCTCGTACACTATAGCGGGTTTTGAGGTGGAATGAGGAACGGGCAGGAGTGGCGGATGGGACGGGGATGGACCTCGGCGTCGCTGCTTTCGTGCACACATCATCGTCGACTTCTTGCGCATCAGAAGGAGCGCGAGGGCGTACTCCCGTGCCACTCCCGGATCTCTGTCCCGCCACTGCTCAATCGTCCAAATAAAGGTGATTCTAGATCCCATGGCGGCCGGGGAAGGCAGGTGCCGACATATCGCGGTACTGGGAGGGATGCCGGACAGGCTGGAGGGACCGGGCAGTGAAGCCCATAGCGCGACCCGCCCGCATCCCGTCGCTCATCGCAGCAAGATCCTCCGCTCGGCGGCAGTATCGACGTTTGATCCGCCATCGCCTCCATGGTCGTGTTACATTGTCCGCGCAGCGATGTCTCTTACTCGCATCCAGAAGCTCGCGGCGAACCGGAGGGGAATCAGGTCCCAGAAGTGGAAGCCTCGGATCCAGCTTTGTGCTAATGCCGACGTGCACGCGATGGTCTCGGGGGCAGGTATCGGTGGGGGGCCGCGCAGCTTGGTGAGAGGGAGGATGTGGACGGAAGGCGTACGGCGACCCGCCGGCCCAGGGTTGTCATGATCACGAGAACGCTCAACTCCCTCGTCGATCCGCCCCGCCTCTAGATGCTTCCCCCGTGCTCGTCCCCGTCCCCGTCCCCGTCCTCATCCGCACAGCAATCTTGCTGAGCTGCCTATCTGCACCCCATCGTCGCAGCGCCGGGGAGGAAGTGGTGGTCGACGGGAGTAGAGTCCACTTTGAGGATGAGGCGCGCCAAGTACCTGAGGGAAGTGGAGCGGTGTCGGGTATTGGGCATCGTAGCGCAACGCGCAGCTTGGTGGGGGAGTGGATGTGCGGCGAAAACAGAACGTCGCCAGCTTGAGGCTCGTCCAAGTAGGTCTAGCTGCAGGCACTACACCTCTCGCAAGACTGGGGACGGGCGGATATGGATGGACGCTGGCGAATCGAGCACATCCTCGCGTGCGGTTTCGAGGGACTCTGAGGGAGGACCACCACGGCACTGGGTACCTCGGACGGCGGCGTTGCTCACATACGGACGGGGCGGACCCCGGCGCAGGATCTAGGGTACCCTACGCGTCAGCGAGCTGGATGCAGGGGAAGGGGAGAGTATATACCTTGATGCGGATAAGGGCCACGAGTTAGTTGAACACCTCGAGGACCGTCTCCCATCGCAGAATGCGGCGACGGCGCTTGCGGGTGGCCGCGATGCCTACGGATATGATGAAGTGTACCCTGCAATAGGCGTCAGCGGATGACCATGAAGCTGGCGTATAAGGGCCACATACGTGAGGTCGAGCCACCCCAGCAGCTGCGTTAAGAGACCTGTGCAGACCGAGTCGAGACACCATGCCTCCGAAAGTGACACTGAACCTCTCCTGCCTGCCGGGTGCGGCTGCGCGGATTCCTCCCGAAGCTCTACGTCCGGAATTGACTTTCTAATCATTGGGATGGATTCAGCAGGTGGAGGGCGAGTTGTGTGAGAACACACCGTGACGACTACTGCTGCGGGAAACGGAAAGTCCTCGCAGCTCCCTCCAAGTCCGCGGTTCTGATTCGATATCTTCCAGCCGGTCACGTTATAGGACGAGGCAAAGACGCGAGGTGATTCTCATCCTCTGGCGAGTTTGGACTCTACTGTAAGATTGCCGGCTGCCAGGTTACCTGGACGAGAGTTGAAGTAGAATCGTGGTCGAATCTCTGAAGATCGCACTACTGCGCGAAAGAAATGCTACAATTGCGAGCCAAGGCCAAGCCCTTCAATGGAGTGTGTGTTTTCAGGGATGGAGCGTCGAGGAACGATACACGCATGGTAGCTCGAGGTGGACGTCGAAGACGAAGATATCGATGTCGTTGGACGGAAGAGGAAAGAGAGCAAACACAGCCACACAACACTCTTTTCGTTCGTTCCACCCACCACCACACGCTCTCCGAGGCTGCGCTGGTTGTCATCCAAAACAACTCTTGGCTGCGCTTTTTTCATCCCCATTCTATGACTCCGGAATCTGTACCGGTGGACCTCTGGACCTCTGGACGCTTCTGACTTTCAGCAAATGAGCGCTGAGTCATGCGCCGTCAACTACTGTATCCCACCATCTATCTGAACTTCGGGTCGTATTAAAATGAGCCCCTTGTCCTTCTCATTTATTGAGGGATTATCTCAGAGTATTCAGGTCGTGGATCAAGGCGGTCGCCCTCCATCTATATAGTAATTACCTAATCCCATGCAGGGGGAATCGGAGGCTCGATTCCTCCCAAAGGCTTTAGTCATTTGAATCTGCTCTCACCCGGCCCATTGACCCAATTCTCAGTATACTCGCTAGGATTTTTCTTGGGAGCTTCACAGCTCATTCAAGCGGTCGTGGACCAAGGCGGTCACCCTCCCTATCTATCGCTCGCACTAGTAATCAGAGGGAATCGGAGGTTTGATTCCTCCCGACGGCATTCGAGGGCTGCCGTTAAAAACTTTTATCTTCCGGCACTGCATTCAACGTCTCCCGAATTCATCAGTTTCAAGGCGGATTAGGAATTACTCAGGGACCACCACAGCTCCTTCAAACTGTCGTGGCCCAGGCGGCTGCCCTCTAGAGCGGGAAGTGCCGGATACATAGGGAGGAGGAGGTTCGATTCCTCCCTACGGCATTGGGACGAATCAGTTGAAGCTTTTTATTCATTGCTCCCTCTCTCCGACGGTTTGCCAATTCCTTCCAACTCATTAGGAGTTACACAGGGACCACCTCGTATTTAGGCCGTTGTGGATCAAGGCGGTCACCTTCCCCATCTATCGCGCGCACAAGTAACCAGAGGGAGTCGGAGGTTTGATTCCTCCTGACGGCATTCAAGAAGGCTTCTTAAAAGCCTTTTATTCACCGATCCCCTCTCGCTCTCACATTTCTTTCCAGCTGATTAGGAGTTACTCAGGGACAACCACAGCATATCCAAGCTGTCGTGGACCAAGGCAGTCGCTCTCCTCATCTGTGGCATAAGATCTCCAGACAAATACAGGCGGAATCGGCCTCCCCACACGGCAGACAATACTTTGTCCTTTGCGATCCTAGGCCAGTTTGTCCTTTGCGACGGCTGGACTTTGTCCTTTGTTTAAATCCGGGCGCTTTGGCCTTTCGGGCTTTCCCGCGGCCACACTGCAACCTCGCGACGAAGTGCTATGTCCTTAATATACTTAAAATTCAAAGCAACTTTGTTTTAGTTAGAGACAAGCATATTTCACTGGTTAAAGGGAGATAGCTGAGGACACTAAGTAGAGGGAATAAAATGAAACAGAATCAAGTACGCAAAGCGCTGATCAAAGGCGCCCGGGCCGAATTTGGATTGCACAACTCGCCGACGTCCCGGCGCATCCGGAACGCGTCGCCGTAATACCGCCGATTCGCCCAGTCCGCCCATCCGACCGCCGGCGGTCGCCTCGTCTGGCCACCGACGCTGCCAGCGTGTCAAACGAAGACGTTGTCTGCCGTGGATGGCACCGCATCGCCGCCGCCCCCCTTGAACACCAACTTGCGGAACAAGGAAGGCCTCCGAGTAATTCAGAATTAGCGCGCTGTAGAATAATGTAATTCACTTGGCTTCAGCTTGTGTATAACTTGAACACCAATTTGCGGAACAAGCCAGTACAGCGCGCCAATCTAATCTGATCACATCAATATCAGTCTGTAACGAGAACAAAGCGGTCGCGATCCTCACCTTGTCTTGACCGTCCAGCACTGAAGTGGCTAGAAATGGAACCGGATCCAGAGGGCAAGAACAGACACTTGTGTGTCTGCCGCGCTCACGATTGTTGTAACCGAACCTGGCTCGCGAACGATGGGTCAACAAAGAACGGGAAATGGTATTCCTCAAAAAGCACCTTGAACACCCACCGTAAGGAGGAGGCCAGGCTTGTCGCATCCGGTGATTTGCCGGTGGTAAGACCCTATATGCGGTCAGGGAAGGGGATACTGATTCGCATTCAGATTCAGACTCACAAAGAAGACACGGTAAAACCAGCGCCGAAGGATAAGCTCCCCAGGGGTCTTAAAGCCGCGCGTGATGAAGGAAAGGAGGATACGAGTGAGTTTCGTGATTGTCTTGGGGGCAAGGCGTTGATTTTTTCTCTCTCAGGTCGCGCGGCTGCCCGCCGTCGTCTTACTTTCGTGGCTTGCACACTTGTGTCATGGCTGCATATCGTATGCCATGTCAGCCGAGAGGTCAGCAGCACGGTGCTCATGGTTTTGGGTTTCATCATCGCTATGTCCACCGCGTCAGACGCTGGATACAAAATCCCCAAAGATGTACGCACCGCAACGAAGTACCTCTCGATCGACCCAGTCATCGAACAGACGATCTGCTGTCCAAAATGCTTTCGAGCGTATTCTCTCGAGGAACTGCCGCAGATGTGCCTTGCCCGAGAAACGAGTGGTTCGAGGGCTTGCAACACTCCGCTCTGGGTGAAACGACAGACTCGGGCAGGCCCCAAAATTGTCCCCCGACGTCTGTATTCTACGCAGAACTTTCAGAGCTGGCTCTCCCACTTTCTATCCCGGCCTGGAATGGAGGAGCTGCTTCGGAAGTCCCATCTCCATCGACCAAATCCAAACAGGATGACGTCCCTGTGGGATAGCCCGGCGTGGCAAAGCCTGGGGACCTTCACGTCGGAGCCCAACAATCTCGTGTTCAGCTACTACATTGACTGGTTCAATCCGTTCCTCAACAAAATCGCTGGCAAGTCAGCGTCGTGCGGAGCGATCATAGCAGTATGTCTCAACCTGCCCTACGAGATGTGGCACCTCCAGGAAATGGTGTTCTTCGTCGGAATAACACCTCCTCCCAAAGAGCCCACGGTCACGACGATAACCGCACTCCTCGATCCGCCTATGAAACAGTTTCAGGAAATGTGGGAGGGAAAGACGGTGCCGACCTACGACCACCCCGAAGGCGACTTCTACCGGGTTGCGGTGCTCGCTGCCATTGGTGATCTTTTGGCGCTCAAAAAGGCGCTGGGCGCGGCGGGTTGCGGGGCCCACAACTTCTGTTCCTATTGCAAGCTCCAGCGGGAAGACATCGATCGGCTGGATCTCGAAAACTTCGAGCCGCGCGTCGGGTCGGAGGTCCTTGGAGCCGCCACCGACTGGCTCAATGCCACCACAAAAAAAGCTCGTCAAGCGATTTTTGCAGAGCACGGCGCTCGCTGGTCACCCTTCAACTGGCTGACGTACCGCGATCCAGTGAAGCACACGGTGTTGGGTCCTATGCACAACTGGGAGGGAGGCATCCTGCAGCACCACGCCCGTCTGAAATGGGGGATTGGCTCCGGTGTCAAGGCGGCGAGCACGGCCACGGTCGACGACGCATCTTCCTCCGACTCTGATGCGGAGATGGGGGATGTAGAGATGATGGACGTGGATGACGACGTGGAGGCAGAGCTCGAGGAACTCCTTGAAGACAGCCGGGTCAAGAAAGACGGGCCAGCCGCCCTCACTCGCCATACATTGTTCTTTTTCATCGACGAGGCCGAGGACAAGGTGTCGGGCGGGCGCGGCGAGGACGACAGCGAGGACGAAGAGGTGGAGGAGGACGAAGAAGCCATCTACGAGAGCGAGAAGCCCTCGCAGGTAGTTTTCGACGACGAGTGCATGGCCTTCATCCACGCGGGACTTGCAGCCGTCGTCATTCCCTCCTGGATGGATCGGCCTCCCGTTAACCTCGGAGAGAAAGTGCACGGAAAGCTGAAGGCCGACAATTGGCTTATGTTGTTCACCATCTTCTTCCCCTTGATCATTCCGGAACTCTGGTGGGGGACTGGACAGAAAAGGGACGAGAAATTGCTCCTGAATTTTCACGACCTAGTTGGTGCGACGAACATCCTCTGCTCTTATGAGGCGAGCCCAGCGCGGGCCGACGAGTACACCGCGATGTACCTCCGCTATCTCCGTACTTCCCAGTCCCTTTTCCCCGGTCTCACGACGCGTCCCAACCACCACTACGCGCTGCATAACGGTGACCAGATGAAATGGTGGGGCCCGATTATTGTGCTCGCCGAAAACCTGTATGAAAGCCACAACGGAGCCCTGCAGAAGATCAAGACGAACAACCACATGTGTGAGTCGAGGTTCATCGCGCTGTAATTGCCAACTTACGTGGAATAGGGGAGCTGGACCTGACGATGCTGCGCCAAATATGTCGACGGGGACGGCTGCTTGCCACGACTAAGGATACCGCCAAGAGCGGTAATTCGGATTCGCTCGTTGTCAAGGCCATGCAGGCGCTATCCCCTCGAGTCAGGACGCTCTCGTCGCGCATTGAATGCTCCTCACCTGGTGAAGAAACCGCCTTCAACGGTTCTGGGCCCGTAATGGACAGCGCGACGTACGAGCTGATTTTGCGCTACTGGAACCACACCTACTCCCCTCCATATATCCGCGCGGCAGACCTGAGGTTTGACCAGGTGGATAGGGTTGGCATTAGCTTGCACATCCTTCCTACTCGAGCCGTACAACTCACTACTTTGGAGCATAAAACCCGGACGTTCTCCGTCCTGCAGAAACACGACGGGAACAGCTCCATTTCCTTCCGTCACCCCTTCACGGGACGGAAGGAGCTGGGGATTATCCAATCCGCATGGGCGCAAATCTTGCAAGGAGAGAAGCGGACTTTCTTGGTCGTCCAGCCCCATACATTCTTGACTCCGACGGATTCGAAGAAGACACCCTATCACACTCATCTAAAATTCGCATGCACCGTCGGGTACATGGCGCCGTCGCGTCCGGAAGCGCAGGTCCTCATCGAGCCCAAGCACATTATCTTCAATATCCCGTACTTGGAGCGGCCGAAGGGGACGTTTGGGATCCAAAATGCGATCACCATCTTCGTGGACGCTGCGCAGAGGGGCCGGGAGTAATTAGGAGGAGGTGTCGTGAGATGGTCTTCAGGTGCGTGCGGGTTTCGGCCAGATGTGGAGGAAGGTCGTCTGAATTTGGGGGAGGAAGCTGGTAATTGGATAGACAATGTA
The DNA here is from genome assembly GCA_029204335.1 of Mycena vulgaris. Taxonomy (NCBI): domain Eukaryota; kingdom Fungi; phylum Basidiomycota; class Agaricomycetes; order Agaricales; family Mycenaceae; genus Mycena; species Mycena vulgaris. Next base: position 820,476 of record JARGYA010000030.1, read on the forward strand.
TCCGTATAATACAACACGAAGTTGCACTATGCAAAGGAGTGTGCCCGACGCGAAGTCAAGCAACCGCCGACCACCAACGCGAAGTTGGAGTTGACGGTGAGAGCCAGATGATGCGACATCACAAACAAACATTGTCTCACCGCCACTGTTTGCGGCATCGTCAGGCTCACGTCCTCGGGCTCAGCGAAGGGGGCGTGGTAGTCAAGGATTGTTGCATTATATGCACATAGGCAGCAACTATCGCGTTAATATTACATTTAGATCGCGGAGGAAAATGTGTGAAACGAGTCCAAGCGCATGGGCACGACAGCCGCACGACCAAAGAGCTCGTAGAAGCTTTGGACGTGGTACTGGGAAACTGCCTCCTCCAAGTTGTACATCGCATCCGAAGACCACTCCGTACGCCCCTTCGCGTCGTCGATTTGCTTGGGTCGCGCTGTCCCACCTTAATTATGTTTGCTATAAACCTTCAAGTTATGGAATTTTTGCATGACACGGAGAATAACGGAGATCAGCCCGATTTGACCCTATCAGACAAACATGACCAAATACTGCGGACTGTGGGCACAGTCGCTGCGGACTGCGGCACAGTCGCTGCGGACTACGGGTGGCTGTGCAGTCCGAGAGGTATATAAGAGCGGCAGGAACTCGGCCTGAAAAGTAGTTAACACCCCATATTTGTACCCGTTGACTACAGGATAAATTTACTACGCTTACTCATACTGCTGCTTGACTTGTCACGTGTAGTCAAGCATTTGTATAAGCCATACAGATTATCCGCAGCAAGAAGAACTGCGCCCGCAATACGCTGTCGACTGAGCTCGGCCCTGTATTGATTTGAATTACCGAATTACCGCAGCAAGAAAAGAACTGCGCCCGCAATACACTGTCGACCGAGCTCGGCCCCGTGTTGAATTGAAGTACCGATTACCGCAGCAGGAAAGAACTGCGCCCGCAATACGCTGTCGACCAAACTCGGCCCCGTGTTGATTTGAACTACCGATCACCGCAGAAAGAAGATCTGCGCCCGCAACACGCTGTCAGTTGACCTTGGCCCCGTGTTGATTTGAAATTACCGTACCGCACCGAACAGCCGACTCACCGCCGAATTCTTAGAAAGGCAATTTCTTACCGGAGGAATCGAACATTGTAGAACCTTCGAATAACGTCATTTCCAAGGCCTACAAGGGAAACATATTTTCCGCTCGACATCATTGGAGCCCACCGCGAGGGGAAATAATATCCTCTATCTCTCCTATATTGCCCTTCTTCGAACCTACCGAACCTACAGAACCGACCGACCGACCGACTAACCGATTTTGAAGACACCGAACAAACCGCAAGTATGACAAAGTTGAATGAATTCCTTAGTGAAGAACACCGTCACGAATATGACAGAGCGTTTCCCAATAACGCGGAGGCTGGTCCTTCTGGAGCAGGATATTCAGGAACCGCCAGAGATAAAGGGAAAAGGAAAGCTACGTATAGCCACTCACATCGATCAGTGTGGGACTACTCGGGGGATGAATATGTTAGTTCTCCGGAACAATACTCGAGCGACGATCAGCGGCGGCGCCGCCCCAGTCCTCCATCATCACCAGAACCTCCAAGAATGACGGCGCCGGCGCCGCCTCCCATGTTCAACGCACCTTTACGTACCAGTTATGACATGCCTATTCGAGGCAGCAGAGAAGCACCAAAGACATTCCGCGGGCGGCACACAGAGATTCAACAATTCCTCGATCACTATGAGCAATTGCTGAATAAATGTCGCGTTACAAACGAGCGGGAAAAATGCGATTTTATTCTTAAATACTGCTCGACCACCGTGCAAAATGTGATTCAGACTAACGACTATTTTACTAAAGGACACTGGGCTAAATTAAGGCGGGAGCTCCTAAAGCAGTTTGATGCAGATCGGGCATCCGAGAAGTACAAACCTTGGGACGTGGAACAGTATGCTAAGAAGATGCGCAGCCGGCCGTGCCACAATTTAACGCAGTGGCGAAAGTACCATGTGAAGTATAACGCCATTGCAGGAGGACCATTGCGGCGGGGGCATTTGACGAAGCGGCTGTATCACGAATATTTTTGGATTGGAATTAGCCGTTCATTGCGTCCGTTGTTGGAAACACGAATTTACCAGGTGAATCCTTTCCGCGGGGATGATCTGTATACCGTTAAAGAATTGAACGCTGCTGGAGAATGGCATTTTCGACGTAACCGCTTCGAGACACAGTTGATGCGCGGCGAGGAACTAGGAGAAGACGAGGCTGAGGATTATAGTGGGGACGAGTCAGACAGTGAGTCTGAGAGCAGTGACGATGATGCTTCGGATTTTGAGGAGTATCGAAGGAAGAAGAAATTGCGGGAGAAGAAGAAGAAGCAAGAACGTAGGCGTCGAACAACGACCAAGCAAAGCCCTCCAGACAAAGAGCGACAGCGTGTTCAAGGGAATGAGGAGGAAATTGCGGGAATGATTCGACGCCTTAACGCGATGAGTCTAAACGATCCGGAATACGCACCAATTTATTACAAAGTGATGGTAATGGACCAGAGCGGTACTGCTGAAAAATGCGTTAAACCACCTCTTATGGAGCGCACGGAAAGATCGCGCCCACGAGGATCCTTCAATGTGGGAACAGGTGCAAACACAGATCGACCATCGACCCCTGCAACATACCCTAATACTATTCCATTGGGCACGCCGAGGATGGGACCAGGAAGCGAATTTTTAGGATGTTTTGGTTGCCAGGAGGAAGGGCATCGAATTTCCGAGTGCCATCAGGTCGCAGAACTCGTGAATCGAAATGTGGTGGTGTTTAACGAGGCCACGCGGAGACTCACAATGAAGAACGGAGCCCCGATACAGCGGCACCCAGGTGAGTCATTGGTGAAGGCCGCGGAGCGGATCGCATCAGGCGGCGTGCCACGCGTCATGTTCGTGCAGATTGATGGAACAATGGACAGGGAGGATGCCGTGCGAAGTTTTTATCAAGCCGAGACTCAGCGCGCCCATATTGTGGAGATAAATGAAGAGAGTTCGGCGGAGGAAGGTATAGCCGATTTGACGCCAACCTCGGATAACGAAGCATCAGAACTGTCAGAAGAGTATGAGGAAATTTACCTGACTCTTCCAAAACGGGTAAGAACAAAGGGGCCTCATGTTCAGAACGCGGAACGTACCGTTCCCAGTACCAAGACGGCACGGCGGCAGATCATGGATGGTGTGTATCCTCCGGCTTTGGAACGCGTGCGAATGAAAGCAAAGTCTTCGGAAGGTGCATCGCCTCCGCGGAGCGAACCTGTTCCGCCGGCTGCCAATCAAGCACCGCCTCCGATTACCCCAGACGCGGGGAATCGGAAATCACCGGTTAGAAGTTCGAATGCGGAAAAGGCAGGACCCTTATCGGAGGTGGCTCCTGTGGAAGCCCGGAAAGTGCGTTTTGATAGTGTCAAAGATACGGAAATGCAAGACCTTTCTAAAGAAAAAGCAGGACGAAAGAAGCATGGGAAGGAGCCAGATGAAGACGAAAAAGGAGAGGCAAGAGCAGAGACAGTAACAGCCCCCAAAATTCAGGGGAGACAATCAGAATTGACCTCTACGGTTGACAGGCCGGGGTTGATGGATCGAATTCTTGACGCCCAGATCAGCATGTCGCTGCGGGAAATTATGGTTACATCTAAAGAGCTACGCAATGAGTTCCAAGAATTAATTAAGTTAAAGAACGTCAAAGCTGTACTTCTGGGAAATTCACAAGACCATCCGCTAATCGCTAACCTGGACTGGCCACGCACCGAAGGGGTACTGATTAAAGTAGAAATGGAAACTGGCGGGCAGCCGGTGTGTGCCATCATCGACACAGGGTCACAACTAGATGTCGTCAGATCCGACATAGCGGCGTTGAATATTAGGAGGGCGGTCGATATGGCCCAACGGACTAATATGAGCGACGCCAATGGTGGGAGAGGACAGCTAATGGGGAAAATTTTAGACGTTGAATTCAACTGCGGCGGAGCAGTAACTGTTACCGATTTATGGATATCGCAAAAAGCTCCGTTTGAGCTGTTGCTGGGTCGGCCATGGCAGCGTGGAAACCTCGTGAGTATCGATGAGCGCGAGGAAGGAACATACTTGATTTTTAAAGACCGGGTGACGAAGCGTCCCCGATACGAGCTGCTTGCGGTGCCGTATGATAGCGCGGCCTCGGAAATTCCACCGGGAAATGCGACGCAATACCAATCTTTTAATATCACCAAGGAAGACGCCATACCAAATTACTGCCGTGTAGACCAGGAAGCTGCGGAGCTCGAGCGCATGGCACTAGAAAAAGGAATCCTGAATGAAAAGAGAAGAAGAGAGCGAGGACAGATTTCTCTTTTTGGTACTCACGGCCTTTACTGCGCAGAGGAAGGCGATTCCGCTGCTGTGATTTTTACGGCGGGACTGCGGATCGTGCAAGCCCTTGCCGCGTGTTGTTTTATACTGGGCGCGGCGATCTGGCAACGGGGTGCTGAGAAGTACGAGTTGAGTCAGCGGCTGGAGGAGTATAAAAGAAGAGCTAGAGCGGGGACTGAGGATCGTCAACTCACCAGCCTACCAGCTTTCGATACGAGTTTACACCCAATGCCTACCGATTTCGAAACCCCGCGCGCAAGCGCAATCCAGAATAACGCTCCCCCGGCGCTTGAACAGTACTTTTCGCGTCGAATTTTCCACCATGCGCACGAGCCCGAGGGCGCGAAGATTCCGACCGATGTAATTTCGGCAGTAGATGATGCCGTATTCCGCTATTGGCAGCGCCGCGAGAACGGGGAGGAGGAAGAGTGCGACCCCACTTTTGCGGCCGCCCCGCACTCCGAATATTACGGCAAAGTTACGCTAGCCAACGGCCAGGAAGTTCACTATAGCCTTGCGAAGAACAATTTTCAAGTTCACAAGAACAAACTTACGGGTCGCCCTTTTTCCCTTCTCGGCCACACACTATGCATTACCGTTACGCTTCCGAAGGACCCCAATGTACGCTGGGAGTACGAGGTCCCTTATCCTTCCAACGACCGCTTGCACCGCGAAATGATCGCCATGGCGCCTCATGACCCACCGACGGATGATGAAATCGGATTTCCTATGCACGTCACGTCGCACGCGCCGCCGATGCTCACCTTCCGAGAGCGTGTGCGTGAGCGCTTGGTGCGTGACTTGCGGCGAATGCAGCAGATGGGAGCTCATGGCCTACAGATGCGTCGAGGAATGGTTCGTCCTAGTGACTTACCGCGTTCAAATTCGGAGGATTCGTCCTTGGGAAGCGGCTCTTCCAGCTATGAGACGGTGGAGTCGGTTGGTTCTGCGACGACTTCTCAAGGATCTTCATTGGTTGCGGTGTTGTTGGAGGACGTAGCCAAGCGTTCAGAAGAGGGGCTCGAGCAGCTCGAGCTCTTGAAGGACAGCGGACGCACCCTTTTAGCCGATGCCCGTGATGTTGAAGCCGTCCCCGCACTTCACTCAGTCGATCTTAACGACGGCGCCTCCGACGCCAGTTCCGAGTCTTACCATGCGGGATTGTGCCCCATTTGCTTCGAGTCAGACCATGAGCCCGTAGCCTGTATTCCCTTACCGCCTCTCGAGTCAACGCCGGTAGCGGTAGCCCCAGTGGTTTTGTCTCCACCCCCGATCGAAGGTACGGTCTATCTGGACGACATCATCCCTTGGCCTCAGCTGATGGATTCTTACGCAGATGCCGAGCGCGCGCGAGTTCTGGACCGTGTATTGGAATCGGCACGACTGCCCACTGTGCGAGCCTTGCTCTCCCTTCCGGCGCCGTTTGCAGCACGCTACCTACGCTTGATGGATGCCGCGACTCGAGTGCAGAAAGAGATTGCTGATTTCGCAGATGGACTGAGTGGAGACCAGGCAGAGAAGGAACGGATTCTGGACGAGATGACGCGAGAACTAACGGCGGCGATGGATACGATTACAGACGAGGTCGTGGAAGCAGGAAGCACTGATCAGAGCAGCGCCACCGGGTCCTCGCAGCCGGGATCCGGCGATCCGCTTCCATCAACCGACTTCGACGCTTCGCAGCCTAGCGCGCCTACATCTGGCGATTCCTGGTCTAGCTCCGCGTCTATTGTCAGTTCTCCTTCGACAGAATCTGATGTTGTCTTCGCACCAGCTCCACTTCGCCCCGCTCGCTTCACATCTCCACTCTCGGAACGCGCTACTACTGACGAAGCTGGCGCTCGCGTTTTTATTTCCACGGGTGACGAAGGAAAGCTGAGTCGATCCAGCCAAGACCCGGTTGCTCCTGCCTCCGAGCGATCAAGTTCGCCTGTTAGCGTGAGGTCAGTATCTTACCACGACCCACCTATTAATCCGCAAGCAGTGATTGACGAAGCGATTGACAGAGTGAACGCGACGGAACCAATTCGTGAAACGCCGCCGGAACGCGTCGCCGCCCCCGCTCCGGAGTCTCAAGGGCAGGGAAATTCCGTCCAGCATGATCCAGCGTTCTATGCGCTTTCGGCGGAAGAGCAACAATCGATCTTGGAAAAATGGATCCGGGCTGGAAAGGATCATCAAGAAGAGCATTTTATCAACGAAGATCTCGTTGGGGGAGCGCCTATACGTCATGCTTTTGAGGTGCTGCACGGGCCTGTACGTGACTTTCTTGATACTTCAGCTAGCAACGCCATCCGCATGGAACGACTCGAGCTTCTTTCCCAACTTTCTGTGGATGTGCAGCCTCCTTCGGACGTACCTCCACCACCGCCGGACTTCGCTCAGACCAAGACACCTCTGGAATTCGACGAACCAACGTTTCCTCAGCAAGAACTTGCAAATATGTCGACGGGCGAAAACACCGGCCCCAACCTCAGTGATTTAGCGGAGTCTGGCGAAGCAGGAAGTAAACGCAAAGTACCTGATGGGGAACGGCTGGGAGAATTTCAGGAGGGTCCCCGCAAACGATTTCGTAAGTTCAACGGCGACTCTCTGTACCGGCGAGCGGTTGATCGCGGTGCTTTTCAAGCGATTCATCTTGCAACTCCCGAGGTTGTACGCTACTTCGCGGGCATCCGCCTGGCCTTTCTGGAGGGTACGCGACGGATTGAAGGAGCGGTCTGGCATCGGTATGGTATCGATGAGGTACGCGAGCGGTATGCATCCATTGCGCGCCGATTATCTGATCCACAAATCGTCGGACACCAGAACGATCTTCCCAGCGGGTTTGTCAAACACCCCCTGCTCTTTGACGTCGAAGCCGCTAAGATTCGTGCTGTCTACGGCGTGCTTATTCGTCACCAGCGCTACGAGACGGCCGCACTTCTTTATGACGTCCTCAACTTGCGTCTTCGCGACGACTACGCTCTCTCTCACCTACTCAACGCGAGTCACCTGGAGTCGCAATTTCCCAGCGGCTACATTCGTTATTGGGAACTTCTTCCTTACCCCGCGAGTATGCGTTATTCCTCCGACTCGGATTCGGATTCGGATGAATCGTACGACGACTCCGACTCGGATTGGGACGCTCCCGGATTGCAATACCCCGAGAGTGCAGACGAGTCGCCTCAGCCACTGGATATCCAAGCTGCCGAACAAGCCCTTTCCGCTGGATGGGAGACGATGCCCCCTACCGCCAGCACTTCGTCTGGCTCCGACTCTGACGCCGTTAGCATGCATGGGGGCGCTGGTATGCCCGCCGATTTTATTTACGTTCGCCGCGTGGAAGATGGGGCAGTCAGTGTGCCCGTCAGCAACGCTTGACGGTGAGTCGTTATTAACCCCGTCCGCCGCGACTGCGCTGAACGACTTCAGACCTCGAACACCTCGGTTCCGCAATGGCGGGAGTCTCGCTGGATCGAGTACTCCAATCTGTGCCCCCGTTTTTCTGATTTTGGCTTTGAATCTGTGTTTCCTCCCCTCACCGGTTGTACGATATTTGACGCGAAGACTTCTCGAGCGATGTACGGCTGGACCGTTGTACTTACACCACCCCGGTCGATTCGACCAGATCCGGCAAACTATGGACCGTTTTGTGAGTTGTGTACACGATCTGAAACAGGGTTGTGAGCGCACTGTAATACTAGCCATACGAATAGCTGTTATGATAGCCCTGTTAATTCTATCAGCCGTTCTGGACAAGACCCTACGCCAATGGCAATCTCTTAGAAAATCTGAACCCCAAACACCACTTGCTTGTTACTCTTTTAACGCCTCCACTAATGGAAACACTAGAAAACCCTTGCAAGCGCAACCATTGCACAGAATAGATCACGAACGAGATTGGGAGGACTTAGAAGAGGATGACGAATATCTATTTTACCCCGTAGATATGCAGAGCACAACGGGAGATAATTACCAGGCGTTTACGATGTATAAACGCGTGGACAAGAAAGTGCGACCGGTTTCGACAACATTCTCACCGGACTATGAGGTGAAACGGCAAATCCCGGAGGACCCTATGAAGTCATTACCAGAATTGAGTCCTAATCCACCGCCCTTCGCACCGACAACGCGCTTAACTCGGGAGCGCTTAGACTCACTAGAAATAAATAAAGAGGGATTTTTATCGAAAGAAGAGGAACAGCTGTTTGAACGGGTAATGGAACTGAACCAAGACGCGCTAGCATTCGAAGATATGGAACGAGGCACATTCCGTGATGAATACTTCTCGCCGTACAAGATCGCGACGGTTCCCCATGTACCTTGGGAATACAAGAATATTCCCATTCCACCGGGTATTCTCCAGAAGGTTATTGATGTGCTCAAATTAAAGATGCAGGCAGGTGTCTACGAAATGTGCCAGTCTTCTTATCGCTCCCGTTGGTTTTGCGTGTTGAAGAAAAATGGCAAGCTGCGGATCGTTCATGATCTACAGCCTTTGAATAAAGTTTCGGTTCGCGACGCAGGCATGTTACCTATTGTTGATGACTTTGTTGAGGGTTTTGCTGGCCGGCAGTGTTATACAGTGTTCGACCTATACTGGGGGTTTGATGCACGGAAGATGGAGCCGGAAAGTCGAGACATGACCGCTTTCATGACCCCGTTAGGCCTACTGCGACTAACTTCCATGCCAACCGGGTACACAAATTCACCTGCAGAATTTCAGAAGTGCATGGTTTTCATATTGCATGACGAAATTCCGCACGTAGCCAATATTTTTATTGATGACCTACCCATCAAGGGGCCGAAGACTGCCTATTTGAACCAAGACGGTGAACCAGAATGTCTTGAAAAGAATCCTGGGATCAGACATTTTGTTTGGGAGCATGCGGTGGATGTTCATCGCATTATGCACAAGGTGAAGTGCGCGGGAGCCACCTTCTCGGCTACAAAAGTTCAGTGCTGCAGACAAGAGGTTTTAATTGTTGGGCAGCTATGCACGCCGGAAGGACGCACACCTGATTCAAAGAAGGTTTCGGCTATTCTGGACTGGCCCGAGCTTACAACGCCCCAAGAGGTGCGGCGGTTTCTTGGATTATGTGGAACTGTGCGAATATGGATCCTGAACTATTCAATGATAATCCGACCTCTTACCGAATTGTATAGGCGCACTGTTGAATTCAACTGGGATGAACGGCGAGAAAGAGCATTTGCCAGGATAAAAGAGTTGGTCGCTAGTGCTCCAGCGCTCCACCCGATTGATTACGAATCGGACCTGGCGGTATTCTTGTCCGTAGATTCTTGCCGTGACGCAACGGGAATGATATTATCACAACTAGACTCGCAAGGACGACGAAGACCTGCGAGATACGGATCAATTCCTATGAGCGAGCGAGAGTCTCGCTACTCACAACCAAAGTTGGAGCTATTCGGGCTGTATCGAGCCTTGCGCCATTGGAGGTTGTACATCATAGGGGTGAAGAATTTGAAGGTCGAAGTGGATGCCAAATTTATCCAAGGCTTACTAAATAATCCCGACCTGCAGCCTGACGCGGCCGTAAACCGCTGGATTCAGGGAATTTTGATGTTTCATTTCGCATTAATCCATGTGCCTGCAACCAAGTTTCAGGGACCTGATGTGTTGTCCAGGAGAGGTCTCGCTGAAGGGGAAGAGGCTATAAGTGATGACGACGAATGGTTAGATGAGGTGGCATTATGGACTCACACGACAGCAGATGAGGGTTTACCATATTCTGCGGGAAGCTTACCATCTTGCAATCTCACCCGGAGCGGACAGGAGCAGCTATTAGGAAATATCCAGAAGTTCCTGAAGACACTAGAAGCTCCGTGCTTCGATACTTCGCAGAAGCATAGGCGATTTATAAGCCAAGCCACGCGTTAAATGATTCACGAAGGACAGTTCTTACGTCGAAATGGAAAAGGACCGCCTTTGGTTGTGATCACGGAGCCAGCACGCCGCCTGAAGATCTTGACGCAGGCACATGATGATTTGGGGCATCGGGGAGTCAGAACGATGTGGGAAAATTTGAAAGTCAGGTTCTTCTGGCCCAAAATGCATAATGACATTCAACACCATGTGGCGTCATGCCATCGCTGCCAGATCCGTAGCACCAAGAAATTGGAAATCCCAGTAACAGTATCTACACCGGCAGCGCTCTTCCAGACCGTGTATGTGGACATTATGATGATGCCTGAGGTGCGGGGACTCAGAATGATTGTGGCTGCTCGAGACGACCTATCAGGCACGTGTGAAGCGAAGGCACTTAAAACCAAAACTGCAGAAGACTTAGCCTCCTTCTTCTGGGAGTATATTTACTGCCGTTATGGGTGCCCACGCAAAGTCATCACTGACAATGGACCGGAGGTCAAAGCGGGATTCAAACGATTAATGAAAAACTTAGGGGTCCCTCACGTACGAATCTCAGCCTACAACAAACATGCAAATGGGGTGGTAGAGCAGGGCCATTATACGATTCGCGAGGCTATAGTAAAATCATGTGGCGGGAAGCTCGAACTATGGCCTGAGAAGTTGCCGGTCGCGCTTTTGGCAGATCGCGTGACCGTGAGTCGGGTAACTGGTTTTTCCCCGTTTCAGCTATTACACGCCGCGGATCCGGTCTTACCATTTGATCTCGCCGAGGCCACGTTCATGGTTAATGGCTTCCGATCAGGGATGACTACGGCGAAATTACTGACACTTCGAATCCGGCAGCTTTCTAAACATGAACGCGACGTGAAGAGAGCCTCGGATACATTACGAAAGGCACGTTTCAGGTCCAAGGAACAGTTCGAAAGACGCTTCATAAAACGCTTACAAAAAGATGAATATAGAAAAGGAGAACTAGTACTAGTGCGCAATGTAGGAATAGAGATGGAGGTAAGCTCCAAGCGAAAAACAACTGACCGCTACTTCGGGCCTTACGAGGTTGAGCGAAAGAATAGAGGAGGGGCTTATATTTTGAAGGAACTGGATGGCACAACTTTTCGGCATAATCCTACAGCTGCATTTCGGCTTCTTCCCTACATAACTCGGAATCACTGGTTCATGAGAACTGGTTGGTTAGAGGAAGAAGGAGATGATGATGACGATGAATCAATCGAAGACGGAGAATTGCTCGAGTCATCAGACGAGGACTAAATGGGGAAAGGAGTAGTGACTCCTCTTTCCCTTTTCCTTCTTTCAAGTTCCTCATTCTGACTCCCAAAAATAGACTTACCGGCATGTACCAATTCACTTAAAAAGCTTGTAGCAGGCCGTCCCTTCCTCAAGACGTTAGCCCCTTACGTCTCCCGGCATGTCGAGCACTCATCCCTCTGAACCGCACTCTCGAGGCGTCCAGCCTGTACCTTTTCCCATCATGCAACTGCTCCCCATAAGCATCAAACCGCGCCTTCGAGTAGTATCGGCTGGGGAAACAGACAGTGAGTGTGGAAGATGAAGAAAGACAAGCATTGATGGGACCCTATTGCTGCAGTAATTCGGGCCACCATTGAGGCCACCAAGTACCCTGTTTTTCCGGAACGCCCGCCGCATCAAGCGAAATTCTTGGGAGCAACTCGAATCTCCATCGGGGCCTATCTGGTCTGCGAGGGAGCCATTAGAGACATACTGGTCCCCACGCAGTCGCTCTACGATGATGGAAAGTCGGGCACGATCGTCATTTCTTGCCGATATCTAGGTACCGGTGCTAAGATCGACGTACTATTTGAGCGCGATAACCTGAACTGGGTGATCCCTGCACTGCGAATGACTCCGCCACCAGCCCTCCTTAACCCCGATGAGACCGATCACTGCTGTGAGGCTCCCGCTGCTCGACAGCGAAGGCCGGAGGACTTGCAAGCGATCTGGTACCTCGAGGAACGACAAAGCCTCCTAAACCGGATTGCCGCTATACAGGACAAGATGGTGGAGAGGAACGACCACTAACGTTATCGGAAAAACCCTAAAACACCCGACGCGTGTAATCTGGACATGATATTTCAAAAAAATTTTGATGTAGGGCTGAAGCTTCGAGCCTGACAAATAAGGATAAAAACAGGCAAGAAGGGCGGCGTACTGCAAAAATTTCATGGAAGGTCTCACAGAATGGAAGCAGAGAACCAATTCAATAGCGGAGCCTGAAAATTTCAGGGAGCCATAAATACGAACGTGAAAGGCATGTAACGGCTGGAGGATTCCCTCTTCACCTTCACCGGTGTCGTTTCAGCCTCTCGCTTTTCGCTTCTCCCTCCCTTCACTCTGTCATGTCTCATTCTCCTACTCCCCAGTCGCCGGGTTTGCGGGGCCTCTACCAGCAACACAAGTCCAAAAGCGCTCCTGCCCTTGCCGCAAATGCTTCAGCAGAGGTAAGGTGCCGGCTGACTAATGCAATTTTTTTTCATTCATGATGTCATGACCATTACGACAGGAGGACCTCCCTCCCCAAGAACAACGCCAGCTCCGTCGTGTCCAACGAATTCACCGCCATGGGCCCATCACGTTTACAGAACCACCATATTTCGACGAACTTGTAACCGTGTCCACAGTGGAGGCACCCACCATGGCCACGGGACGCCCTTCGTCGGAGTTCTTCCCAAGCGAGCGCCACAGTTGTGCATTCCTGGCTACCACAGAAACCCTTGACCCAACTGCAATGAACGTGATTCACGAGCAAGTACCGCTTGCTGAAGTTCTTTCAAACACCCTTCCTTACGCTTTCCTGCGCGCCCGTCTTCCCGATCCCAGCGAACCGGAATCGGTCATTAACGCCGTAAACACATTGATTCAGTATCGTCGCAAACGCGGCCGTCTTGTCAGCTTGCGCTCAGTGGTACCGTCTTTGAACCCTGCAATCATCGCCCCCGACAATCAGCCAGTTGTTGGGCAAGAAGCAGCCATTATACGCACCGTTATCCTTCCCAACAGCCAACTGGGATTCGAGATGTCCAGCATCCAGCAGCGCAAGCTGGGTGAAGGAATCGAGGTGACTTGCTATAGAGCAATGGTGGATAGCTGGCGTATTACCAGTTGGAGGTACCGATATGACCGATGGGTGGTAATGTTGTGGCTGAACATCGAGCAGCGGCTCTGGACATTTGTCCACGTCCCCCATCATCACGCGGTTTCGTTGGGCTTCCTTTCCCAGGCTAAGACTCTCGTTCGTTCAGTTTCCCAGATCTTCACCGACCAGCGGCCCCCGTCGATTCCACGCTTCATCCATGTCGATAACGCCTAGTTAACACGAATCGGTCACCGTTTTTGTACAATCGTTAGCTCCAGAAATTTCATAACAGATTTGAAGGTTTATTGCAACCAGGACTGAGGACAGTCCAGATTACCCCGTTCGCCGCAGATGTCCCACCTTAATTATGTTTGCTATAAACCTTCAAGTTATGGAATTTTTGCATGACACGGAGAATAACGGAGATCAGCCCGATTTGACCCTATCAGACAAACATGACCAAATACTGCGGACTGTGGGCACAGTCGCTGCGGACTGCGGCACAGTCGCTGCGGACTACGGGTGGCTGTGCAGTCCGAGAGGTATATAAGAGCGGCAGGAACTCGGCCTGAAAAGTAGTTAACACCCCATATTTGTACCCGTTGACTACAGGATAAATTTACTACGCTTACTCATACTGCTGCTTGACTTGTCACGTGTAGTCAAGCATTTGTATAAGCCATACAGATTATCCGCAGCAAGAAGAACTGCGCCCGCAATACGCTGTCGACTGAGCTCGGCCCTGTATTGATTTGAATTACCGAATTACCGCAGCAAGAAAAGAACTGCGCCCGCAATACACTGTCGACCGAGCTCGGCCCCGTGTTGAATTGAAGTACCGATTACCGCAGCAGGAAAGAACTGCGCCCGCAATACGCTGTCGACCAAACTCGGCCCCGTGTTGATTTGAACTACCGATCACCGCAGAAAGAAGATCTGCGCCCGCAACACGCTGTCAGTTGACCTTGGCCCCGTGTTGATTTGAAATTACCGTACCGCACCGAACAGCCGACTCACCGCCGAATTCTTAGAAAGGCAATTTCTTACCGGAGGAATCGAACATTGTAGAACCTTCGAATAACGTCATTTCCAAGGCCTACAAGGGAAACATATTTTCCGCTCGACAGCGCGCAAGGAACTGACCAATCGCGCATGAGACCTGTCGCGGGCACTGGTGCAAATCCTGCAGCTGGACTCATCTCCAGGAAGTCAGTTGCAGCGAAGGGCACGACCATCTTCAGGATGCATTCGTCGAGGAAGGCTTTCAGGGGCCGGATCAACCAGCACGGCAGGCAGACCTTGCACAGGATCTGCACGAGGCGAGGGTCGTCGGTGAAGCAGCCGACGCAGTCGTCAGGAAGGGTGGTGTCTGCAGCGTCAATGGCTTCCATGCGCGGCCGGTACTTCGTCATATACCGCAGCAACCCCGTGAGCTCGAGGTATTCACGCTGCACCGTAGTCACACCAACCACCATCCGCACGTAGGTCGACGGAATTCTGAGACGCTCCAAGCTCAGTTGCAGTCTCCGAACGAGTTGAGGGAGGAGTAGCAGAGGTTTGGTGCCGGTGGGGAGCAACTTCACGTACTGCTCATAATCGTCGATGAGCGCGTGAGTGCGGACGGAGAGCTTCGAGAACCAGGCTCCCCCGAGCCTCCCAAGTCCGCGGGTCAGGGTCTTACCCGACGCCGGGCAGACAAAGTCGTCGGGAGTCGGATTCCACCACATTACTCCAAGCAGCTCCTGATCCTGGGGATGCGTCGGGGCCCTTGAAATAGCCGGTATATGACAGAACTTTTCGCTGTAGAGGCGCGGCCACAGGACGGGATCGTCGGGCCCGAACCACATATCTCGGCGCATTACAATTTGTTTCGGGTCGACCTCGGGCAGGCAGGGAATATAACTGGTGTTGGTAGTGATAAAATACGATGTGTTGCCCATTACGACGTGTGCAGCGACCCTTCCGTCCAGTGGGCCAAGGTCTGCCGCCATTCAGGGATTTTTGAGCAGATTTACGCCCTCAACGACGGGCGGGTCTTGTTCGACTTTCCAGGCATCTATCTCAGGTAAGAGAATGCACTCCATAGCTCAGTTTTGGACGTACCTAGGTCCATTAGCCTCATGGTAAGTGGGTTCTCTAGCAAATCCATTCGAATGTCGTCGGGTTTCATTTTATTGATCTTTCTTGTGCCAATAGAATGGTGGGGAGGGAAAGAATGAGAAACCGGCACGAAGCCAGTTGGATGGACACTGGCACGAAGCCAATGGACGAACACTGGCGCGAAGCCAATGAGGGTCGGGACGAGTTAACGTGAGAAATGATAGCGCATCACTGATTAACTAATCCGTCGACTCTTGACCAAAGACCACGAGCTTTGCGCTCGCGGTCTGCGCTAACTTCGCGTTAGTGCGCTCTTGGCTGCCAACTCCGCGTTGGTATCTACATACAATCCATACCCGTGACCCGATAAATGCACAAAGCCGTATCTCTCGCTTAGGGATCGACACGACTTTGTGAATACAAACAAAGCGCACAAACATGCATGATTACAAGGGCGAATACAAAGACGTCCTTAACAGGTATATCTTTGTCCAGGACCTTTAAAAGGAGGGCTCACCACTTGTGCGAATACAGTAAACTTTCCTCGCTCTACTGCACACAACCAAACCTCCCTCCATTATGAATCCCAACCTTGTCCTCGACGCCTCCGGGCCACCCATGCAACCCACTCTCCTCTTCGACACCTCCCAGCAGCAGCAATACGAACCCACTGCGCAGCCGTACGACAACTCTGGGCAGACCTATCACCCCTCCGGCCAGCCCTACGAGCAATACGACCCTACCGCGCAGCCGTACAACAGCTCCGGGCAGACCTTTCACGCTTCCGGCCAGCCCTACGAGCAGTACGACCCCACCGCGCAGCCATACGACTCTGCCGAGGCCTACGACACATCTGCACAGCGCTACGACGTCTCTGCTGGACAGCACTTGAACGGCGGCGGACAGCACTACAACGCCGCCGCCCCTCAGGTTGCTGTCCCCGAGGAGGGCTGGTTCGAGCCCGCCCCGGTCGACGTCGCTGGTTTAGTCGCCAGCAATCAACAACTCCTCGAAAAGATCGCGCGCGCGGAGGAGTGGGGGCAACAGGCCACGAATGAGTATGAGGAAATGAAGGCTGAACGGAATGCCGCCCAGGCCAAAGCTGTCCACAATGCGAAGCTCGTGGCCGATACGATGGCTCGTCTTGAACGTCTTGAACTGTACGTTGCAGGGCCGCTCACTTTTTCGTCGCTTTTATTCATTTCTATCAGCGCCCAACGTGCTCCGGCCAACGCCCACTCTCCTCCCGCCCCCCGCCGCAAGCCGGCGTCTGCCAAGGCTATGCCTACGCCGGCTACTCCAGCCAAGGCTAGCAAGACTACGTACGTCTCCGCACTTGACCCTTCTTTCATTCTCATTCTTGTCTTCAGCGCCCCTCCCAAGACTACGCCTGCTACTCCATCCCAGGGCTGTCGTGCCAGTGGTCAGCCCAAGCAGCCGGCAGCTCAGCCGTCGAACCCTCCTCGTTCCGAAGCCTCAGCGCCCCAGTCATCGCGGTCTTCCCCCACCCCCCCTCGTCCGTCCGCCAAGAAGTCTTCTTCCTCCACCTCGTCCACGAACGGAGCGGGCGACTTGCCAAAGGCCACTCGTGGTTCGGCCAAGGCCACTGCGCCGGACTCTGCTTCTTCCCCCACCAGCAAGGCTCCGAGAAAGCCCGCTGAGCACCAGATGTTCAAAGACGATGTCTCGCCGGAGGCTAGAAGCTTCAAGGTACCGTATATCCCCTCCGATCTGTCGTACATTGACTCATATTCGTGCCTAGACTACCCTCACGACGCACATACACTTTATTGGAAACAATTTGGTGTCTGGCCGCGCTCCTTCCCTTCCCTCACCGGCCGACATTCAGCACTTCAACCGCAGATTCGAAGGCATGACTGTTACTGAGCTGAAGCGCCAAGGAGCTTTGGGTCAACCTATCATCAAGGCCAGCGAGGTCAAGGTTAGTCAGTACTGTCGACGTTTCCGTGCCAGAACTGATGTTTTTCGTCAAGCTGGGGATCTCTGTGGAGGACGCTATTCGCTCCCGGAACAAGATCGTCTGCGCCTTTTGCCAACTGGAAGAAAGCGCTCTTCTCCACATCAAGGGCTACTTCGCCAAACTCGGAATCAAAACTTGGGCGGTCGACTACGCCCAAAGCGCCTACTCTACGTACAATATGGTCATGCGTATGGCAGCTATCGACTCATTCCGCTGGATGGTGTCCGCCTCCTACTATGACTTCCTCCGTCCAAACACCAGCTTCATCCACGACTCCGTCTTAGTCATCCGGGTCTATGATCACTTCACCCACAAATATCAGTTCGGCCTGTGGAAGAAGGAGATACGGATGCCGGGCGGCAACGCGCTCGCTTCTGAGCGAAACAAGTACTCCAAGACCCATCTTCGTGTAAGTTTTCACTCGATGGTTTTGATATTCTTCCACTGACCCGTCCTAGCTCTTCGGCACCCGAGACTCGCATCTGAAGGACACCAACATCCGCAAGGGACTGCGGCTCATGTTCCACCCCAAGGCTACCTCTGACACCGAAACCGACAACACTCCCAATGGACGTCCTTTAGCCCTTGCGCGGGAGGAGAGGTCTCAGGCCGCCGACCAAATCATCCGCAGGGTGGACGGTCTTATCCTGCAAGACCTCAAGGACGATGGCAAGACGGTCTCGGCCAACGCCCGTGAGCGACGCCTCGTCCTCCCCTTTGGTCAACGCGCCCCTGCTCAATTCAAAGAGGTCAGATCATCCCTCTCTCCTCATCGCATCGCCTAACCACCTCTCCCCAGATACCTAAAGGAATGCCCATACAGTACTACTCGCCCTCGTGGTGAAACGATCGCCCCGCCCATGCTCGGGCCAAACTCGCCGCCAAACTCATCGTCGCCTTTGCCCCAGGCACCACAGACTACTTCTCCCGCCGCAACGCCGACAACAAATTATCCATCCCCGAACTCACCGAAAAGTATGGTGACGAGGTCTTCGGACAATACGACCTCGATTTCGAGCCGGACGCCGAGGGCGCCGAGGAAGACGATGAAGGCGAGGCGGATGGTGAAGGCGAGGCAGATGACGAAGGCGAGGGGGACGAGGTTGGGAGTGAGGACAGCGACGAGGAAGCAAACTCGTCGGACGCGGGCAGTGTGGCAGAGTTCCTCGATGACGCGGGCGAGCAAGATGATGATATGGATGATTACAGCGACGGCGACGCCGAGGGAGAAGACGACGACGACGAGGCCGCCAGCATGGCGCAATTCGCCCAGGCGATGGACGATGACGAGGTCTAATCCGGATAATTTCCATACTGCTTTGTGACGGAAAATCTCTTTTATTTCTTACTTGATTTACTATCTTTGGCTACTTAGAGCGCTGTAGCTAACTCTACATTTACTCGTTTTTGTGTACATTAATTAAGACCCATTGTTTTGCTTGACACACGAGGCAGCGGCGTGGTCGCGGAAAAGCCCGAAAGGCCAAAGCGCCCGGATTTAAACAAAGGACAAAGTCCAGCCGTCGCAAAGGACAAACTGGCCTAGGATCGCAAAGGACAAAGTATTGTCCGCCGTGCCACGGCGTGAGGGCTATTTATCTGCACCTTTTCTATTCACCGCACTTCCCTGATCACTCTTTAGTTCTTTTCAACTCAGCCAAATTTACCCAGGAACCACCTCAGCATATTCAAGCCATCGTGAACCAAGGCGGCCGCCCTCCTCATCTAGGCTCGGAATGATGCATATCCTGAAAATACAGAGGAGTCAGAGGTTCAACTCCTCCCGACGGCATTTGTAAGGATTGTGGGCTCCTTTTACCGCTCCCCTCCCTCAGTCAATTTTCCTATTTCTTATGACAGAGGTTTACTCAAGGACCACCATCTCATATCCAAGCTGTTTCGGACCATGGCTGTCGTCCTCCTTCTCTGTTGTACAGGCATGCCAAACATACAGAGGATCAGAGGTTTGATTCCTCCTGACAGCGCCTTTCAACTGTCCCTCTGGTTTAACAGATAAGTTGGAGCCCCAGAGTTACCACAAAGATGGGTACTCTCTCACATGACTCTCACATGACCCTCGTTCTGGACATGGACGGACACTGATTTATCAGAAGTTCAGGGCTGATCAAGAATTGATAGAAGAATATGCACATGATGCATGATTAAAGCATTTCAGGCTCTCATCTCAAGTGGACCCAGCACCTCTCGCCATATTGACAACCATAGGCTGTTGGGGATCATTGCTAAGTATTTTTTAGTGGAACTAACAAAGACTGACCATAAATCTCATAAAGGGATGTGTAAAGAAGGCACACTGACTGACATCATATTTGACCCATGGCCATGCTTAGCAGACCACGAGGCACAGCTAGGTTCTGTTTGCATCAGACGTGTGACCATACAATGTGGATATAATATGACTCCACTCATCTTTCTTCCCTTGTCACGGCCCACCTTCCCCCACGCCCCACCGTACAACCTATGAGTATCAGACAAGAGACTCAGGTGGTACGAGGTTGTGTATACTGCTTCTAGTTATGTCCTTACAATGATTCCAGCTAGAAAACAACTCCCTTACCCCTGGCAACACCGTAGGAAAGGAGCAACATGCAAGGCTCTCGGCCAGATGTAAGGCATTGTTTATGCAGTCTATGTAACGCTTACACAATTTTAGATATGTATGCTTTCAACAGCCTACAGGACTTGGAAAACGAGATATCTGAGAACCAAGCAGCACTGAGCATGACACCTGGAGATCACCCCAACTACCCTGAACAACTAGCCAGGCTGGGCATATCTCTTGCAATGCGATATGCATGATTGTGTGACTTGAAGGATTTTCAAGCCGCAGTTGATCACTTGCAGAAAGGACTGACATTACTACCTGAGGGACACTGGTTAATTGTGCACAATCTTGCAGGCCTGGGGCGATGCTTTGGTGCCAGATTCGAGAGTCGGGGAGATGTACAAGATCTGCAAGCAGCCATGGAAAAAGATCAAGCTGTAAGAGATATCCTTCTTGATGGGGACCCAGATCTCCCTGGATATCTCCCAATGCTGGCATCAGGATTCCTGAACAGATATCAGAGATTTGGATCACTGGAAGATCTTGAATTGGCTGTTGAAATAAATGAGAAGGCAATCACATTGGCTCTCAATGACAATCTGGTTCTTTCCACCCTGTTAACCATTTCAGCAGCGACTCTCATCACACGCTATGAAAGGTTGGATGATTTACAGGATCTTCAACTTGCAATAAAGAGATTTCAAGCCGCTGTAGACATCACAGCTGATGACCATCGCACAAAACCACACCAATTCTATGGACTGGGCCATTGCTATGGAGTCTTGTATGAGAGGCTCGGCAACCTCCGTGACATTGATTCCTCCATCGATTACTTTCGAGCTGGTTTGAAATTGCTGCCTAATGGTCCCTCGGCTACCTTTGCCATCTGGCACGCTCTGGCAGCATATCTTGGTCACCGATATGAAAGGTCCAATAACTTGGATGACCTGATATCTGCACTAGAAGCAGCAGAAACATTTCTAAAATTGGCCCCTGGAGATCCTGGCCGTATTGCAGAAGGGCATGACTTGGTTGGAAGATTGCTCATAAAGAAGTATCACGCAATTGGGAATGTGAATGACCTGCAAACTGCCCTTCACAACCATCAGACTGCAGTGAACTTACTACCCGAAGAGCATTTATTTCGTAGTGAAGTTATCCGGGGCTTGGCAGCTTCATTTGCAGCCCAATACACAGCTTCTGGGAACCCAGATCATCTCAAAGCTGCTTTTGTAAATTACGGTGCTTCACTTCAAGAACCTGCTAGGCAGGTATCTGAATCCTGGAAAACAGCATCCATGTGGGCAGCTCTAGCACAGGAGCACGACCCGAAAGAATTGTTGAAGGCCTTCAAAAGCATGTTTAGTCTATTGCCCGAGACATTATGGATGGGAAACTCATTATCTGCCCGCCAAAAAGAGATAACAAGATTTGATATTGCTCAAAGAACCTCAGATGCTATTGCAGCTTGTATTGATCATCACAATCTTTCCCTTGCAATTGAGTTCCTGGAACAGGGGCTAGCAACCACATTTCAGCAAATGCTCCAGCTGAGACCAGATATAACCAGTCTTCCCAAAGCAGATGCAAAAAAATTGCAGGATATTTCATTCAAACTTTATACTGGAACCTCTTCGAATATCCGCCAGCTTGCAATCGAGAGAACCAAATTGCTTGCTGAAATTCGCAAACACCCCGGCTTCAAATACTTTCTGCTCCCTAGGCCTTATAAGATCCTGTGTAAAGCTTCCGAGAATGGTCCAATCATCATTCTCAATGCTCACAAAAATCATTGTGATTGTATTATTCTCCTCAGTCCTGCTTTCGATGCACTTCACGTTCCACTTCCAGATGTTACACTTGATAGGATTGAGGCTCAAAAGATAATTCTAAAGAACCTGCTCAACAGATGCAATGTTAGAGGCAGGATCTCTGATTCAACTCGTCTCTTTGCAGGCTTGGAAGGATCTCTATCCAAATCAGTGAACGAGAGCTTTGAAGAAATCCTAGCCTGGATTTGGGAGAGAATTGTTAGTCTGATTTATCAGGCACTAGAACATGTGAGTAAATAATGCCTAACTCTTCTATGCTTATGCATTTTTTTTCCAGCATGATATTGTTACTGGGCGAGTCTGGTGGTGCCCAACTGGGGCATTTACGGGACTCCCCCTCCACGCAGCAGCTCCCTCAGATCAATTTGTTAGCTCCTATACAGCCACCCTAGGTGCCCTTCTTGATGCAAAGGCACGTCCACGGTCCCAATTACCGAAGCTGGGTCTTGTTGGTGTAACACACAGTGGAACGAGGCAGCAGTCTGCCCTCCCTGGAGTTGAGAAGGAAATTAAGATTATTTCGGCCCTTGCTGGGAAACATCTTGGTCAGACTTTGGTGGGGGAGCAGGCAACAGTAGATGCAGTGACATCTCAACTTCAAAATTGTGAATGGGTTCATCTGGCCTGCCATGGAACACAAAACTTGAATGATGCCCCCAAGAGCTGCCTGCACTTGTATGGAGGTAGCCTGGAGTTGGAGAACATCATGAGGATGCCTCTATCTGATGCAGAGTTTGTTTTTCTTGCTGCATGCCAAACAGCCATGGGAGATAGGGAGCTGGTCAATGAATCATTCCACTTGGGTGGAGGATTCATTGCTGCAGGGTTTCGTGGTTCAATCGGCACAATGTGGTCAATGTGTGACAGTGATGGCCCTCGTCTTGCGGAAGCAGTCTACACATACCTGTTTCGTCATAAGACACCAAAGGCTACTGATGCTGCAAGAGCTCTTCAGTCGGCTGTCAGAAAAATGCGGGATGAAGGAGTTCCCTATGAACGATGGGTGCCCTTTATCCATATAGGGGTCTAGGAGTCAATTGGTATGTCTGAGGATATCTATGTGGCCTATGCAACATTTTTTTCATTCCCTCTTTACTCCTTAAACCATGTTTATATCTACTTCGTATCATTGAATCAAATATTATCACAACTAAAAGGTCTCCTGGCCACAGTGCTTAGCTATGACATGAATGCGTGATAATCACTCTGTTGTTGCCCGCTCGACGAAGAAGGACCATGAAACAATTAAATCTTGAATGCTGTAAATGCGTGATACATAATCACTCTGTCTGCTCTTCTTCCCGTCGAACTGTCTGACAGTCAGGAATGACTTGCAAATGTGAATGCCATGGCGATAATGACCTACAGCGCTGAGGACATTTGAGCATGGAAAGCCAGAGCACCACGCTCGTTTGATGACCGGTGATTACCTTATCGGGTGGTGGACTGATGTCACTCCGCATCAATTCTCGTTGCTGGCCCCGATGGTTGACCGAGGCTCATTCAATTCTCGCAGCATAGTATCCAAGTCTATGTTCTCTGCCATTCACGCGATTCTTTTCACTTCCCTCTTCTGTTCTGTCTCCATCCAGAGTCCCGACCAACTCTTCCGCGGCCAAGTAAGTATATTATCTCAGCGAGGGTATGAGGTTCTTATTGAAGACAGCCTTCCATAAAATTTATCTTGTGCACTGGTTACCCTTGTCTCCTCTCAAAAGCCAACCCACCTCAGTTATGTTCGAGCCTACTAGCTTGTGCTTTTGTCGCAGTTCTTTTACTTTTCTTTCTTTCGTCGTCTGCGGCGTCCTTCAAAGCTTAAAAATAGCCTATGTCCTAGTTTTCAGGTCCCGAAGGACGCAGAGAATGAACGTAGGCTATAAAATAATACCCCGAACGCGTGCACGACTCACCGGTTTAACGTGAGTATCCCGTACAGATCAGAGTTGACCCCGCATCGGTGGTGTATGTGGTATGCACCTCCTAACCATCAAGTCTTTGAATTAGTACCCAATTATTCACCGAGCTTGCTGCTGAGTTCTAGATCCAAATGGGACAGCCACCGGTTACTCAAATAATGCGTGGAATATGGATGTATCATGTATATCGACCTTTTATCTTGATTTGAATATCTTCCAATATTCATCGATCTCCAATTGAATCGGCCGAGCACTGCTACCCGTTTATAACAATGGCACGAGACGATTACAAGGATGATATTGCCCTCATCTTCAATTTGATGCCCCTTCATAATGGCTCGAGATTGAGTAATATTGTAGTGTTGCGTACATTAGTGTCGTTCAAATTGCTCCTACTTGTGCTCCTACTCATCTTCCTACTTTCCTACTTCAGCTCCTACTCGTTATTTCTCGGTCAAATATGCAACTTTTTCTTTTGGGTAAAATCTAGTCTATGTGAAATGTTATCCTGCACCTCCCAGCCAATTTTGAGCCATATATTTCAAGCCATTATTGCATGGTAAGGAGTAGGAGGTTTACAGCGTCGCCGGAAAAGGTTGGCTGTGCCACTGTTCTCTTCCTCGAAATTAATTTATCACGTGTCTGATGAAATCTATTTATATACGATTTCTGATGATTTCTTTCCTTTTCTTTCGCTGCGTTGGCTTTGCCCATCAGTTTTCTCTCGCTGGATTGGCTTTGCCCATCAGCCACGTGACGAATTAATTTCGAGGAAGGGAAAAATGGCGCAGCCAACCTTTTCCGACGACGCTGTAAATTTGACGATGAGTACGAGCTTAAAATGGGCAACTTTGAACCCCCCCCCCCCCCCCCCAATTTGCGAGTAGGAGATTAGTAGCAGCCATAATACCGACCGCGCGACGGTGCGGTGGGGCGCCCGATTGTTCGCGGTATACCCAGTGCTCGATCCAGCTCGACACGACTGAGAGGCTTCTGCTGAGGCGACCGCCGGCGGTCGGATGGGCGGACTGGGCGAATCGGCGGTATTACGGCGACGCGTTCCGGATGCGCCGGGACGTCGGCGAGTTGTGCAATCCAAATTCGGCCCGGGCGCCTTTGATCAGCGCTTTGCGTACTTGATTCTGTTTCATTTTATTCCCTCTACTTAGTGTCCTCAGCTATCTCCCTTTAACCAGTGAAATATGCTTGTCTCTAACTAAAACAAAGTTGCTTTGAATTTTAAGTATATTAAGGACATAGCACTTCGTCGCGAGGTTGCAGTGTGGCCGCGGGAAAGCCCGAAAGGCCAAAGCGCCCGGATTTAAACAAAGGACAAAGTCCAGCCGTCGCAAAGGACAAACTGGCCTAGGATCGCAAAGGACAAAGTATTGTCTGCCGTGTGGGGAGGCCGATTCCGCCTGTATTTGTCTGGAGATCTTATGCCACAGATGAGGAGAGCGACTGCCTTGGTCCACGACAGCTTGGATATGCTGTGGTTGTCCCTGAGTAACTCCTAATCAGCTGGAAAGAAATGTGAGAGCGAGAGGGGATCGGTGAATAAAAGGCTTTTAAGAAGCCTTCTTGAATGCCGTCAGGAGGAATCAAACCTCCGACTCCCTCTGGTTACTTGTGCGCGCGATAGATGGGGAAGGTGACCGCCTTGATCCACAACGGCCTAAATACGAGGTGGTCCCTGTGTAACTCCTAATGAGTTGGAAGGAATTGGCAAACCGTCGGAGAGAGGGAGCAATGAATAAAAAGCTTCAACTGATTCGTCCCAATGCCGTAGGGAGGAATCGAACCTCCTCCTCCCTATGTATCCGGCACTTCCCGCTCTAGAGGGCAGCCGCCTGGGCCACGACAGTTTGAAGGAGCTGTGGTGGTCCCTGAGTAATTCCTAATCCGCCTTGAAACTGATGAATTCGGGAGACGTTGAATGCAGTGCCGGAAGATAAAAGTTTTTAACGGCAGCCCTCGAATGCCGTCGGGAGGAATCAAACCTCCGATTCCCTCTGATTACTAGTGCGAGCGATAGATAGGGAGGGTGACCGCCTTGGTCCACGACCGCTTGAATGAGCTGTGAAGCTCCCAAGAAAAATCCTAGCGAGTATACTGAGAATTGGGTCAATGGGCCGGGTGAGAGCAGATTCAAATGACTAAAGCCTTTGGGAGGAATCGAGCCTCCGATTCCCCCTGCATGGGATTAGGTAATTACTATATAGATGGAGGGCGACCGCCTTGATCCACGACCTGAATACTCTGAGATAATCCCTCAATAAATGAGAAGGACAAGGGGCTCATTTTAATACGACCCGAAGTTCAGATAGATGGTGGGATACAGTAGTTGACGGCGCATGACTCAGCGCTCATTTGCTGAAAGTCAGAAGCGTCCAGAGGTCCAGAGGTCCACCGGTACAGATTCCGGAGTCATAGAATGGGGATGAAAAAAGCGCAGCCAAGAGTTGTTTTGGATGACAACCAGCGCAGCCTCGGAGAGCGTGTGGTGGTGGGTGGAACGAACGAAAAGAGTGTTGTGTGGCTGTGTTTGCTCTCTTTCCTCTTCCGTCCAACGACATCGATATCTTCGTCTTCGACGTCCACCTCGAGCTACCATGCGTGTATCGTTCCTCGACGCTCCATCCCTGAAAACACACACTCCATTGAAGGGCTTGGCCTTGGCTCGCAATTGTAGCATTTCTTTCGCGCAGTAGTGCGATCTTCAGAGATTCGACCACGATTCTACTTCAACTCTCGTCCAGGTAACCTGGCAGCCGGCAATCTTACAGTAGAGTCCAAACTCGCCAGAGGATGAGAATCACCTCGCGTCTTTGCCTCGTCCTATAACGTGACCGGCTGGAAGATATCGAATCAGAACCGCGGACTTGGAGGGAGCTGCGAGGACTTTCCGTTTCCCGCAGCAGTAGTCGTCACGGTGTGTTCTCACACAACTCGCCCTCCACCTGCTGAATCCATCCCAATGATTAGAAAGTCAATTCCGGACGTAGAGCTTCGGGAGGAATCCGCGCAGCCGCACCCGGCAGGCAGGAGAGGTTCAGTGTCACTTTCGGAGGCATGGTGTCTCGACTCGGTCTGCACAGGTCTCTTAACGCAGCTGCTGGGGTGGCTCGACCTCACGTATGTGGCCCTTATACGCCAGCTTCATGGTCATCCGCTGACGCCTATTGCAGGGTACACTTCATCATATCCGTAGGCATCGCGGCCACCCGCAAGCGCCGTCGCCGCATTCTGCGATGGGAGACGGTCCTCGAGGTGTTCAACTAACTCGTGGCCCTTATCCGCATCAAGGTATATACTCTCCCCTTCCCCTGCATCCAGCTCGCTGACGCGTAGGGTACCCTAGATCCTGCGCCGGGGTCCGCCCCGTCCGTATGTGAGCAACGCCGCCGTCCGAGGTACCCAGTGCCGTGGTGGTCCTCCCTCAGAGTCCCTCGAAACCGCACGCGAGGATGTGCTCGATTCGCCAGCGTCCATCCATATCCGCCCGTCCCCAGTCTTGCGAGAGGTGTAGTGCCTGCAGCTAGACCTACTTGGACGAGCCTCAAGCTGGCGACGTTCTGTTTTCGCCGCACATCCACTCCCCCACCAAGCTGCGCGTTGCGCTACGATGCCCAATACCCGACACCGCTCCACTTCCCTCAGGTACTTGGCGCGCCTCATCCTCAAAGTGGACTCTACTCCCGTCGACCACCACTTCCTCCCCGGCGCTGCGACGATGGGGTGCAGATAGGCAGCTCAGCAAGATTGCTGTGCGGATGAGGACGGGGACGGGGACGGGGACGAGCACGGGGGAAGCATCTAGAGGCGGGGCGGATCGACGAGGGAGTTGAGCGTTCTCGTGATCATGACAACCCTGGGCCGGCGGGTCGCCGTACGCCTTCCGTCCACATCCTCCCTCTCACCAAGCTGCGCGGCCCCCCACCGATACCTGCCCCCGAGACCATCGCGTGCACGTCGGCATTAGCACAAAGCTGGATCCGAGGCTTCCACTTCTGGGACCTGATTCCCCTCCGGTTCGCCGCGAGCTTCTGGATGCGAGTAAGAGACATCGCTGCGCGGACAATGTAACACGACCATGGAGGCGATGGCGGATCAAACGTCGATACTGCCGCCGAGCGGAGGATCTTGCTGCGATGAGCGACGGGATGCGGGCGGGTCGCGCTATGGGCTTCACTGCCCGGTCCCTCCAGCCTGTCCGGCATCCCTCCCAGTACCGCGATATGTCGGCACCTGCCTTCCCCGGCCGCCATGGGATCTAGAATCACCTTTATTTGGACGATTGAGCAGTGGCGGGACAGAGATCCGGGAGTGGCACGGGAGTACGCCCTCGCGCTCCTTCTGATGCGCAAGAAGTCGACGATGATGTGTGCACGAAAGCAGCGACGCCGAGGTCCATCCCCGTCCCATCCGCCACTCCTGCCCGTTCCTCATTCCACCTCAAAACCCGCTATAGTGTACGAGGATCCATTCAGCCATTAAGCGCCCGTTAAGCGCCCGTTAAGCGCCCGTTAAGCGCCCGGTGACGGTGAATCTTTCGACTCGCCCTCGTCGTGCTCCGGGGCCCTCAATGGAGAGCGCGTGGGGGATAACAAGGTGCCCTCCGCCCCGCCTGCCCCGCGTATTGCTGACGGTGCGCGTGCTCAAATCTTTCCCGCTTTCCCTCCCCATCCTTCTGGTGCGCAGGAACTCGGCGATGATGCGACGACCAGGCCCATCCCCTTCCCACTTCGTGCCGCCATGCATGTCTGTTCCTCATACCACCTCAAAACGCCACCCAGTGTATCAGGATCCATTCTGCAATTAAGCACCCAATGAAGATGCATCTTGCAACGCGCAGCTAGAGTCCCTCAATCGAGAGCACACAGGAAACCAAGGTACGCCCTCGACCCTACCTTCCTCGCGTCTCACTGACGATCTGTGTGCTCAGATCTTGTCCGCGCGGCGTCGCAGTCTTCGGACGAGCGCACGTCCTGCTGCGGCCGACGATGGCGATCAGCAGCCACCGTAGCAAGGCGAAGCCTTACTGCCGCTACTGCTGTCGCCCGCGTGTCCCGTTTCCCTGCGATCTCCGCTCGTGTCTACAGCATCACGGTCCCAAGATACTCAGACGGATCCCCAGCGTCGTCTCTCTCTCTTTCGACTCCGGGATGTATGCGCATGACGACACCGACCTGCGATCTCCGCCGTCGGCCCAATGACGTGTCGCGTGTCGGAGCACCTCCTCGCGCTCCTGCTGCTCGCCCGCTCTTCCTACTGCCCAGCCATCGCCGCTCGTCCCCTTTCCGCGCGCTGCACACTCCACCTCGTACCGACCGCCCCCAACTCCCTTTGTCACCGTCCGACGCTCCCGCCGCGACGACATGTCGCGTACCTGGGCACCACTTCCAGCCGCTCGTCTCAGCGCCCTGCGTGCCTCGGCTTCCGTGCCCGCAGAAGTACGCGACTGCGCGAGGTGCGATTCCTCAGCGCCTGCTGTGACGTGGCGCACGGTGCTCTGGGTATGGCCGGCGTGCCAGCGCGCTTGGAGTCGATTACTGCCGTGCACGAAGATTAGAGCGCCAAAGTCGGTCGAGCATTCCCTCCGCGTCCATTGCCGCCACGAACGCCCCAGGGGGTGGGAACCGGAGCACCTCCTCACGCTCCGCTCGGCTTCCGTGCCTCGCACCTCCCCCAGAAGTACCAACAGAAGTACTAGCAGCCATAATACCGATCGCGCGACGGTGCGGTGACGCGTCCCGATTGTTCGCGGTATGCCCAGTGCTCGACCCAGCTCGACGCGACTGAGAGGCTTCTGCTTCTTCCCTGCACTGGCCTAGACCTCCATCGCCGTAGCCAGCTCCGCTCCTTCGCGCCACTTGCGCTGCGGGTGCTGCATGCAGCTGGTGCCCACCTACACGCATCATCGGCGTCCAGCCTTTTTTCAAGCCGGTATTCAGCCTCGCCTCGCCAGCCTCCATCGTGCCGCCCTTGACTTCTGGTGCCGGCCGCGAACTTTGGCTACGGCCTCCGGGCAGTACCCATCGCCGCGGAGAGTCTGATGCGGCGTAGTTGCAGGTGGAGGGATACTGGGCGAACGCGGGCCAGGGCGCGGGTGCTACCTGTACGGATCGGGGATGCAGCCGCGGACGCGCGCGCGCCAGTGCCAGGCGGCAGCGCTGCGAAAGGGGGAGCCTGCGCGTCGGAGACGAAGGACTGGCTGCTGGTGGGGCAGGGTATGCACGTCCGTCACGGCGCGGATACCGAAGGAAATTGGGAGCGACGCGCCCAGGTCGTGCTCATTCTCGCGGCTCCATCGACCCAACTCGACAATTCACCGTGCGCCTCCGAGATGACTCATCTTGACCGCGACACAGGAAAGACCAAATACCGACACAATTCATGGTCCGTGCACCCTCACCCCGCTATATAACGCTCACCCTCACATCCTAGAGCTTCACTTACCTTGATGGCATGGATCCCTTCACTGCCCGGGTCCATGGACCGCGCGCGCTGCATCGCACGGCGACCTCGTCCACAGAGCGCGCGCGCGGCTTGGGCGGGCTTCGGCCCGTCCACTATTCCAATCTTTTCCCGTCCTGCAACGGCCACTCGGCTGTGCAGGCCTTTTTTTCGACTTTGTAGGGCGCTAACCCTAACCTTAAATTACATCGAATATATCGCTTTGACCGGCTCTGCTCTACCCATGTCGGTTTGTCTTGTCCGCAGACTCAACAACAGAATACGATTTGCAGAATTGAATTAATTGCACGCAAAATATCAATTTCGAGCCAAGGATTGGGCTCGAGTTCGAAGTGCATACAATACATACAAGGGACATTGATCATTTGCTGTAACATGCTGAAAAGGTATGGATCGCCCTAGTTTACAACTTGGACATTTCGTGCCCGTACACCCTCACCGCTGCTCCCTTCCGCCGTCGAAATGGCGGTCGTTGACGCACCCTCCCCAACAATGTCGGCCGAATGCATTTCTTGAACTTGCGCGGGCTCGCTCGCGTGTGCTGTGCTCTCCGGCGCATCTGAAGCCGTAGCCGCCGCCGCACCCGCGTCGACGGGCTGCCGCGCCTCCCAGAGCTCCCGGATTTGCTTCCCCGGGAACGACCGCGTCGACGGCGACATGAGCGTGAGAAGCACGCACGCCGTGAGGATCGCCTCGGCGTCGAATGCCGAGAGCAGTCGGAGGGGGAGGAAGAAGACGATGCTGAGGAGCATGTGCACGGGCTGGATTGCGTCGATGAGCACCCATTTGAGGGGGTGCGGGGTGCGATCGCTGCCGAAGACGTAGGGGTAAAAGGGGTGGTAGCGCACGACGCGGGGGAGGAAGATGCGGGCGAAGAGGTTGCGGAGGAGGAGGAAGCCTAGGAGGGTGGGTTTCCAGCCGGGGGCGTTCCGCAGAGCGCATTTGAGGCCGGCGTAGGCGCGCTGAAGGTAGACTAGCGAGGCGGGTGGAGGTGCTTCCCCGGTGACGGGGGCATCCTGCGCAGGCTGCTCGACAGGGGCCATGCCCAGCAGCTGCCTGATCTTTTGTCCAAGGAAGGAGCGCACCCGCGGCGAAGCGAGGGCGAGAAGCAGACACGCGGTGAGGACCACGCCATTGATTGAGGAGATCAGTCGGGAGGGGATGCTGAGCAGCATGTCCAGGGCGTCGATTAACACCCACTTGAGAGGATGTGCGGTACGGTTGCTCCCGAAGACGTAGGGGTAGAATCGGTGTTGTCGGGCAGCGCGGCCAAGGAGGATGCGGCCGAAGAGGTTGCGGAAGAGCACGAAACCCAGGAGACTCCATTTCCAACCCGGGGCTTTCTGCAGGACGTGTTTGAGACCCGTGTAAGCGCGCTGAAGGTAGATGTGGTGGGAGTTTGGAACCGCCGTGACAGTTGGTGTGGGCTCCGTTGCGGGAGCGTCGCCCTGTCTCCCGAGGGATCCGACCGACCAGATGGCTCCGGATGCCATAAGGGTGAGAATGGCGGAGAAAACGAGTGTGACGGAGAGGGTAACTGAAAGCAAGAGGCCTACGAAAATGAAGACGGAGTTGAGGAATTGTGGAGCATCGGATATGTTAGGAGACCTACCGAGTGCGACAATGGTGAGGAGACATCCGGCAGCGGCAAGAATACAGATGAAGGACGCGAGCGCTCTGTAATGGATTAAATCAAACCTAGTCGAGACCGGAGACAACTCACACTGCTGAGACGACAGGAACGAAGCTCATCACCGCAAATACCGCGAGAGTCGACTGCAAACGACATGGTGAGTCGCGCCTATATTATAGGTCTTAACTGGCTTGCTTACGGCCAAACAACGATGTTCCTGGAACGATTCCCTTATGAACTGCTCCGCCGGTTGCCAATATGCATTGTCGATCCTGCGCACATAATTATCGAAGTGCTCTCCAACGCGTACGAGGCAATAGCAAGACGTACCTATGCAAATGGCCGCGAATGTTGAAATCCATGAATGTTTTAGTTCTCGAGATCTTCGGTAGGGAAGATGGGGGTTTGGGGTAAGATGCTGTATCTCCAGCACCCCTTTTGTAGGCAGCTGGCTTCTCTCGCTAATCATCGCTGCGGACTGATGGATCGTGGCACACGTCGATGCCACGACTCGGTGACCGGTCCCGGAGATTGATCGGCCATTTAAAAGGCCATCTGTGGCAGTGCCGTGGTATCATTGCCGGCTCGATCGCGGGGAGTTAAGTTCTGAGTCAGACCCCGGGGAAATGCGGCCTGTAGGCGTGTGGCAAAAAACAAAAACGAAGATCAATCGTCCGGGTTTTTTAGCCCTTTTTCCTGGTCTTCGTCGTGCCCAACATCCTCTGTTATTCCCTGGTTTCGTTAATTCTGTGGAGCGCCATCACTGGCTGCCCACGAGGCTACTACTAGATCCTGATGGATCTTTCATCTGGCGGAGATTCTTCCTTTTTGGTATGTCCATTCAATTCTTCGGCTTCTTTTTGACTCAGGGCGGGCGGAAGTTGTAAAAGCTACAGTGGCCGAGGTCAACTGCGAAATCCAAGCGAGATCCATGCCCGATATAATTGGCTCAGGGAACTTGAAGCCGGCGAGAAGGAGGCTCGGAGCCCGAGTGTACGGAAACAATTTGCAGGCTGGTGTCGATGGGAAGATCAAGAGGTTTTCGTACCCCGACTTATGGGCGAGTGTTCGAGGGATCAGGAGAGAATTATGGGCTGAATGATGCATCCACTGTTGTTGGAAAGTTCGAACGGTATATATGGGCTTATGTGCAGCCGTTTCAGGGAGCAAATACTGCCTACCGTCTACGGGGTATGGGTCGCACGAACAAAAAGAACTGATAACCCCAGTGCCATGCCATCGGGAGGAATCGAACTTCCGCTTCCCACGCATCTTTCCGCTAATGTAAACCTTACTGTAATCAGCAGACGGAAATCTGCCATTGGGTGACTTCGCGTAAGGTTAGTAATCTATTCTGCAGGAATATTGCGTCGTTTTGCCGAGGCACCTGCCAGGACCCCATCAATTGGATCACCTCAAAATGGACGCCTTTTATTCTGCATCCCTCGAATAGATTTCAAGTCTGGATGGGGGGTAGGTACCCCCGTCCAGAATTTTAGCTCGTCCAAAAAATCTTTTGGGACAATATTGATCGATTGTTCGGATCAAAGCTTCGGCACTCTCTCTCAACTTGCTCTCAACGCGTCGCACAGGCCCTGTTGCAACGGTTTCTGACCTGTACTTACCGAAAGCTCTTCCCCCAAGTGGCGGCAGCTATTTTTACAGGAACAAAAGCCCTTCTACTCTTGGCGACGACGGCCATTTCTGAGTTCAGTATGACATGACTTTTGGACGAGAAGTACTTATAACAGCAAGGCTTGTGTTGAAACCATGCATTGGAGGGAGCATGGAAGCCCATGTTTTGTATCCCTGTACAAAATTATAATTTTTGTTTGCGGGAAACCTGAACGGCTTGAACATCCTCTGCATTGATCTCATCACTGGCACCTTCAAATAGGCTCTGAAAAGGCACTGGAATAGAAGGGCGGCGTAAGGTTAATCTATTGAGTAACCTTACGGGATGTCACCCATTGATATATGATGGTTGATTCTATACCCTCCGAGTTCATTTCTATACGAGCAAGTTAGCATAATGACCGGGACTTATTTAAATCTGAATGCAGGTACCAGACATTTTGAAACGCAAAGCGTGGATTGACTGTAAATTTATTGCAGATTTATGAGCCTTGGCGGAGATAGAAGGAAAAATTTTGACCAAAAGATTGGGGATCAATTATTCATGGGAAGAGTGGAAGAGCATCGAGAGCGGAAGAAGATGGAGCGAGACAGGCAAGGTTCAACAAACCGTGTTGAACTTTGTGCTCAAACCCGTGCCGATGTAAACCCCGCTGCGTACTTTGCCACATTGTCTACCTGATATTTACAACACAATCCCCGGTGAATAAATAAATAAATCGCCTGGAATAATGAGTGCGCATGGATTTTTGGACCGCAGGAATGATCACGTGAAACCTTCAGGTTCGATGTCTCCTATAAAAGGCTAGCTCCTTTCGACTCCACATCGGCTCTTCTCCTTCGCCTCCACCTCGCTCTAGATCTGTAGAATGAACCCGCCCACGCCGAACCTCGTCCCCACAATCGATTCCGCCGCTCTCCCATCTACACCCGCAGACGAGTGGGCAACCACGACGAACAATGTGCTCTTCAACGCGAATGGGACGAAAGTGCAGACCCCCGGGCCCGCGATCCCCGGTGCCTTCCCCGAGGACTCGGTCCTCGCGCCCACCGTGACCGGAGAGCCCTCAATTCTGCACGCAGCGAAGGCGTATCTGCCCGCGGAGGAGGACGTGCAGCGCGCGCTGACGAACGTGGGGCAGGCGGCAAAGGCGTACCTCCCGCCGCAGGTCGCCGGCTATTTCGGCGGTGCGTCTTTCTCTCCTCTCGCTGGCGTGCTTGCATGCTAAAAATTAAGCTTCCCAGCGGCCGCAGCAGCGCCGAAGCAAGCTACCGCCCCCGCACCGCTTGGCCAAGGCCGCATCTCACCCAGGATGCATGAAGAGCCCCTCGCCGACATGGATCCCACCGTTCCCCTCCTCCCCACCCCCGTGCGCGCAAGCACGGACCTCAGCACCGCCGTCCACACGGGGCACCCCGACTCCACAACCGCGATCGCGCCCCCTTATTCCCCCGACCCTATCCCCATTCGTCCGCCTCTCCCCATCGGGACCTCCTCCTCGCTCTCTTCTGCCTCCACCGTGTCCGCATATTCCCAGGACGAGACCGGCTACGCCCCGCTCGCATCGACAGTGTCGCTCGCGAACCCCGATCTCGCCGCGCTGATTCCCGCAAGCGGCGCGCTGTTCACGCCGATCCCGCCCCTGGCGCCGCACGACGTGGCGTACTTCCCAGTCGCGGGTGCCCTGGGCGAGTCCGCTGCGACGACCAAATCTCCGTCAAATGCGAGAGCCGCACCCCGGGAGCTCGTTGGTGCGGAGGGAGGATTCGACGACGAGTTGGTGGGAAATGCGCCGGCGCACATGGCTGCGGAGGCGCAGCGTGCGGTGTTCTCCGACGCGCATTTCGGCGTGCTCGGGAGGGAGGACAGTCTTGTGGCGGCGTCCACCGATAATTCAACCACGACCGCGCCTGCGTCCGGCGGGGATGGCAAGGAGGACGGGCTGATCTTCACCGCATACGGGCTGCACCTCCCCGCGCCTGTAGCGCCAGCTACTGCAAGCGCCGTGATAGAGGGAGATGGCGCGGAGAGCAGCGGGAAGGCGGATGGAACCGTGCACGGGAATGGGCACGGGAATGGGAGCGAGAACGATAACGATGAGGGGGAGGGGGAGGGCGGCCACGAGAAGGGCAAGGGACGGCGTTCGCGCTTCGTCGCGAAGCTGAAGGAGAAGATGCATGTTTAGGATCTCGAATCCGAGGGATCGTGGATCGGGAGGATTGAAGTACGAAGATTGTACAAGTAGTAGGGCGCGGACTGGTATGGGTTTTATGATTTATGAAGCGGTCGTCAAGTCATGGATCCGTTGGGATTAATATTCGGGGCGAGTGCGCCATTTGCTGCTTCTGGACCGGTCGGGAGAGTGGAAGAGACAAATGAAAAGCTTTAGGGTTTGGACGTGCAGCGCCGGGGGGGATCGAGCCCTCTGTTCCTTCTCAACGGGTTCCCACTACTTCGATAACATTATGATGGCGGCCGATGGTCGACTACGGCTTCTTGAGATTTATCGGCATGTCGTGAGGAGCAGATCCAAGCTTTCTGCTATATGAGGGATCGATCTTTCAGGCATGCGGAAAGCTGCAATGGTTTTTGCTCTGTCCTCCGGTGGAAGTGCCTCTTGGTTACGACAATCATCTTCAATCACAGGCTACGTACAAATTTAAAGGCATTAAACGCAGCAGAGCTTGCATGTGTTCGCCCAGACAGCATGTAGTGAGAAGGCTGCCAGAGATGCATATACCAGGATTCAAGAGCGGAATGGCTAGGTAGCCATTTGGGTGTGCGAAGATTGGGATCAAGATATGAATAGAAGGGGAAAAAAACATGGGTCAACAACGGATATCGTCGGAACAAAAATGAGAAGTGATGAGAAGGGGATTCGAACCCCTGCCCTTTCGGACCAGCGTAGTGATATTCACCTTAAGCTGGCGCCTTAGACCGCTCGGCCATCTCACCCTTCAGAGGTGGGCGACGGACGGCCATATGATTCGGTTGCTTCGCCTCGAAGGTAATCGGCTACAACGGTGAGGTTTTTCCTCGATGCAATTCCTTTTCCAGAGAAGACGATACGAAAACAAAAGAAACACAGGAATGGACATTCCCGGATCAAAAGGAGAATGATGAGAAGGGGATTCGAACCCCTGCCCTTTCGGACCAGCGAAGTAATATTGACCTTAAGCTGGCGCCTTAGACCGCTCGGCCATCTCACCCTGTACACAACATCGACGGTAGGCTTCAGGCTCTAGTCGCTCGGCCTCGAGCGTAGTTGGCTTCAACGCTGAGGTTTTTCAATTCCATTTCCAGAGAAGACGATGAAGAAAACAAAAGAAATACAGGGAAGGCCATCTTCAGAACAAAAGAGGAGTGATGAGAAGGGGATTCGAACCCCTGCCCTTTCGGACCAGCGAAGTGATGTTCACCTTAAGCTGGCGCCTTAGACCGCTCGGCCATCTCACCTTGAGAAGAGATCCGACCACCGGCTATTCACTCGGTGGAGAGTCCTCTCGACGCGCAAAGCACTTGGTTTTGCTCATCCAACGCGACCATGTGAATTGTCGATGATGTCGGAAGCGAATTTATCGAGATGCTTACAGACAACAGTCTTGCGGGTATGATAAATAACCTCTCTGGATTCACACTGCTGTATACCCAGGTGGTGCGGTATCGGGGACTCCTAGCGTCAACAGCGTATCCAACTGCGCCTCAACCCGGCGCATTCGTTCAGCCATCGTCTCGGTTGCCATATCCCCATGTTCCAGCACGACCTCAGGGCGTACCACGCTCTCCGTTGCGTCGCTGGTTGCCTCGGACGAGGAGGAGTCATCCGCAGTCGGTCGTGGCCTCTTTTCTGGCGATGGGTGTAAAATGTATTCCTGGGGTAGCGTCCGGGTCTGTGCCTCAATCCGTTGTTGGCGTCGTCGTCAAAGCCATAGCAAGAGAAGCAAGACAACGACAGGGACGCTCACACCCAGAACGACCCCTGTGATCGCTGCTGGCGGTAAGCCCTTCCTGTTGACGACAGTGTCAGATTTGGGGCAGTTCATTCGGGGAATGCAGGGAGACCTTTGCGAACTAATATTTTGATCGAGTGTTATGCCTGAGGTTGAGCTTGGAGAGGCGGCTGAGGTGGGGGTAGTGATCGTGCTGGCTGCGGATCCGCTGGAAGGTGAACGATTTGTGCTACTGAGCGGACCCGTGGAGGGGCTTGTCGGGGTGGGAGTCTGACTGAGCGTGCTGTTTCGGGTCGAGGCCGGTTGACTGGTGGTCGTGGAAGTCGTGGATGAGGTGCTGTATACCGTCAGTGTTATATCGCGGGCAAATTGGTGAGGAGAAATCTCACGAAGCGGATTCCGCGAGAGCATCGGGGCACTTGGAGGGCGAGCCGTTGATGAGGAGGCCCTGGTCCTGGTGATGTATATACTCGTCAACGTACTCTTTGGTAGCGTAATTGTAACGCACATTGGCGGCATATGGACATTCGCCTGCGCTAGGGTAAGTGCACAGCAGAGCGATGGCGCCAGTGGCAGGATCCGCTCCAAGGCCGGAGTCGCTGAGCGCGGTGCCATCTTTGTCGACCAGCGGACATTCGAGGGCATCCACGGACGTCGAAAGCAGCGCGAGTGCCAAACAGGCTGCCAATTGAATGCATCTGCGCATCCCGGGTGCGCTCGGGGTGAGTGGCCTGCTCAACAACGCCGGCGGTGAATCGAGAAGAAAGAGTTGACCGGGGGAAAAGAAGAAAAAGAGGTGAGAAAAGTTATAATACTGTATGGCGCTCAATATGATTGATGGACAGTTACTTGATCGAATGACCCCACTTGGAAGAAGCAAGATATGTATGATACGGTCGCGGTAGTGACGACACGAGATGGATGCGGTCTGCTACGGTACAGGCGGTGCTGCGATAGGCTGCGATCCACATTCTCGTTGGTATTGGTGTGAATGTGGGGGAAGTGATTCTGTCAATTCCCGTCAGTGAGAATCTGGATCTCCCGCAAATGATGCGACAGCCGTGTCATCGTGGCACTCAAAGACGGGGATACGTACATGGTCGAGAGGCGATTATTGTGCAGACTTCGGAGCTGCAACCAGATCTCACAATTGACAGTAATCCAGCCTGCTGACCGAAGGTTATCACCAAGACAAAGGTCGACGCAGTAAACTGGAAAATCGAACTCTTGGGAGCCCGAGGTACATTGAAGCCTAAAGGCGCAGAAAACATCGTTGATTCGGCTCCAAGGCGTTCGTGGATCGGATACCGCGACTCATTGCTGTGTGTCCGCCGCAGCTGCGTTCAATGCTTGAAGGCCAATGAATATAGACAAATATGCGGACGACAATTGTGGCATAAGCCTGGTGAGCAAGATCCGAGAGTCAGGCAAGATATTCATTCGGGTTCCGGTTTTGTCGCATGCCTTGCCAGATAGATTTGGGACGATGCCAGTGTTAAAATATGGCCTGTCACGCGTCGTCTTGGTTCCTTCCCCTTTCCGTCGCATTTACTGCGGACTACCGATCACCTCATATAGTGCCTCGTCTCAATACATACGCTAGCTTTTCATCCCCCGTCGCACTCTGTACCCCCTGTGCCGTCTCTGTGATATATATCCTTGCTCAGCTCATCTTCCGCGTGATCTGCACCTTCTAACAGCCAGATCTGCAGAGACTCGGAAGTCGGAGATGATGAGGACAAGATGGGCAAGGCAACACGTGCAATCACAGACGCCAGCGGTCGGATCAAAATCTCGCCTTTCTCCGTTGTCACTGCTAAATTCAAACAAGGACCAATCCAGCAGCCCAGGTCCGTCGGCGTCGCGATCTAACCTGGTGTTTGCCTATGTATTGCATAGCGCAGTCCAGAAACACCCAAATTCAACCCAAATTCAAAGAGAAGGCTTCTGGACATTGAAGCTACTGTGCATCGGCGGATGGCTTCGCATGCACCGCCAGGCTTCTTGAGCGCGGTGAGGAGACTATCAGAATGCTCAAGCAATTCACTCCCAAGATCCAGTTCGATTACTGAAGCCGCCCGCCCTGTACCACATCCGCCAGCCCGCGGGGGACAGACTTCTTTACGTTGCCGACCCCTTCCCTGGCCCGGAAGGGCCCTCCACGTGCAGTACCCGAGCATCCATTCTAGGCACTGCCCGTTGATTAGTCTCTACGATTCCCCGTCAGTCCGGAAGTCTGACATTCCAACCACAGTGGTGGGTCCGGAAGGTCGGGTCAGACCAGTTCCACTTACTTGGAGCCCTTCTACCCGGACGGGGAACCAGGACTTCGCACTGTAGCCCAACCTCCTTCGTCGACCGACACACCTGGGTCGAATATTGTCCTCACATCTCTCACTCCGGATCCCCCCCTGGTGTCCATTTGGGCAATCGAAAGTGCTGGTCATAATGTGTGGACGATGAGACTAGGTACCTTCGCCGTTCTGGTTCTGGTTCTCACCTGCGCTATCCGCCGATTAAGTTCCCGCGTATGACGCGGTGTGGAAGTCCAACTCAACAGTGCTCAGCTCACCGGTGCGCAGCTATCCATGTGCGCTAGTTATACGCTCACAGTTTTGGTATAGATCAGCCTCGAACCCGCCGACGGAACCGATGAAGAGCACTGGGATTCCGAATGATACGGTGACCATTACGGTAAACCGTGAATTCAAGAGATGATTTAGGACGGATAAACGGATTCGCTACCTATCCGATAACGTCTTGATAAATTGCAACATGTATCCTTGGTTGCGTTTAACACCCGCCATTACCGATTCAGTGAATGTATACAAAATGATTCACGAATGGTTGGAGATTTCGACGCTGAGTACCGCTTCACTAGGTCGACTATGTTACCCCTCCGTCATCCAGGGTTCCAGACAAGAGGCGATTAATCAAGATTTAATTTAAATATAAGGGAACTGTCCACGTTACACAACGTGCTTCGTGTCCGTATCATCCGGAAGGGACCTAATATAAAATGTTATGGCGATTCATCCCGGTGAAAACAGTGGGACTTACATATTATCTGGAAATATCTCGGTCGTAGTATGCAAAACAACGCCAGTCGGGACATTTTTGGCATTGGAGGAAAATGTGCGCATGGAAACTTGCTGCTCCGAGACCCTGGTCCCACTTCTTCTGACAGCATGCTGGCGCGTATTAAGCCTGAAAACGGGGACCGGTGAGAATGTAAGCGGAGCAGTGAGCTTCAACGTACATTGCGAGCATGCTGTTGAGATAAACTGTACCAGCACTGGTCAGCCAAACCGAGAACGAAATAGAAACTTGGGACGGCGCACGTTTGTCACTGATCATAAGCGCGAGCATGAAATAGAAGGTTCTTGGTTTGCTGATGAACTGGGATAATAACCTGAGACATTGATAACTCCCTGCGAGGAGGACGCACCAGAATCACGTTCAACGCGGCAAATAACATCGTAAACGCGCCACGGTTTATCGCCGTCATTATTAGGAAATTTAGCACATGGTTGGTACTGCTCATCGATGTGATCTCCCGGCTCGAGGCGTGAAGAGAATACGACGCACGACTGAATTCCGGTCCGGCTTTTGTTCAACCGCCAGCACAGTCCGAATGTGATTACAATGTCGGCGGCCAGTGAAAAACTGGCTTGCAGGTAGCTGGTGGCAGGCTGTGGAGCGTCCTATTAGTGGACATGAACGTAAGAAGCAGAAATAAACCGTACACTCATTTGCCCGAGTTTGCTGTACTCCTTTGCTTGAATACTTTAGAGTAGATTGAACGCCAAATCATTGAGACGAAGAAAAACGAACGTGAGTCCGACCTGAGCTGTAGACAAAACACGTTAGGTTACACGCGTGACTCAGAGATCAATAAGCACGCACCCATTCCTCCTCCCAACCCAACGAGGGATGTCACGAAAACGAGTACAGGTAGTATTATACTTTCCCTGTGCCCTGGAATTACCCGTGAGTCCTATTTAACACCGCACTGGAGGACAGACTCACATTGATAAATGGTTCTCGCAAAATGTCTAGAAGCGATCAGAGTTGGCATCGTGGATATCCACGCAACTCACACCTGGGCCACAAACGTCGACAGATACTAGGGTGGAAAGGCAATTAGTGAAGTGGAATCGCTGGTCCATGTTGAGTATTACCAGCGCAGTCAGCTGCACCATATCCTGCCTAGGTAGAAAATGTGAGTGGGGAAATAAAGCAGCGCTGGTGACGCACGGATGAACGATGTTCAGGTTCTCGAACTCCCCAAACCCGTCGATGAACCAGACGGATGCGTTGCTGAAGGCAGCGGCCATCTGAATGGACTCGACGACACTAAGAAGCGATATTCGGTCTGGCGCAAGAACAACGGAGTGGATGCCACAAACAGTATGATGATCACCTGAAGACGGTTCAGAGCATTCCAGTTAGGAGAAATCACGATGCGCTACCGTGGATTTAATACTCCAGCGATCCTT
Source organism: Mycena vulgaris (assembly GCA_029204335.1). Taxonomy (NCBI): domain Eukaryota; kingdom Fungi; phylum Basidiomycota; class Agaricomycetes; order Agaricales; family Mycenaceae; genus Mycena; species Mycena vulgaris. Next base: position 862,449 of record JARGYA010000030.1, read on the forward strand.
GGGGTACCAGACAAAGTAGCTGCCGCGATTGAGATTGAGTTAGCTTTAAGGTGACCCACGTCGGCTCGGGCAACGTACAGAAAGCCTTGCAGGAGTCCCATACCATGTAGCCTATAATGAGAGGTCAGTGCATCACCGCGGTTGCTCCATAGGACATACAGGGCTTGCAGGAACACGGCGTAAAGCCAGACGCCATTCGTAGAAGCCAACGGGCTGGCCATTTCGAAGGCAAACGACTCAGAGTCCGCGTTCCTTAAATCTAGGCCAGGTGAGGCTTCTTCTGATAAGAAGGCAGATCGCACGGACCTTCCCAACAGGACGACGTGGATCTGATGGCGCACCCAGCAACCGGAAGCCGTAGCTCGACGGTGCCAATACCGAGCGCAGGTAAAGAGACAGACTCTGAAAGACTGTTCGCAGCCTATTCTCTCAAGAATAATTGAGCGAACACTGAATTTGACAAGTACCAAGCTAGCCACAGAATGCATTTTTTACTCGCTTTCACTGCGTTCCCAGGGCCCGTCGGCAGAGCCGGCGGCCTCTGCCGAGCTTGGGTTGACATGTGTCGACTTCTGCCGAGCGCCTTAGCCGGGTCTGCCGACACCAGATCGGCTGGCAAGCTCTGCCGACGGCCCCAGCAGTGTTTGGTCAGCGGGCTTCGAATGAAAAATATCCGGGGCCCGGTTGCCTCTAGAACTATGATCAATATAAAGCGAGTCCCGAATAGCGGATGAGATGTGGGAATCGCAAAAGGTTCCGTCCCCTCAAAAACAATTGCAATTCGTCACATCAGATGGAATCAGATCGCCCTTGAGCAACGTTGAGCCTTACTTATTGAGCGCGCGCGTGGATAGAGCCTAACTCCGAGTTTTCTTTGAGAATCCTGTGTGATTTTAGTCACGGACTGGGAGGCATCAAATATGGGCGCACCGCACGTACTTATGGAAGTCGAACAATGGTTCCCGTAAATTGGGGTGCGTCCCACCGCCTCGCGAGGGCGAGTGAATGTTTTGCGCAGTAGGATGGTAGGTACTCTGAACTGCGCATCCTTCCACTCATATCGGTACCGGTCCGGTCTCCACGTAGCATGAGAACAGACTAGCCACCGTTGCTCATGGCCTCAAGGCGAAGCAACTGTTGACCCCGGACCTAGGCCGCATCGCGGATCAGCGACGAGCGCGAGTGAGCGCGGGGGGCAAACATACGTATCGGGGGTGGGGATGATCTTTAGGCAGCCTTATGCCGGAATGCGATGGGATTTCCCAAGGATTTCCTCACAATATTGATCGGCATCTTCGCGAGCCACAGCGCATGAGGTTACCGATCTTAGCGACAATCGTTGATGGATAAAGATGAGGCGCAACTAACCAAGAAAAAGGAAACAACTCGAATAGGCTCGTATGCGGCGCCACGTTCGGCCTGCGAAGGAAGAAGGTCTGATCTGTGAATCACAAGTCAGAGGTCCGAAAAATGATGCGCGGGGGCAAAAGAAGCTCGGAAAATTGCCATCGAAATGCCGGCGGCAAGTAACTGGATCTAAATCGATGCGGGAATATGTGATGCCCAAAAAATCGGAGGCTGGCAGCGAATGCCGTCGGGGGGGTTCGAACCCCTGTCTCCTTCAACCACTGAACCCACTATGCGAACGTGTGTTCCTGCTGGTCAACGACGGCGTACTGAAAGATCTAGTGGCTTCACATAAGGGCGCCGGAGGAAACTATCGGCCCCGGCATATAATGTTTTGAACCACTGCTTGGAACCCGTGTGAAGGCAAGGGCCTGCTGGTTAACGACGACGCACGCTGAAACCTGTACTCGCTTTGCATGAGGGCGCCGGAGGAAACTGTCGGTCCCGGGTATAAGATATAGCATTGGTCATAGACGACTCGAGAACACCGCGGATTTTTTAGAGGGTTCATCAAGAACCATCTGCGGCGCTGCACAGGGTATTCCACTCGAGGAGATTGGCATGGCTTCTTCCGTTTGATTTGATGCGCGCGCCGCAGTCGACGGCCGAAGACATAGAAACGCTGCCAGAAAAGGAAAGGATTGTCACAGAATGTCCGTGTACGTTCCTCCACAAGGTGCCAATAAATTTAAAGTACAGTCATAAACCCGGAAGCGCAACGCAACGTAGAAGCGCAACGCCAGAATTTAGGGACCTTTGGGGCTTCCGCTGAGGTCAAAATTTTGTCGAAATATAGTAGAGTATCGTATCATCCTGTACAAAAAAAGATTTGTGCGAAAAGCTCCTGTGAGGCCCTCAAAAGTGCGATGTTTGTGCCTGCATTTCAGGCCCTTTGATCCCGGCTACCAAACCTTTCCCGCATTCTATATTCACAGTGCTGCCATATGTCATTTATGTCGCAGTTGGGGTTTTCTGCCTCCCTGATCATAGATATGCACTTTAACCCACCGAAAATCACACCCCCAGAGCTACAATGTCCACTTCAAAATGTTGCGCTTCTACGTTATTTGGGCATATTTGGGGTGCCCGAAAGATTTGCCTCGTTCTCAACATCTACTCAATGTTGCCGCCAAAGGTAAATTTTACCGTGGACTGGATACCAATGCGGTCCAGAATGTACTTTGGACCGAGCAGTTTGCTTGGGATTTGGCTCAGATATTCATGAAACAGTCTGACTTTTGCGCTTCCGGGTTTAAGACTGTAACTCTGGAAGTTGGAGTTGTTGAGGCGGTCCAGTGGGGAGTATAGGTTTGCGCAACGCAATGAGTGAGGAAATAGATTTCTGCATCCGAAAGTGAGTGGAGATTTTATTCGAGACACCACCCCAACTCAATTGAGAACACGTGGTCGGAATGGAGTGCGAACGACGGTGGAGCAGATCTAGAGCAGTTCAGAGGCGCTGGGGCTTAAATAGAGCCTTCTCTTAAAATAGAGACCTTCTCCATGGGCCCTAGACGCAGAAAGTTATCTAATGGTCCAAGTGTTCATCGAGACGGGAGATATTAAGCTCCGATCTGACCTCCGATCTGACGCCTCCATCTCCAAGACGCTATCTCCATGTCGGTACTCCGCCAGGAGCGATGTTGTCGAACGGCTTCCGGAGTGACTCGCACCGGTGATGGCGACGTAGAGGCTGCCATACTTGTGGTGAAACCGGAAACCAGAGGCTGATGATGCCTACTAAACTTGAGTCAAGTTCAGAGGGGTCTGCGCACGGAGTCAAGGAGAGAAGGCATCGCAGAGGCAGTGCTGATCGACTGCGGAGCCGATGACTTCCTAATCGTTCCGATAATCCTCGTGGTCGCCCCGATACTGGCCGTCGCACCGCCACTGATGTAATCCCCTGGGGAACCGCAGTTCGATAAGCCGTCCGTTTGGAGTCTGCGTTCTGTCTGCCGCTACCGGATGGACTCAAAACTACACCGACCTGCCGATACGAGGACCTGCGGAGATGGGGTATCAATAGCAGCCAAAGGCACCCACTTGCCAGTGACTCACAACATATATAACGCAGTTCCGAGTCTGTGTGATCTCTGTCAAGTTTCTGTCTAGTCTCGCAGTCCTGGGCAGAATCATGTCCGACCCCCCGTCGAGCTCAGGCCCTCGAGTCAGGCCGTCCTCCTATCTTCGTAAAGCATGCATGAATTGCAGGTGATGTCCATCCGTAATGGCTGTTGAGCCTTAAACTGATGCTGTACACAGACGCCGGAAGATTGTACGTCCAGGTCTTTCCGCATCATTCGATGACTCAGACTTGAGCAGCGCTGCGACGGAGAGCGCCCTGTGTGTCGACAATGTCGCCTTCGTCCGCCGCGGTCTCTTGTCCCCTGCAAATATTCACATGCACCGGTTGATGGTGGTAGCGCGTCTCCTGGGCTCGAAGAAATGGTGGAGGCTATGCAATACAGGATTAATCAGCTAGAAGCTTCGAGTGGCCAAGACCCATCGCAAATCTTCCTGTCTGATCCATATCCGAATTCGAATTCGCAGACTCGTACGTGATATATTTCAGTCCAGTATATTTACCAACTGACGTTTACCAAGCTTCAAGTAGTCAGAATAGTCCTCAGTCTCCCTTCCCGGGACTGAGCATTGGTCTCCGTGCGTCACACTTCAGCATAGTGCTGCTTACAAAATAAATTCGTCTCGAAGCCGCAGGTGTCTGGAGCAATCCGCATTCTCCATTCCTGTCGCCGAACCTTATGGAGGTGAGCAATATATTCCATAGTACTGTTCATATACTAATTTGCATCCCAGGAGCCCCCACCCTCACCCGCGCTGTCTATGTGCGCGATCGTCTCCCCTTCCTTTTAGCTATTGACAGCGACGATAGGTTGGACATCTTCCTGCTTCACTTCGTCCCCCGGGATTTCTTCTTCCTGTATGCTTCAAATATCCGTCACGCCTTGGTGGATCCACCTGATCCAAATCAGGTGTCCCTCGGACTGCTAAATGCCATGTATCTCTGGGCCAGTCGCATCTCTCCAGAGGCGACGCGCAAGTCCGAGGCGGAGTTTCTCGCGCTCACAGTCGATCGCCTGGCGCGAGATGTCGCCGCAATCCAAGCCATTCAGCCCCCGAACCGCATTCTCCAAATCATACAAGCCGCGGTTCTCTTGTCGCTCTATTATCTGGATTCTGGGCGCCTCATAGAAGGTAAATACTACTGCGCCGCCGCGACGTCCCTCGCTCTGAGCGCGGGCCTCCACCAACTCGCGCCCGCGCCCCACCCCCCGCATCTGCATCCGCCCCCGGCGTTCTCCCCCCGGCCGCTCGTGCTCCCCGCAGATTCCATCCGCGCAAACGAGATGATCGATGGATTCTGGAGTGTCGTCCTCTTGAACAACTACTGGATCGCGGCCTCCGGCGTTCCGTCTTGCATCCCCTACGACACGTCGTTCCGGACGCCCTGGCCGACGGTGCGTCGCAGCTGACTTCTGGGTGGCTTTCCTCTGACCTTCATTTCAACAGAGATCGACTACGCAGATCGCGACCACCACCAACAACTTCCCCGAGCAACATAGCGGGGAAGATCCGAGGACGATGTTGATACAGGCATCGATGCTGCTCCAACGCACGACCGCGTTCACTTCGCGAGATCCAGGTATGTATTCCACCTTGCTTTCTTCCCACCCATCTCTGACGTCCCAGGGCTCGTCCATTCCCCGGAACTCCTCTCCCTCGCGCATCAACTCGACGAGTTCAGAAACTACCTCGACGCTGCTGCGGCTGTGCCCGAGCTCACACTAATTCCCTACGCACTCGTGAACGCCGCCATCATCCGCCTCCACGCGCCGCACCGTCAGGACGCCGCGCTCGCCGCCGCCAACCGCGTCGTCGCCCGGCTCAATATCGCCCCTTTCAATATTAATTCCGAATGGGATCGCGCGGATCCGATACTGGGCGTGCGTCTTGCGCCTGCGTCTGATTCCCTAGTCTAATCCCCACCCGCAGCCCCTGTTGTCCACCGTCGCGGACGTCTACATCTCTCACCTCTCCCTCCCGAGCGCCGACCTAAACACGATACTATCCGGCCTCACCACGGTTTTCTCGGCCCTGAGCGCCCTGGCCCGGGGCAGCGCCCTCATCCGTGCGTCCCCTGCCTTCACTCCGTCTTAATTAATTAATTTTAATCTCCCGAGTAGATCATTGTCTCGCAGAGGCTCAGCAGCGTTATAGCCTCGTTTCATTCCCGCCACTGTAGATCTACCCCAATACTCTAGTATCAATTTCTTAATCATGGACCCGATTTGTATTTTTGTTTTGTTGTGTATAGGACGCACTGTAACGTATTTACGCGCAAGGTATTCGGTGCTGCGGTCACTGACCGCGTCGGATGCAGTCATCTCCGTTAGATGTCGGATGGTCGCTCTAATCATAATTGGTTGATAATTGGACTGGAGTGAGGGGGCCGCCCGCAGTATAACGTGAATAGCGTCGGGTGAGGTCTGTTTGGTTGGTGTCCCTCATCCGAGGAACTTCTATCTAACTCTTTATGAATTACGTCTGCCTGTGTGGAGCCTTTAAACTCCCCCCGGGTATCACCGACGGCAGTCGCGTTGGACATCTTGCCGATATGCCGAGGAATGCTGCCATCAATGACAGCTGGTATTTCATCACAAGTTCTAGGGTCTTGTATATTAAGGCTGTTTATAAACTGGTTTATAAACAGCCGTTTATAAACCGGTTTTTAAATGGTCAGGCCCAAATGGCCAGTTTGTTATTACATAAGAGCCGCGAATCAATTTTTTCCCGAGGGCCTCCAGCCCTTCGGAAGGCCGGAGGCGCTTAATGCTGGGGCCGAGGCTGATGACTTTGCCGCCGGAACTTCCGTCGACACGATATTGGCAGTTTTTCATGCTGGTGTCGACGTCGGTTTACCGTTTTGTGGCATCTTTCAGAGATTTACTTGCCGAAAAACCAATACCAGGTGCTAATACAATTCTGAGCCTCACAGAGTGGTCGGAAAGAGCGTGACTGTGGCTGGGAAGAAAATTTGGGACGGGGCGGCGCAGAAAATCAAATTTTAGGCTGTTTTTAGCCGGTGGTTTATAAACCGGTTTATAAACGGCTTGTTTATAAACCAGAATTACAAACCGGTTTATAACTCCTCTGGAATAATATACAAGACCCTAATCACAACAACGTCGCAACCTTTCTGATCTCCGTTACCCATCGGCTTCGACTGCGATCCGCAGCTTATACGCGTAGAGGCTGTTTCAAGATCGGCAGCAGCCTGCTGCAGGCTGCAGAAACACTGCACCTATAAGAGCTCATGCTGACCTCGTATAAAGACATTACTTCATTCTCCTTTCCTCCAGATGTTCGACCAACTTCACAATCCGCTGAGTCGGATGGGTCTCCCGCTTTCTCTTTCGCTTCTAGGGATGGTCAGTGCCACTGCTGCTGCTGCTGTCCCATGCCAGAACACCACACAACGCCAGAACCAGACAATTCGCTGGGTCGACTGTCACGAGAACGTGCCGCAGCCGATCGAGTCCGCATTGAACGTCACTGGCACTAGCTTCAACGGATCTCTTCCATCGACGCTGTTTTGCGGAGAGATGGACGTGCCAATGGATTACACAAAACCGTTCGACGCGGCCACCAACAATATCACGATCGGCTTCGCGATGAACCGCCCCAGCAGCTCATCGGGTCTCATTATGTAGTGCGTTTAATTCTCTGCTAGTCCATCGCTCTTCCTGCTGATGGTCCTATAGTCATGCGGGTATGCCCCACCCTCCACTAACTCATGTAAGTTTGATATTGACATCATTGCAGGCGGCCCAGGACTGGATGCGGCATCCCAGGCATGGGCGAACGCACTCAATCTCTCCTCCGGTCAGCCCTTCGCCGGACTAGAGGATTTCGATTTTCTTGGTGCGTGTCTCTTTATCTTTCGCCGCTCCCAGCTAAATATCTGCCTTCAAGCGGTGAACACGCGTGGACTCCAGTTCTCCAACCCGTTGAACTGCTCCTCGGGAGTTTTCTTCAACAACGTCTCATTTGCTTTGTGAGTTATCCCCCGTTACTCACAACCAGTTGCTTACGAGTTTGCAGCCCCACCTCACAGGACGAATACGACCAGTATCAGGCTGCCATGACCAACTTCTACGCGGCGTGCACGAACGATACTACGCCTGCCGGAATCATGGCGCACATCGGGACGGTCGAGGTTATCCAGGACTGGGACTCGGTCCGCGCTGCGCTGGGATACGAGAAGGTCAGCTTCGCGGGTGTTTCTTAGTGAGTTGCGCTTTTGCCACGATTCTAGTATTCTCACTCGGCTTTCACAAGCGGGACATTCGTGGGCATGGCCTACGCCGGTCGCTTCCCGGATCGCGTCGATCGCTTTGTCCTAGATGCGGCCATTCCGCATGGGATGGTCTGTCGCGTTTCTTCATTAAATTAGCTGACACGCGGGCTGACAATACTACAGCCATTCCAGGACATGATTACGGACCAAGTAGCGGCAGCGAACCGTCTCCTTCTCCGTGCGGACGCCTTCTGTCTTACGGACCCCACATGTCCCTTCCATGGCCAGGGGAACGGCAGCGTCGTCAAGGTATATATCCGTGCCCTCTTCCGCCTGAGCGAGTCCTTATCCGGCATTCCCTTTTAGGCATGGGACACCCTCCTTGCCCAGGCCATCGCCGCCCCGCTGCCAGCACTCAGCTGCGGCCCCGGCACACGCTGCAACTCCCCCGTCACGCCGACAGACCTGCGCCTCGGCGTGAGCGTCCTCTTCCGCTCGAATCCCGACTTCCCGAAATTCAACATCGCGCTGAACGCGTCGCTCCACGGCGACGCGAGCCTCTTTGCGTACGAACCGTCCGATGACATCCGTGAGACCGTCGTATCGCCCTTGCTGTGCTCGGATTTCAGTGCGCTTTACTTTCTCCATTCGTTCCCTCCATGGTATTTACCCCCCGTTCAGAGCTCGACGAGTCTGACAAGACATTCGCGGGATTCAATAATTTCAGCGTTAATTCACAGAGCGTGAGTTGATACCCAGATGATGCTGTCCCGCATCTAATCGTTTCCCTCCCAACCAGAGCGACCCCGCGGGAATCGTCTACTCGCAAATCTGGCAGTTCGCGCTCATGTGTGCCGCCTGGTCGTTCCCCGTACCCGAGCGCACCACGCTGCCCAGCGACCTCCCGCTCATGTGGATTACGTCGGACTTCGACCTGAAGTACGCATCCCCACCAGTTCTTCCTCCATCTAGCGTTGTACTCATGTCTGTTCCCACAGCCTGCCGACGGAGCTGACGACCTTCGCGTGGGAGCAAGCGCCGAACTCGACGCTTGTCATCCGGCACGGCGACGACCATACCTCTATTCTGAGTTCGTCATTCCCTTGCTCGCTCCGAAGGTTTCTCCGCGCTGACCACCATACCTACCATTCAGCCGGTCCGCCTGCCGCCGCTGCCCAGAGCATTGCCCAGGATTTCCTGCGCACGGGCGCGATGCCACTCGCGTCGTCGGACGCAGAGGTCACGGTGATCTCGCCCGGCGGCACTCGGGGGCCTGTCCCCGGTGCGTACGACGTACCCACGGGCGCGATTGCGGGGGACACGAGCTCGGTGGAGGCGATCGAGTAGAGCGGGGGCGGAGATATATTTTATTTCGTATGTGTCCTAGTAATTCTTTTAATCCCCGACGTACACGTTCTCTTAGTTGTGAACCCCCGGCTGTGGATATTAATAGAGTCTTTTCCCCCTCGCCTTGAGGTGTTTAATGATGGTTTCCTGCGGATCCACCAGATGATTCGAAATCATTCTGGATATCGGTGGCCAGTCAGATTCTCCTCGATTTCCTGATCTCAACGCGTGCTCGATGGTTTACGCCTCATGAATATAGAAAAAGAATGTGGATGGGCAGTGCATTCATCTCGCACTCATTGTGGATTCCACTCTCACGGTACTTCTTCCACGCATCCAGATGCTCACGATGTGTGGAATGCGGATGTAACGTCTAAAATCAGACTGGACTCTGAGAAATGACTAATGATCTCAGCGTCCAGGTCGTGCATCTTGTTCTTTGGAAAGCACCGCTAATAATGTATGATTCACAGCATTCCCTGTGCGGCCTTTGGAGTGATTTTCGACGAATCGCAGAGATCATCGAATCTATCAAGCAACTGTCAAACTTTATTCACCGCCATACCTGTGTGAACAACGATGGGATCGCTGTTACTCGGTCTCCTTGTCTCCTCATCATCCTCCTCGTTTTTCCCCAGCCAGCTCTCTCTTCGATTCACCGCCGGCGTGGTTGAGCAGGCCGCTCAAATTTATATCTTATTTACAGGGATGCGGCGCCGTGTTCCATTCTCTGGCAGCGTGTTCTGGCTCGCCCTCCCATTTCTTTCAACGGCCCTCCAATGTCCGCCGGTCGATAAGGATGGCACCGCGCTGACGAGAACCGAAGCATCCGCTGAGGGTCCCCCAGTGCAGTGTATTTACCCCGGCGCCGGTGTGTGCTCTTATTTCGCCGCTGTGTGTTACAATTACTGGGTCATATCACGCAACACGCTGATGTGAACAGGGGCCTGTTTTTGTGGCTAGCTCATCCGCTACGTGCCCGGTATATTATTTACTAGCTTTTGTGTTATTTCTTTAGGGGATAGTCCTGTTTTAGCAGTAGTGTTTTTAATTGCTACTTTTGTGCTAGCTGCCATTTATTTAATTTTAATGGGAATTAATTTTATAGGTATTACTTATATTATTTTATATGTAGGAGCTATTGCTGTTCTATTTTTATTTGTAATAATGATGCTGAATTTAAAGGATAAAGATTTAATAGAATCTTCTAGCACCCGCTCCTTTCGCCTTAATTTTAAGGCGAGGGAGACAGGGGTACCGGGAGCCGCCGCTGTTTCTTTAAATAATGGTCCGATACCCTTGTTGACCCCTCTTCGTGAGCCCCCGCTCAGCGCTCTTTTCAGCGGGAGAACTCACAAAATACAGCACGTCGACGAGCACCATCTCAACTACCAGTACCAGTACCTCGGTCCAACCCACTTCGTGAGCCTCATTCGGAACGCATGCTAGCACTGACGAAATACAGGGCTTCAACCACGACTAGCACTGAAGAATCGGCTCCGCCCAGTCGACCGACTACAACGACCACCCCCGTGGCCCCATCCCCACCGACAAGCAGCCACACTGATGAGCCAACACCGACATTCTCTACCACCGCCACCAGTACTTCGCAGTCCGGAACCACTACACCCAGGAGCACGCATATATCCACGACGACAAGCAGTGGAATTTCATCATCTGGCACCAGTTCCACGGCCAACACTATAGGCGCCTCAATTTCAGTCCTTTCTCCAACCGCAAGCACGACAGTCAACCAAAATACATTGACCACGCCAAGGTCAGCCTCAACCATACTATGTAGCCCTTCTGATACCATCTCCAACAGAAAGCGAGTCTCGCCTGCGGCAATTGCAGGGGGTGCTGTGGGTTTTGGCGTCGTTGTTGCCGTATTGTTCCTCCTATTATGGCTTCGACGACGCCGACAGCGGAATGACCCACGGATGGTACCTCGGCCATACACTGTCGACGAAACGGCCCTGGCAATACGTGTTGACGGAACAGACACAAAGACCACTTCGCAATCTGAAAAGGAACCCCGACCCGTTACACTGACAGGCGACTCCGAACAGGAATCGAGCGGCAATGCTTTATCAATGGAGGATGCGGGCGACTCCACCCAACCAGGCGCGATGGCTCACAGGGGGGCGGAGGGCATGGTGCGATCTGAGACACCGCTGGAAGATGGGGGCTCTCCAAACGAAACAGTGACTCAGCGATTGCGGCGGGTTGAAGCACAGTTAGCTACCCTGCTGAGGACCGGAGTGCCCGATTCCGCACCGCCTAGCTACTACAGCACAGGGTGAAGTTATTTATCATACAATATTCTGAGGTGCCATGTCTCTTGTATGCGTTGGGTTGGGTATGACGGTGAGGAGGCGGCGCTCGGTCTCACATTGAATTTCAGATACCAGGACGCAGAAAAAGTTAAGATAGTCGACATTTTTGTGCTTTGGGCGTCGCAATAAATTAGCGTGATATCCGCACCAAGTTTGCAAAAAAAAGATCACGCGTCCCAATCTTTGATTCACTGCCATTCAGAAGAGGTCGTCATGGAAGCTTCAAGCAGGACTTTGGATCCGGAGGGTTGTTGATTAGATCAGCTGGGTATTATCTGCCAGTGGCTGTACGGTTATCTGCCATGGCGGACTGCAACTTCATGTTCAGGGCCTCTAAATTCGGGAAAATAATACAGAAGATGTATGAAAGAATATGAAAGCTTTCCACTGACTCAGAATTTTGGAATGAGCCCATTCGTTCTCGGCATTCAGAGGATGGCAGATAACTTGTGATGGCAGATAATTTTCCCACGGCAGCTTTATCTGCCATCCACCACTACCTCAACATCGTTCGGCCCTTCTACTGCACTTCTGCATCTCAAACTCTATGTTTGGACTCCTAGGGCATTCAAGACACCTCTCCTCTTGGTCTTTTGAACTGCTGGACACCGGATTCACGGGAAAATAGGCCGAAACGAGCAGCAGCGCAATTGGGTGATTGTCCGCCCGAAATCCTTGCTAGCAGGCTAAAATCAAGCTCAATCTTGCACAGTTGGCTATTCTCATTGGAATCCATCTCAATCTGCTCGAAACTGGCCATTCTCAGCTTGAATGTGACAGATTTGCGTGCTATTTCTCTGGTTTCTCAATTCGACAACTCGTCAGTGGGAAGGTGCTCTTTTGGGGACTAGAGGTCATTCTATGGGTCCCGGTACGTGAGTATGTTACCTTCAACACGACACAGTTCTCTCACACGGCCGTATTTTTCATCTTGCTTCCACAAACTCGCTGCTCCACCACTCTTTGCCCTCGTAAACACATCACCGGGAACTGGAAGTTGACAATCAGGCAAATAGCAGGTGCGAGAGCCCGTTTATGAACCAGAAGATTCCCTTTTCGGCACGCATATACACGTCAACACAACAGCTGCGAGGCAACACTTCACAACTCGGGCCACTTTCCTCGGCCACCTTGCGCATGCCGGTGCAACATGTTCGGCCGAACGTTCTGAACAATTTCAAGCATTTTTTGGTCTGAATTCCTCTGTTCGCACCACCCCCCATCATTCAGATCGCCAGGCAACAGCTTCGCATGAGCTCGCGTGCATTTCCAAATTGTTGCTCTCCAGCCTGCAAGTTGCAGTAGCCGTGTCCAACGCCATCATATATGCTATCTGGGTTGTGTCGGAGGTGTCGTGAGTGTAAATATTCGTGTTCACGGCCGCAGGTTGCATTGTGCTTCTGTGCGTTACCTCATACATATTATCAACATATTATAGCTGTTTTTGTACTCGTTCCTATTGCAATCCAATTCACTCATTGAAATTCATACCTGCGAAGGCAGCCCCAGAAAGACTCAAAGTTCAACTGAGCTCTCTTGAACTCTCTCTTCCTCTTTCCCTTTTTGATTTCTTTTTTGTGTTTTCTTGTCACGAGACCCAGTACAATGAAAAAAAAACCATCCGGAGTGTGCCGCCGATGTTTGTCCATGTTTCCCTGCCCTCTTTCCGACCTTGATCATCGACTCAAATCCGACTCTCATCGTGCCCAATGACTTCGCGTTGGCCATCAAGAGCCCTACCTGTACTTCACGGTTCTCCAGCCTTTCCAACCAAATACGTCTCCCTCTTACAAGTTCCTTTTGACGAAAGTTGCTGATCTCGATTTCTCGAGTGAAAGTCTCGGATGTCCCACTTGCGCCTGACAGAATCAGCGGCGACTGGATCGGCAGCGTCGCCGCACAGATTCCTTGCATCTGGTTCATTATCGGACGCCCTTGGAGAAACTTGAGAACTCGCAGAGTACCGACGGGCAAGGGAGCGTCACGAATCTGCCGCGCCGTCCACACCCCATCCCCCAACAGCAATGAAGGTATGGCACTGTAGACATGTCCTATTTAAGGGGGTGGGCTTAAAAGAATGAGAAGCGAAGGGATTGAACCTTTTGTGTTCATGATAAAGTCATGAACAAGATACACAACCACCTGAGCCAGGAGAGCATCGATGGGTAAGTTCTTTGGGCTGCTAGGACATGCTGTTCAGACACATAATTAGCATGAATTCCACTACTATGGCCCCGCCTTAGGGGCCGGTTAGGCTTAGTGGTTAGGAGTTAGGAGTTAGGGGTTAGGGGTTAGAGGTTAAGGTTGGTTACGGTTAGGTTTCAGGGATATAGAAGAAGAAAAATGGGAAGGTGTTGTGTAATCTTTTGATATGGTCTGGTGCTCATATTATTTGTCGGCACTTTGGCACAGCTCGTAGTTTCTCGGCCTGTAGAAAGGTCATGTGTTCAATTCCCGCTAATGGCGCTACTAAAACAGGTATTGTCTCCAGCTGATATATCACCGCAGGTCGGCAATTGTAGAGCCTGATATACCATTGCCAATTAACTGTTAAATCAGATTCCCCATCGCACTTGTGAGCAACGATGCTATGGCTATAATAGGTTCAGATCTACTCCTCGTTTTCCCCACCCATCCTCGTCATTCACTCCTGGTGCATTTGCGCAGGCCATTCATTCATTTTTGATCATCTATGCTGCTCGGGAGCGCGCCCGGAATGCAACGATGCATTATATTCCTTGGCAGCCTGTTTTGGCTCGCCCTCGCCTTTCTCGCAACGTTGGTCGCGGGCGACAACTGTCACCTCTTGGACAAGACCCATGGGGGGCTCCTCGATGAGCACAACATCACGCACCCACTCGGAAACTCCATACAATGCATCTATCTGCAAGTCAACAGTGACGGTAGTGAGATCCAGTCTTCGTGCGAGTATCAGGATGGCGTGCGTCACAATGCCTCGAGCACCAACTAACAAACTGATACGCCCGGAACTAACCTGCAGGCCCTCTCGTCAATGGCTCCTCCTCCATTTGCCCCGATGCCCTCGAGTCGCGCGCCTCCAACTGACCGCTATGGTTTGCCATAACACCCAAGGAATATAGGATCCCGGGTACTATTACCACTGATACATCATCCCCACCGGGGTCTACCGCCGCCAGTCGATCCCTCCCCGAAAGCAGCAGCACACATACATCCACAGCACTAAGCAGCGGACTCTCATCTGTCGCTAGTTCAAAGGCCGACACGATCAGCACCTCAATTCCAGTTAATCGACCGAAGGAAGCACCAAGGTATGCATCCTAAATGTAAATGCGTCGCCCCAGCGCTCACATCGTTCGCATAGCGACCGTGTTAGGAACGCGGCAATCGCAGGGGCGTTGTTGGCGCCAGCGTTCTCGTCGGCGTCTCCGCCCTTTTGTTCTGGCTTCGACGACGCCGACAGCGGAGTGATACAGCGACGTTACCTGTTCAATATTTCGTTGGTGAACCAGAAACACCACCGGAAAAGGCAACGCTCGAACCTCATGCAAGTGACTCCACTCAGTCAGACCGGGGGGATACCACGGTGCCATCCGAGAGAGCGCCGGATGATGGGGGCCCTCTGAACGAAACACTGACACAGCGAATTCGATGGCTTGAAGCACGGGTAGACACACTCGTGACGCTCGGAACAGTGCCCGATTCCTCGCCTCCTGGTTATACGGTGTGAATCACTGGCTGGTTGATTAGCTGATCTGTACACTGTATCCCTTGTTATTCAGATTATGTTGTCGTGGTCCAAGACAAGTCAGCTGCACGAATTGTTCAAGTAGGGCACTGGAGTTGCGGGAAACAGAGGTATGGCATCAGTTCCACACCTTTACCTTTTTGCAACATATAAGACGCCGTCATGGACGAGGTAGGTCACCTATTGAACCCACAAGAGGAAGACGGGTTCGAATCGTCCCGACGGCATAACTACGGAAAGACATCTTTTTTCTTCTGCCTTCAATCTTCGAGAGCTGGCTGTCTCTTTCCCTGTGTCATTTTTCTCGTTCATAGACTCCGATTTTTTCGTATTTCGATTTCGTGCAATTCCGAATGCTGATTTATCCAAGGGCTTTGCAGTGCAAAACACCTCTACATGAGAGCCTCTTCATTGCTCGCATCAATGGAGAGGACAGTAGAGCGTGAAGGAGGATGGATGCCCCTATCAGTGCGAAATCAGTTGTGGTTCTGTTTGGCTTCATGTCCTTCGTACTTAAGTGTGACGTCACGCGTCCTCCCTCCTTTCCTCGGACCACCACCATCTGGCGCGTCGTTCGCAGCCCCACCATGAGCGACCGTCTTCCGGACGAGCTCATCTCAGAGATCCTTTCTCCAGCATTGCAAGTCCCCGACGACTTGTTCTCCGACACGTCCCATGTATCGCCCTTCGCGCCTTCTTCCGCCGGATTCAGCGCCTCTACTCTCCTCGTCTGCAAATCATGGCAGCGGGTCGCCACCCCATTCCTATACTATGTTGTTGTTCTACGCTCCAAAGCTCAGGCGCGCGCTCTTCAAGCCACGCTAAAAAGCAGCCCAGATCTCGGCAGATATGTCAAGAAACTACGCGTGGAAGGCGGCTTTGGGAATTTTATGCGCGACATACTCCAGAACACGCCAAATGTCAACGATATCTTTCTTTCTCTCCACATCCACTCCTCAGATTCATCTTCTGGGCTTGCTCTCGGGTTACCCTTGATCAATCCGACCCGTCTCATCCTCTTCGATTTTTTCCTCAGGAATAATAAGGCTGTGGAGGACCTCATGACCACTCTGAAGACCTGCGTACCCAAGTGGAACCACCTCGTACGCTCTTTTGTTGTATTCCGCTTAGCTTTCACTCAACACTGCGTTTCTAGAGTACAATCAATTTCCCCTACGCTTATGATATGTTGTACCGAGAATCGTTCTGCTCTGCCATATGTTCCTCGCCAACGATCACAACGCTGTCATTCCCGATCTTTCATCCCAATCTCGTCCCCTGCCTCGTAAAGTTTGCACAGATCCCCTCCCTGAAGGCTATAGAAATTCGGCCGGGGCCAACACAAACTGTAACGGCACTTCCAACCTCCCCAGATCCCCGACTCAATGAGTTGTTGCGCTGGGCTGAGACCATGTTCGTATGCTAATTTCCATGATTTCCGTGTGCTGATGCAAGATCTAGTACAAAAGCCCCCGCCATCAAGAGGCGAGCGATCTCTAGATCGCGGAATTTGATCTGTCCACGTGAGTGCCACTGATGGACCTCGGCCATGATCAGATCAATATGGCAATGCTGATTTTCTATATCAAGGAGGGAGGGTGGATGACTTTGGGGTATGGGGAAGGCGGATGTCGACGTGTCATGCCAAGATGTCGACGCGTTCTGCCAAGATGGAGCACCCGCATTTTTCCAAGGTATATTTGCATTATTTGACGGTGCAGTATTTACACTATTCACAAATGTGTTGCTTTCCATTGAGGACTTGCAGATTGGCGATGAGACGCGCTGGACGAGTGTGTTAGGTGAGACGCGCGACGCGCGCGCGTAAGTGGTGGTGAGTGACAGCCGTTTGGCAAGCTGATGGCCGCGCGGTAAGGGGAGATAATTGATTGACGCTAGCGAGTACGCGATGGGTGAAGTGTAAACCAATTGTACTTGTTCTCGTAAGACGAAAGCAATGCCCGTCGTCCGATGCAGAATCACGCGCACACGGAATTTCAAACTTGACCATAGTCGCATTTCATTCAAGCTGCAGATTACATTGGCGGGATTCAGAGATACGGGCATATTTATTCTGGCTTGACTCATCGCCGAAAATCAGTACACAAGTGTAGCAGGACCTCTGGGAGTCGAATGAGAACGTGGTTCATCTAGGAGAGAGAAGGCTTGTACCTTTTCTCGATTCCCTAATCGTGGAAGATCAGACTCAGGATATTATCAAAGAAGCGACGTTTGACTACCCACATTCTCTAGCCACGCGATCTGCGCTTTGAGTTCCGTGAGGCCGAAAGAGAGAACAACGTCAGTGTCAAGACGGTAGTACACTCCGCGGGCGCCCTCCCGTCGTTTGAGGGTTTTGGCAGCTTGGGATGTATCCGCACGGATCGTGCAGAGGACAGAGTACTGGCCTAAGCCGCTGCTTAGCCTCATTTTCGGCCCATTTCTAAGCTTACCTGGGTCAACATCCATCCAGATCGGATCGTCATCATGGCCCAGGTAGCGCAGTATTTGCAAATTTACGGTCCGCAATTTCATGGGATCCTTCGCGTATTGGACATAACTGTCCCGAAAGGCGTTCATTCGGATGCGAACGTAAAAGGAGCCATCGATAAGGAAACAATGAGGCCAGCGGGAGGAAAGAAGGTGCGGGTTCAGCGGCGTTGATTAGGCGCCCATATCCACGTCCACGTCCACGTCCACGTCCACATCCACCATGCCCCCAACGTTCTCTAAGATGTGGTCGCCCGTAACGGGAGCGCCTGAAGCTCCCTCTTCTTTCGCCGGACGTCCCGACCCGGCAGAAACCGCAGAGTCGTCTCAGACAGATGCGGAGATGGATCCAGGGCCTCATCCTGGGACGAATATTGGTTCACAAGAGATGCCCACCAAGCACATGTCACTGTCGGAGATCTCCCAGGGGAGAATGGGGGGGCGAGAGCATCCTATCGAAGGCCCTATGCCGTCCCCCTCCCAGCAATCCCACGCACAGAAACTAGCGCCCAGGAATACCAAGGACCAAACCGACGCAGTTTCGACCAGGCGAGGGGAGGAGGGGAATTCTAGATCGAGACGGGAAGGGACATCCCGAGTAGCTGCTCAAACGAGGCCCCTCGAAAAAACTAGCGAGCGTATGGTGGAGCTGCAGCGACAGGAAGCAGAGATATCCCGTCTGACGGAAATTAATCGTCAGCAGCTCGAGCACCTTGGGCAGTATCAGATTCGGGAGATGAATGCAGCACGTCTTGAAGTTGCCCCAGCGCCAACATTTGGGATCACGGCAGACCTCACGTCGACGTCGGATGTTCGCAGGATGATGGAGAATTTGGAAAATGAGGTTTTCCAGACGGCCGCAGCTTTGTCCGACCTAGATTTTCGTGGTAAAATGGCGAAGAGTCACGGAGCAGGCCGCCAGGCTGAATCGCACGCTCGCATAGCTCGTGTCCTTGGAGACGAACTTGTCAGTCTGTTATTGGCGGATAGAGGTTCACATCCGGCGCCGGAAATTCTGGTCCAGATCGCTTTACAGGCTGCGATGTCTGCTTGGAGTCATAGGAAAATATCGTCATGGGTTCTAGATGAACCCGAGCTGGCGAAACTTTTGACCGATCTGTATGCAGACATTCGTGGCGCTGGTGAGTGAGACGGATGCCGCGAGCCGCAATTCGTTATTGACGAAGTTTAGAGGACCCCAAAGATGGGGCGAGATGGCGAAGTATGACCCGAAAACAACTCATCCACCGCGTCTCATTCTCCGATCTCAGAATGTCACTGCTTCGTCAGCTCGCGGATGTTTGGCCTTGGACAACAAAGATAGTCTGAAGCGGAAAGACCTCGACGCGGACTTCGGAGATAGGATCACGGCTATCGTTCGCTTGGTTTTGGATTTGAACAGAGCCATCGACACACAGATAGTTTCCGAAGATCTAGAGGCCGTGTTTATCGAACCCGAGGCGAAGTTTGAGCCCAAGACGATGGATGAGACGTGGCCGGGAAATGATGGAGCATCTATAAACGATTGGGTCGTATGCACTACGGGCTTTGCATTGCGAAAGAACGGCCACAGTGGAGCACGCAGAGGAACGATACTGGTGATGAAGCCGAAGGTAGTTCTGGGTTCGACTCTGAGCGAACTGATGGCATGAAAGGGAATCGATGCATACCTTCTTGTACTGTAAAAAAGTGAGCATATTTTCCTTAGGGATGGACGTGCGATTCACCAAAGACCAGACGAGTGGGAGGAGGAAGCAGGGAGAAAGAGAGTCTTGATGCCATCATTCGACATCGTGACCCGGCGCGTCGTGTGACGCGGAACAATCCTGAACCAACATCAATAATTACAGAACGGAACAATTGCAACGGTTAGGAATACACGGAACAAGAAGTAAAATACAGTTCAAAATTGATCGCTCTCAGTAGAAAATTTGTGCGGGCCCCCTAGATCCAAGTCAGAATTTTGCCATGTGAAAAGCGATAAGATTCACCTTTTTTTCACACCCTAAAGTTCAATCGCGTTAGAATCAGAAGAAAAGACGTATCACACGGTGTACATTCTCGACCCACTCGATTTGCGCCTTCAACTCGGTCAGACCAAACGATAGAACAACGTCAAAGGCGAGCTCGTAGAAAAATTCAAAGGCATTCCGTCGACGCCTTGGTTTCGTCAAGCAAGATGTGTCAGCCTCAATCTTGCAGACAACCTTGTAAAGCTCTGCCTTCGATAAGATTTCCAGTATGTGCAAACTGGGTTAAGTAATACCTGGCTCAAAATCAACCCATTGCGGGTCCCCGCGTCCGCGGTAGGTGTAGAGCTCAGTTGAGAAATGGTCCAGACCAGCGGGATTGGAGCTTCGCCGGTGGTACGACTCGCGGAATTCTTTGGTCTCGGAGACTTGCTCACCCTGAAACGGATCAGACTCAGATGCACGACAAAGGAGTGGACACACCCTCTTCAATATAGCACTGAAACGATCTGGGACAAGCCATTCCCCGGAGACACCTTTATAGCGCTTCGCAGCGCGCGTGAAGTGCTCCGTATTGAGAGGATTATACGGCTCAGAACAATTGATGCCGAACGTGAATCGCGAGACGCGCACTGAGACGTAGTGGTCGATGTGAAAGGACACCGCGCCGTCGGCTACCGCCTTGTTCCTATCCTCTCGGTAGATACAAATTTAGCTCGATAGATAAGGAAGACGAACACATGAGTATCCGGCCGGACGAGATCCAGGCGCAACGGCTGCAGGCGTGACTTGAGCTCGGAAAATACCCAGTCGTTCGCAGCGAAACCGCCGACTAAGAATACGGACTGGAGGCGGTCAATATCCTAATGTGAGCTCGCAGGAAGACATACAGAAACATGTACTCCAAGAGCGGAGATGCACTGCTCCCTCACTGCGGCAACCACTGCCGCGATCGATGGTTCAAAAAACCCTCTCACGTCCTCTCTACGGCGGGTGTAGAGTTAACGCTGTGCTGGCAGTATTGGAACACTTACGCAGGGATCTTGAGCTTCCCAGTACGGATGTTCAAGCTGGCGTCATGATCGCGAGCGGTTCCAAATTGGATGAACGAGGCGTCAGCCCCTCGGAAAGTCAATTTTGCGGAGGTGTCGAAGATTTGTGAAATATTATTGACGTCCTCCTTGTATCTTGACTGTCCGAGGCGTGCTTGAAATGATAAAATGGTCATCTCAGAACAACGTATGATCATGGAGCGCGTGTATGTACCTTCGAGATATTCCCGAGCGCGTTGGGTGACATATATCGAACCCTGAAAGAGACCTGGTACCGTGTTAGCCTAGATCCGTTAGGTAAATTGTGTTGCGCACATTGTGGAGGAGAAATTTCCTGATATTCCTGACGGCCATTGGACTTCTTGACCATGCGGTACGTACTGAGATCGATGGTTCCTCCTCCAGCATCCACAATGACAACCCCATCGCCCCGCTAGTACGAAGATGAGCGTCAGGAACCGCGGAGAGTAGAAAAACGCGAACAGCGTACAGCGATAGCGTTGGACCCAAGCCCATTCTGAATGCAAAAGTGCAGACTGGCCTCGCCTTCGGTTACAAAGCGAAGCCGATCTTGTTCATCTGACTCGCTGATCAGACCAGCCATCCCTGCGGCGATACGCATTTGGCTCTGCTGTTTGCCCTCCCAGCCGTTGGGATGAGCCATGACGAACTGAATGTTGTTCTCAAGCGATAGCCAGAGGTCGGGGCCGTTCGGGTGTGTTTCCTGGATGAATGTTTTTGCGGACTCGAAGAGGTAGAGCAGAAAGTCTGCGAGGACTTCGGTGATCCTTTTGCGATATGGCAGAGGGGGGATCTTGGGGCCGTCCATTGGCGGCCGAAGGTGTAATTTGAACCTAACCAGCGACGTATTTAATTTAGATCCACAACAGGTGCATGACAACACCGTACCACTGTGCGTGTTCCCAATCTTCATCTTGCGCCTGTTCCAATGACTCTCCCAGCATTGTGGCAGCGCCTTCCGCCCGCGGTATGCCCCCGCGGTCGTAGAATATGGAGGTAGGAACCTTTGAGTCCCCTCCGACGTGCTCCTGGCCGGGGAATCTACACGATATCGAATCATGAATCTCTCGAATAAGAGCACATTGGTGACACCGACCGTGTTATGGCCTTGATTATGGGGACCTTACCCGGTTCCAGGATGCTAATCGGAGATACACTCAGACACAGTCTCAAGCGTAAGCCCAGGACCTCACCTGTACGAGATCCCGCTGAACGTCGTGCCGACATCGAATCCAATCACCAATCTACGGGCTCCAGAGTACGGCGTGCGGGCGGTCATAGTGGTGGGCGGCGAAGAGAGAGTATAAGGAGGCGCCCAGAAGATCAATTGTGGGCGCTAACCGGAGGAGCACGCCACCGGCCGGAGTCGTACGGAATAAGCTTCCAGCGAACTAAATAATGAGTGAGTACCCGAGGGCGAAACGCGGCATTGAAAATACGCACCTGGGTACAGGTGCTTCACCACGTCCGCACCTACGCTGCGATAACCCGCGAGAGGAGCACAAATTACATTCCCCGCGTTCGAGTGGAGGATCGGTCCGGTCCCTTATCATGCCTGCGCAGAAAACGGAGTGGAGGTGAGTAGGATCACCACGTGTTCCGCAACGTGACTAGTCAACCTTCGGTTCAACGTGTACCGTTGAAGTCACCGAAGCTCTCTATCGCCGAAGAATCCAGTGGTTGTTAATAGTACAGGGAATGTGAGCCTACTCAGAAGGACGGAGAAAATATTGTGCGGTGGGGCCAGATAGGAGAAATTCGACAAGGAGGAGCTCCATAACCATTAGAACGTTCTGTTGACAAGAGACTCTTCATTTCATTGAATACTTACAGGAGCCCGGAAGGGCTGTCGAGAATCGGGATTTGCGCATTCCGTGCAAGATTCCCGGCATGAGGGTCAAGTCGAGGTTCCTTCCAGCTTATGAGCCGGGTGGAGTGGAAACTGGGAGAGGATACAAACAAGAGCCTGCTCATCGTGGTTCGGGACAACTCACCGGGAGATGGTTTGGCTCTATTTGCTCGTGCCGCTCTGCCGCTCGGCTTACACGCACTGCATTTGCACTGCCTTTCCGATTTTGCCGCTGTGCGGCTCATGCAAATCCTGAGTACTAACCTGGCTGAAAATCCCCGAAAGCAACTCAATCCTACCGAATCCCCTTGAATGTGATTCCTCGGACTGTCAGTCAGGTTCCAGCTCTGTCAAGTCAACGGCTCCGAGAGCACTCCTGGTTGCGAATCGGCGATCTGTTGCGATGGACGTTGGCTCGTTACAGCCTCTATAGCTTTCTACGTGATCTTCTGAAGACAATCGTTCAGGATCCCTATGCTATAGACGATGGACGCTGTTAATAGTTCGACGAGGCTCGACGATTACCGAAGACATCTGATCATCAAAACGGCTCAAACCTGGATAAATGTGTATAAAGGCTCTGACCGCGAGTACAATATACGTGACTCTATTTTTGTGCCATTCTACTCTTCCTGTTGCCACAACCAAGCCATGAACACCATGTCCCGCTACAGCGGAATCCCTCGCAGAACCAGCGTCACCGTCGTCTGCTTTGTTCTTGTCTTGTTCCTCGCCCCCACCCTGCAATCCTTCCCCGACGCAGCCCCTTTGATCATCGCCTTCACATGGGCGGGAGACAAGTTTATGCAGGGCTTGACGTCCCTTGCACTCATCATCTCGGCTTACACGTTTTCTTCGCTCGCGCGCGATGGCCACAGGTGGCTCACCAACGCCCCGGACGTCACCCCCACACCCGCCAAACTCGAGGATGGCACCGCGCCAAGATCACACGCTTCCGCAGAGGGAGATGACGTGACTGCTGGCGCCCCCAGCGGCCGCGCCCCGATTCTCAAGGTCGTACGGGCGGCCGGCACCCTCACCTTTTTCTATTCACAAATTTTTCGGCGCGAAATCGTGTCGCTACAAAGTCCGCTGCTCGAGAATGTTGGCGCGACGCTGTTGTTCCTCTGGCGTAGGCTCGAGGTCC
Organism: Mycena vulgaris; assembly: GCA_029204335.1. NCBI lineage: Eukaryota > Fungi > Basidiomycota > Agaricomycetes > Agaricales > Mycenaceae > Mycena > Mycena vulgaris. Next base: position 886,114 of record JARGYA010000030.1, read on the forward strand.
TGCTCGTCGAGTTCCTGCTGCTACTCTGTTTGTTGGCTGAAGGGACCTACCTTGCGTTCTGCAGTTACGGCACTCGAGGCGGCCGCACGAGCTGCGACGGGGCCTGTTGAGGTCTTGTTTGACGAAGGGACAGGGCCGAAGGAAAAGGGCGCCATTACTACGGAGCAAAAGGGATCCGCGGAGGTGGAACCAACGTGACGAGAATGTGCTCTGATGTACACAGTACTTCTCCCATTACTCAACTTGTCCCATAGAGCCAACTTGCGATTCAAAAATTGGAACACGCCATGCTTTGAGAATCAACTCCGACCGAATCACGCCCCGTTTTCGATTCCTCGTCGCCAACGACCTCGGGAATCGCGGAAAAAACAGGTGACGTTGAACGCAGTTGGAACATACGTAAAATTACAAATGAGGTCCCGGACTGTTATTCATACAGCATAGGCTCGATCCTAATCTCAGTCTCGTACTTCATCATGATCATTTATCTTCCATGCGGCCCTGGAATCATCAATGCTTCCTCTTGCCCAACTTGTGTCCTTTCCCTCCTTCCGGCTTCGATCGTTTGTGCGCCTAAAAGAGCTCGTCAGCCTCTTCAGCTCTAATCCCTGACGGACTTCTACGCACGGCGTGCACACCGCTGCCGGTTTTCGGCGGCAGTGCGAATTGCATGGGCCCTCCCATGCCAAAGTTCATCTGCGGGTGGGGCGGGGGACCCTGAAACTGCGGAATCTGCGGGGCCGGCACCCAGACCATTTGTTGCTGGGCGTATTGCATCGGCATCGGCTGCTGCTGCCCAAGTACCGGCTGCGACACTGCGTGCGGTAGGCCCTGGGGGGCGGGAACCCACACCGGCGGCGGCTCCTTCCTCGAGCTCTTATGGTGATGGTGGTGATGTGTCTTGCTCCGCGCCGAGCCAGCTATAGGCGGCGGAACCAAGGGCGACTTGAATTGCGGCGCGTGGTGTGTTGTATCGTGCACCCAGTGCTCGACGCGGCGCTGCTGAGAGGGTCTGTTCCCCGGCGCTCGGGACTGTGACGACGCTATGCTGGTGGTCGTCTGCCCTGTTACTGTATCATCATCATCATCATCATCATCGCTCTCCGCCGCCATCGACCGGCCCCAGACGGCCTTGGTCGAATACGCTGGGGTGTAGGGCTTTATCGCGGGGGGGAGTCGCTTCTTTTGGGCTTGTTGCATGGGCGCGGTTGGGGCGACGTTCTGTGGGTGCGGATAAGGATAGGGCCCCACCATGGTGAACGGGGGATATTGCTGCATGGTGGATAAGGGAAAGGAGTGCGACTCACACATGCGAGCGCGCCTCGTGTCGAAGCTCCATCTCGGAACTCAACGTCGCGCTAAACTGGGCGTAGAAGCTGTGAACCGAAGGTTTGGCAGACCTCGGTGCAAGCCCAGTGAATTTGAACCACTCAGAGTCTGCCCAGTGTTAGTGACATTTTGTCCACTCAAACGAAGGCCGGGAAAATGCGCCCTGATATCCTCGAGCCAAGTATGGAGGACGTAGAATTAATTGTGAACGGGCGCCTGTGCGGAGAAAATCAGTGGCGCACCCACAGATTCTTGTCATCATGGGCGTTTCATAATTGAAAGAGGATCTTAATCTTCTTTATGGAAACCCTTCTGATGGCACATGACCTTCTCCTCAAGTTTGAGAAACTGATTGAACGGTTGGTTCCTGTTTCAACTCAATATGCTCGTATTTTGGCTCCCGTTGGTCGATGCGTTAAAGATGCACGTGACGAGTCACTGAACCTGAAGCAATCCGCGAAAAGACATTCTGACTGGGACCAATAGGTCAATCAATACTTCATGAGTTCAAGTTCGTACAGCGGTAACCGACGCACTCCCAGTTCACATAGAGAGGACCTCCTGATCTGCAATAGGATGCGATGGTTGTGGGATGAATGAATACTTCCGGAGGGCCCTTCTTGCTGCTACACTGTGATGGTTCACAACAAATTAATGTTACGGGGTTGTTCACTGTTGAGTATGATGCAATGGGAGAGTCTTATACGCGTGGGCTCCTGGTGTGATGAGACAACCTAAGTGAGACGAACCCCAGGATACAGGAGGACGAAACCGAGAGGCTCTGCCGTGTAGTCTGAGAGCTAAGAGCCGGAGCTGGTGCTCTGAGGAATCTTTCAGGTTCTCCACAGCACGTCTATGTATAAACTCCGAGGTGGGAATAAAACAAGCAATGCTTCACATTGAGTCCAATGGTGAACCTCACAGGGCTGCCCCTAAATTATTTGATCAGAGCCTCGCGGAAAAAATTGGGCGCTAAGGCCGGGCGCCTAATTTTCGAGATAACTGGGCACCGTCGACATACGAAATACCAAAAAAGAGTACTAGTGTGGTCGTATTTGGCACCTGTTCGACGCGTCGAAGACGCACGTGACGCGATATTCACGTGAAGAGTCTGAGTACAGTGGCGAACCCCAAACCACAGACCTTTAATTCCAGGGCGGGTTCGAATTTTATATGTGGTAGAAACACTGCGCCGAGCACATCCCTTCTACATCGCGTCGCGCCCTAGAAACAAATCATCCGGCCGTGCCGGTAATACAAAATCATTAGCGCCATTTTGCTGTGAGTCCGCTCCGACGAGATACGGATCTCTGCAAGTCTGATCACGATTCACGGGTGGCGTCTGTGGGCGGCCGAATGGTCAAGTTGCCAACACGGTAAAGATCACCGCCTTGCTTGCTTCCGCAGAATGAGGGAGGGCAGGTTGAACACTCGACAAGTAAGCACAGAATCTGACCGCGGGGCGTAAGAGATGTCGATTGCGATGCTGGATCATCAACCAATGAACCCAAGTAGGCGCAGAACATTCGCACCCGCTATCGGCTACTCACGACGCACGTCGCATCGAGCCCCTCGCCTATATCGTACGGCGCTCAACTGCCGTCTATGATCAGCTTGCGCACCGCGCCTAAATAAGTGCACCCATCAGACACAGCACACAGATTACCCCATCGTCCACTGTTGTCCCGCATCTTCGCGGGGCAACCACCTACATGTACTTACAAGATTACAGCACAGCTTTGAAGCGCCGTAGCGGGGCGCTGGGATTTATATGTGTTGGTACGAAGAGGTAACTACTTCTAAACCTGATAGAAACTGACATGTACGACTTGGCATTGTAATAATATATTACTCACATCTCTCGCATGCGCTTGTCCTCCTAGAATATTCATCACCCACGAACCCATTCTCGAATCCACCCTCGAATTGCACGGGCCGCGTAAACATGGTGAGCCAACACGGCGCGCAGATGCGGCCCACACCCGGGCGTCGAATGTCAGTACACAAGTCAGGGTGACAAGAATACACCTGAGCCCCCATCGCAGTGTAGTCGAATGAGTGGATTAATGGATCCGAATCCGAAGCCGCAGTGCGCGAGTGACCATCCGCAGCCGCGTTGGTAGCACACTCCTTCTAATTAAGTGCATGGTGTCACTTTCGTGCTGTGCCCCCGCGCCACAGCTCGCATGTGCGTATTCGGATTCGGAAGCGTTCTGCCGTCAATGCGCGGGCTGGAAGTTATTGAGCACGGAGGAAATTATGAGCGCCCATCCAAGGAAATACTTTATTTGGGTCGATCTGCGGATTCGGACACGGAGGATGCTCGGATGCCCGCATACCATGGAGACCGGCAAAGTCGAGGCCACATCTGGACACGAGTGCCAGTGGCGTGGGTGCAAAGGTGTGCATATGGGGATCGGGAAGGTGAGCGCTCAGGGAGCGGACGGGAACGCACGGATGGGGCAAGGGAGGCGTTTGAATCGAATGCACGGAGGACAAGCGGAGGAGCAACAAAACAACGAAACAACGACACAATAAAGGACGTACCGGGAGAAACTGGGAGAAAGAACGCATTGGCGCCAAGAGAAAAAAACCTTTGGACAAAGTCCATATGGCTTGGATGCAAAACGCCGGTTTTACTTGCCCCCTATGCCCGCTGTCGCCGTCGGGCCCCTCGGAAGTCCATACGCAACCTAGAGTGATCCGCCCTATCCGTATGCTCAGCTCGCAGCCAACCCGCACTAGTCGCTCCTCGCATAGAGGGACATCTGATAGTCGCGCAGATTTGAAACCCGGACCAAGAGCAACCCGTTGGCGGATTTGCGCGTGGTCGTCATTGCGCGTGATGCGTCTGTTTCAGGTAAAAATTGCGGTGATGTCTTCTCGCGAACTCCTATATGCCCATTGCTCCTGGATGCGCAGAGGAGTGAATGAAAGACGTGTATGGCACAAAGAATTGAAGAGATTGTATGTACGTACACAAAGGACCAAGTCTTCCCGGCAACATGCGGGACTCGACGGCGCGCATGGGTTTTTTGCGGACAATCACAGCCCAGGGCGATCGATTTTGATGTCCAAGTACAGCCCGAATGGCTTGTCGCTTGCAATGGATCTGATGGTTGTAAGGCTGAGTCAGCACTCCAAAGCGCTTTAAGACGCTCACCTCTCGTTCGTCGGATCTCAGGCCTTTCCTCTCCTTCTTTCATCACAGCTTTTTTTCTTCCAGAGCCAGGAGCTCTTTCTTGACCCCGCATTACTCCAAGCACACTCGTTCTTCTCCCCACCAGCCCATTTTTATCATGAAGACCATCTCCATCTCCGTCGCCACTTTCCTCGCCTTCGCCACCTACGTCTCGGCACAAGCCAACGGCGGCCCCAAGTTCGACCCCGCAGGTACTGGCAACGTCGGAAACGGCGCCGGCAAGCAGTTCATCGGCGGCCAGTGCCTCAATGCCGCTGACTGCGGCTCCGGATGCTGCGCTGGCCCGTCGGGCATCTGCTCTGGCGTCGGCGCGCAGACCCAGGCTGGCAAGACCGGCTGCGGCTTCGGTGGAGGAGGCGCACCCGCCACCTCCCCCGCGCCCCCCACCACCCCCGCGCCCGTCGCCGGCACCAACTCCGCCGGAGGCCCCCCCTTCGACCCCGCAGGTGTCCCCAACGTCGGCAACGGCGCCGGGAAGCAGTTCATCGGTGGTCAATGTCTGAACGCCGCTGACTGTGGCTCCGGCTGCTGCGCGGGTCCCTCTGGCATCTGCTCGGGCGTCGGCGCCCAGACCCAGGCTGGCAAGACCGGATGCGGCTTCGTCTCTGGCGGTGCCCCCGCCGCCCCGCCCCCTCCCCCTGCCGCACCTCCCGCCGCCCCCCCCGCTGCACCCCCTGCCGGCAACAACGCAGCGACCTCCAACGCCGCCGGTGGCCCGCCCTTCGACCCCGCAGGTGTCCCCAACGTCGGCAACGGCGCCGGGAAGCAGTTCATCGGTGGTCAGTGTCTGGCCGCCGCTGACTGTGGCTCCGGCTGCTGCGCGGGTCCCTCTGGCATCTGCTCGGGCGTCGGCGCTCAGACCCAGGCTGGCAAGACTGGATGCGGTTTCGTCTCTGGCGGTGCCCCCGCTGCTCCCGCTGCTCCCGCCGCACCCGCCGCCCCCGCAGCTCCCGCCGCCGCTGGCACCAACGCCAAGGGTGGACCCCCCTTCGACCCCGCGGGTGTCCCCAACGTCGGTAACGGCGCCGGCAAGCAGTTCATCGGCGGCCAGTGCCTCAGCACCGCCGACTGCGCGTCCGGATGCTGCGCGGGCCCCTCGGGTATCTGCTCGGGTGTCGGCGCACAGACCCAGGCTGGCAAGACCGGCTGTGGGTTCGTCTCCCGCCGCTTCGTCAGCCGTAGCCGTAGCATGCTCCTCAACTAGTTTGGGAGCTTGGGATTTGGAATATCTTTATTTGTTGGATTCGGGAGCGAGCTATCATATGTAATGTCGTACTTAGTTAAGAACAACTCTGAAGAAATGTGATGAACGTCTGGAATATCTCTTGTGCCTTAAGACTCACCTCAGAAGTCTGATTCGTTATTGTCCAAGTCTTGAAGCTTGACATTCCTTTCTGCCTTCGTCTTCATCGCGTTTCTGCGGATCGGTGCGAAGAGAAAGTGGTTTGGTGTAACTCTACACATGTAGCGAGCTCGCAAGGGTAAAGGTATCCTGGGAGACGACGTGGACTAAGCTCAATAATGGACACGGGATGCAAAAGCCATGCATGTGCGAATGGGGGACGACGTGGAATAAGCAATGGACACAGAGGAAGCAATCGCAATGGACACGGAATACATTGACAGGCAAGTGCGAGCGGCGTAACGGGCGTGCGTGGGGATGAGAAGGGGACGCCAGCGGCCAGACATGGGAGGACCGCGTGGCTCCGCAGCGGGACGCACAGCACGGACTGATCTCCATCTGACATCCGGCGGCTGTGGACGCAAGGCGACGCGCGAATGACTCCGCGAGCAACGCGAAAGGGACAACGAAGGCCAGAGGTAGCGGCTGTCGCTGCGCGCGACGTCTATTTCCGCGACAGGGAAGGTGACACACTGTTTGCGCGCGGACAGCCTAGGCGCTGGGCGACATGTGTGGGGGCTCGACAAAGGGAAAGAGCGCGTTGCGAGTCGAGGACGCCGGAAATGCCGGTGGCCGCGTTGCGCGCCCGCCGCGGGCAGAAGACAGGGGCACACTAACGTCCGCGCTGGGCGACATGCGGGTGGCGGTAAGTGATGGCGACGCGGCGAGCGCGAGGGAGGAAGAATGACGCAGAGGATGGGCACGGAAAGCTCGGCCTGCACCATGCCGGCTGCGGAGGGCGCAGCATCTAGACTGTAAACGCGCTCGCGGGGGCCTACTACGCAAGTGCTGCAGAAGGAGGGGTGTCGTTGGGGCGGCTTGGGAACAGTGGCGAGCGGCATCGCGACGGGTATCACTGGACAAGATACGAGGCTCGGGCAGCACGGACAGGATTAGCGCAACGCGTCGCGCGGCAGGAGCGTCAATTTGCGCCGTGGTACGGCGAGCGAACGAGGTGACGTCAGGCTCGATATACGACGATGGCATGTTGCGCGTCGGGAACGCAGCGAGGGAGCGAGCGACGGTCGATACGGCGCAGACGGTGTGCGCGAGGTGTAGAAAACGTCGAATCACGCATCGTGGGGCGGGACCTCAAGGGCGACGACCGGATAACGAGCGCGTCGAGTATCGGCTGCTTCTCCCCTCAAACCTCGGGCTCGATGTCCCCCGGCGCCTTTGTGCGCGTCGACCAAACACTGAGAGAAGGTGGGCCGCCGTCCCTGCGCGCATTCTACCAATGATCGGCTAAGCGTCATATCTGTCTCCTTGCAATGTAATTGCACACTTGGGGTTGCGGGGCGGGAAGGACGGGTCCGCAGAAGGAGGGGCAGCGAGATCGAGAGCATCGCGGCTCGGGTCCATGTAGGAAGATCCGGATAACGGCGTGGGCGGTTCGCGGATAGCGAGCGAGTCGATGGCGAGGAGGTCGCGGCGGCGTAGGGGTGCAAAACGGCGGTCGCAACGCTTGAGCGCGTTCCGTCCTGCGCCCTCGGCAACGATACGACGGCGAATGCGGTGCGGTAGCTTTGAGGGAAGATTGTCTCTTCGCGCCAAGTGGGGTAGGAAAGCCTGGAGTGCGCAGCGTAAGCGAGGGCAAGATGAGACGGGCGGGGATATATCTCAAGCGCGTGTAGCCGGAACGACCAGGGAATCGTTGCAGAGGACTATGAGCGATGGCAAAGGCTCGATCTCCAGTATGGGCGATGGCCGTACCCATGTGCTTTCTTCGCGGAGGGGCATAGCATCTACACTTTGGACGCGCGCACAGGGGACTACGAAGGCGGGGATGCCCCTCCACAGACAGGAGCGGTGTCGATGCTGCGACATTCTGCCCGGCGGAAGGATGTCGTCGACAGCTCGAGGGGGCGGGGAAAGCTGAGGTGTAGGAGTACCGGAGGAGGAGCAGGGGAAAACATGGTGCAGGCGGCGCGCGCGGGTAGGCAGACAGATCCGGCGTATCTGCGCACAGTGGCGCTTTGCACGACGGTAGCACGCCTAACAACTGCGCCCTCGCGACCGGGTGAAGCCTCGGCTCCCTCCCGCCACATAGTGAGCGCAATGTGCCGCGGCGTCTTCTTACGCATCACCGAGCGGGAGGTGTCGTCCTTACGCGAATGGCGGCTTCATATCTCCCTCCTTGCAATACATTTCCGTTGTGGATCCGAGGAGAGCTGCAGGAGGGAGCGCGGTGCCAAGGTAGCGGGACCAGGAGGAGGCGCGAGCGTCGGAACCATACAGGAATGAAGGTGGTTGTGGCGGGCCGGGTAGCGAGTCGATGGCGCGCTCGTGGAAGGCCGGCGCCCAAGCTCGTCGTCAGTCTACGCTCCTGCGACCACACTACGCCCGACCCGCGGGGAGAATACGACGGGTGCCCGAATCATACGGTGGGTTTGGGGGAGAGGGATCCTCATGATGGATTCCGCGCCAGAGACCTTGAGTACGCAGCGATTGTACGGCACGCGAGGGGAGATGATGGGCGACCTCGAGGTTGTCCGTTCTTGCGCGTCGCAGTCGCCAACGCGCGTAACGAAGGCGGAAACCGGAGTGCAGGGTGTGATTCCGTAGTGGGCTAGATTAGGCAGCGCGTAAGCAAGCGCCCATCGCCAAGTTCTTGAAGGAGCACGAGGCCGTCCTCCCTGGTCGCGCTCCGCGAATCTACCTCGTCGCAACGGCCGTCGCGAGTGACTCCCGTCGCAGCGGGAAGCCGTGCCTCTGCAGGATGTAGCTGCGAACACGCCGGCGTGCTGGCGCGCGCCAGGGAGGGCAGACGCGCGAGGTACCGGAGATGGGAGAGCGAGGCCGAAATCCAGCGGGACGGGAGGCGTCGGACGGTGGTATGAGTGAGGTAAGGCTAGCGTCAGCACGAACGCACACGGAAGGAGCGTCACGGCCGCCGCCAGCGCCACATTCAGGTGGGCGCATACTGTGTCCGTATCGCGACCCGCGCGCGCCTCCCGACGTCGGCGCAGGAAGATCGTACGCTCGGCGGTAGCTCGACACGATATCGCTTCACCCCCTCGTCTATTCGGCCGTTCTCTTCTGCGCAGAGATAGTGGCATCCCGTTCTCGCATCTATCATCGCAGCGCCGGGTAGGAAGCGGTGGCCGAGGCGAGGCGGATACGCATCGGGTACACGAGGGCAGGGGGACGGGTGTCGGGCATTGGGCATTGGGGCGCGATGCGCGTGGTGAGAGGGAGAATGTCGCTGGAAAGATCCGCCAGCTTGAGGCTCGCTCGTTGCTGGCACTCGACCCCAGACTGAGAACGGCGCCGTAAGAACGCTGCCCCTGCGCGGATGGACGCTGGCGTATCGAGCACATCCGCGTGTGGTTTCGAGGGAGGACTACCCGGCGCTGCTTACATCGGACGGCGTCGTCGCTTACATACGGACGGGGCGGACGCCGGCGCAGAATGTGACCTACGCATCTCGTCAGAGGGTGGGAGAGGGGGAGGGGGAGGGTACATACCTTGACGGAATAAGAGCTTCACGATCGTGGCCATGCCAATGCGTAATCTACCGGAGCAGCGTAACGACACCACGCACACGGCACCTTCGCGCCGGGCGTGACGACCACGGTGGTATCCTGGTACTACGAGCGTCAGCCGACGGCCGCCGCAAAGAGACGCATGAGGTGTACGTACCTGCGTCAACGATGACTGCGCAGCACGCCCGCCGTCCTTCCCGGGAGACTGCTGCGCAAACCCTCCCTCCGAAAGCGACACTGACCTCTCTCGCCTCTCGTGTGCGATCTCGGCCGCCAATTCCTCCAGAGGCAGCGAAACGTGCCCTATTTTTGCTGCGGTGGATTCATCAGCTGGACGGCGGGGTGTGAGACGGAGGGGGAATACAGCGGAAGAGCGGTAACGCACGGTGCTCCAAGAACGTCGGTGGGCGTCCGGTGGGTGGGGCTGGGTACGCTGTCAGGCTTATGTCGTCGGTACATGATGGCGGGGGCAAGAACGCTCTGTGCGACTCAGACGCGGTTCAGACTTCATGCGGCATGCTGCGCATCCCGGGATCACGCATCAGCAATTGCGCTTGAGAAGGCAAGAGACAGATGAACGTTTCGCGCACCCTTCGACTTGCTGGTATCAATGAAGGCGCCGGCTCAAGAACAGGACATTGAGCGACGCAGCTAAAGGCGATTGAGAAATGGAAGAAGACGGGACCAATTGAGAACGCACTGTGATCATTAGACCATTCGATTCGCGAATGACAGAAGGTCCTGGAATTTCCCAGTTATGATTCAAGGTTTGCGGAGCGTATTCCGTAGCCTGTATTATCTGCCTGCTGATCCTTTTCTGAAAACAGTGGGGTAACAGAGGAGATATCCACTGGCAGGAGTGGAGAAAAGAGCAGAGAACGCGAATCCTTGAAGGTCGCACTAGCGGGAAAAGACTACAATCCCGGGCCATGCAAACTCTTTCGATGGATTGCGATATACAGTGAGCATCGAGAAAGGATACGCGCATAGTAGCTCCAGGTGGACGTCGAGGACGAAGCCAGGATGTCGTTGGACGAAAGAGGAAAGAGACCAAACACGGCTACACAACACGCTCACATGCTCCTTCCTCCACCACCACGACCTCGGAGGCTGCACTGGTTCCTATCCAATGCGCGCTTTTTCTGACTCAGAACTGCGTAGGTGCGCCTCTGGACGCTTCTGACGAATGTGACTTTCATTAATGCACCGCAAATGCACCGCAAATGTACCGGCGACGTAGCATCCGCATCTCCCACCATTTATCTGAGCTTCGGGTCGGTTTCAAATGAGCCCCGTATCCTTCCGATTCAATAAGGGAGCATCTCGAAGTATTCAAGCCGTCGTAGACCAAGGCCGTCGCTCTTCTCATCTATTCTCGCAGTAGCCTAAATCAATACAGCGGAAATCGGAGGTTCGATTCCTCCCGACGGCATGGAGGCTTCCTGAAACTTTTTATTCGCCGCTCCACTCGCATCGTCCGACTTTGCATTTTTTTCTCCAGGACTTATTCAGGGACTGCCGCAGAGCATTCAAGCCGTCGTCACCGTCCATGGTGTCCACTCCCGATTTGCAGTTTTTGAGTCAACTCCGTAAATTCTCGGGGGCACCGCAGGTCATTCAAGCTGTCATGGACCAATCGTGGTTGACACTAACCAGAGAGACTCGGAGGTTCGATTCCTCCCGAAGGCATGTATCTGGTATCTGCAAAGAGCCTTTTTATTCGCCGCTGCACTCGCATCATCCGATTTCCCATATCTTTTCCTCAGGATTCACTCAGGGACCACCACATCACGTTCAAGCCGTCGTGGACCGAGGCGGTCGCCTCTTACTCCTGCCTACTAATATCAGAGGGACGCGGAGGTTCGATTCCTCCCGACGGCGTTGGTATGGCGTTGAGTTTTTTTTTATTCACCGCTCCCCTCTCTCAATCAGTTTTCCTATTTCTCATGACAGGGGTTTACTCGAGGACCACCAGCTCGTATTAAAGCCATCGTGAACCACGGTGGTTACCCTCCCCATCTGCTGAAGAACTCGGAAACCGAATAGAGAGGGAATCGGAGGTTTCCGACGCATTGTTTGCTGCTTTTTTTACTCGTTACTCCTCTCTCTTATAGGAAGAGGCAGTGATTGACCTTCAGCGATTTTCAATTTTACTTGTCGTGATCGGCTTATTTAGTAATTTCAAGGAGTACTTTCAGGGTATATCCCATCAATTCGTGGACAGGAAAACGGACTCCCGTTCGGACGAAAGCGGACGACCTAGCGACCGGCCTTCGGGCCGCTCGCCGCTGCTCCTCCTCTCTCAGCGACCACGTTCCAGCCGACGCCTTGGACCAATGAAGCTCGTTGACCAGGACCCCCCACCTCGCTGGATTGCGCTAAGCCTATACACTTTGTGATTCCCTCCTGTGCACACCTTCCTGTAAATGCTCGCCGTGCCATACCACCAGCTGAGCCCATTCTGCATAGAGCTTGCGCACTCGACCCACTATGTTTCTGATTTCTTCGTTACATTTATTGCAACAAACACACTCGAATGCGTTACCTTCTCGCCGATGCCTCCAGGCCACCAGCACTTGAACGATTACTTGCGAACTGGGGAGCGAAGGGGCTCGCCCCGAATTTGACGGGTAGTCGAAATCCAGTCTTGATGCGGCCATTTTGCGACTTGACACGGACTGTGGTCACCCATGGCGATGCATTGAGGGGTGTGCAATGTGTGCGGACTGGAGCCCAAATTGTCAGACCATGGTACGCACCCATCGAATGGATACTGAGGAGGCCTTGACGGCGTCTGTGGGACTTTTGAACGGTAAAACAATAAACTCGTTCTACAACTTGTCAACATTCCCATAATTTGGCATAGGATACAGTATCAGCGCAGCAAAGAAACCGCCTCCTTCGATCTCGGGGTGAGGAGACACTCCAGGGATTTAGTATGGCTGTGGCATGATATGAGGCGAGTCCAACAGGCACCAAAACACTCATACCTAATGATTCCCGACGTATACTTCACCCCCTTTGCGGTCTGGTCCACCAGCGCGATATGGAATACCGCGAGCGTCGTGACAATAGCAATGAACAGCCCATCTTCAGCCAGGAACTGTCCCGGGCAGGACCGTCTCCCGTAACCAAACGCATAGCGTCGCGGATCCGGATTGAATTTGGCGTCTTTGGACTTGGCGAGGAAACATTCAGGCTTGAATTCAAACGGGGCAGGATATTTCGTCGGATCGTGCATTATTGCCCTTGGTGCGTTCTCTGTAACTTAAAATGACACTGCTCACAGAAGACCCACCAGGAGTTTGCGAAAATCACAGAGCCTGCGGGTGTGTGATATCCGCGATAGGCATCGTCCTGCATCAGCTGGTGCGGGAGGACTAGGGGAGTTACGGGGTTCCATCGATGAACCTAAATAAATACTCGTGAGCCCTCACTAATATATTTCAATTTCAACTTGCAATTCTCACCTCTTTGATTATGGCGCGGATGTACGGAAGTTCTGTGCGATCGCCGAACCGAGGCAGCCGCGACGAGCCGACTACTTTGAGCAATTCCGCATGTGCTTTTTCCTGGACGTCCGGATATAACGCCATGGCGAGGCGGAAGGATTCCACTGCCGAGGTCGTCTGCAACAAAGTACACAACATTCGAAGGGAGAATGGGTCATTGTGATGAGTCTCACCGTATCCGCCCCCGCTAATATTTGCGTAATCAGCAACCAATAGGAACACAACTTTGGTGCAAACCTCCATATAGCCCATTTATAGGTCAATTCCGTAGGGTTCGCATTTCGCTCGATGAGACTTGCGGTAAACGACGACTTTGCGGTGCCCTTCCTCTGCATGCATTCGAAGTCAGCTCCTGAGATCTCTCGCATTTCCTAACTGACCACTTGAGCCTTCACATCGTCGTATGCGCCATCCCTCAATGTCTCCATTGTTTTCCGGAATTGCTTAGCGTCTTTTTTTGAAGCGCACGCCGGTCCAGTCAGGGATATGTCGCACTAAAAGAGTTGATTCAATTCTCGATGCGGCCACCTGCAGAAGGGGAACGAACTGATGGGTAGGGCATCGCACAGGTACGCACCAGGAATTGTCGACGAAGAAAAATCATGGTCAGCGCGTTCCGCCAGCTCCGCCATCGGGTCGTTCTTCTCCAAAACGGTATACCGTGCGACACGTCAAAGATAATGGCGGAAACGAGACTTATATTGATAGCTCAATCAACTCGTGAAGGAGGCAAATAATGGCCACTCACCGTCTCGCATGCGCAGCAAACGATGCAGGTTCTCTGAGAATCAGTCGCAGGTACTCGAGGGCCTTTTCCTCCTCCATCCCCCAATATTCCTCCAGTGTACGGGGGGGCCAAAACCTCGTTGATCAACTTCCGGTACTCGTGGTGACGGCTGCCGTATGCACACATCGGCACGCTATCGCGCCATCCAACTCTGCTCTCATCCAGTGAGCGTTCACATCTGAAGGAATATTGACTCACAGGAGTCCGCTCATGCACAGCTGCGGGCGGTCCGAGTATATGGTACTCCGCCGTTCAAGAAGATCGAGTACAGTCTCCTCCGAGTTCAGGAGGATTATGTGTTGTTTGACTGGTGGCTGCGGCCGCCGATCTCCGCGTTCCCTCGCGAATGTTCAGAGCAGTCGGAAGGAAATCACATTCCAGACTATCCGTACGTCGGGAAAGTCGTGTTCCTCAACTTATCCAGCGCCGCGAACGACTGCTATGTTTCTCTTCCCCACAAGGGTAAGACTCTCCTATTATTCTTCAGACCGTCGAGTTCTCACGATGAATACCGGAAGTTCCAGAAATACGAATAGTCAAAGCAGCCTCACCTGGACACAATGTGATGGTGAGTTGCAGTGAAGCAACGGCAGGATGAATAAATACGTAGATGAGTACCTGCGTGTTTTACGGCCCTGGGGGTGGCGGAGGAGGGTATGTGGGCTGCGCCGGGATGCCCAAGTGCATAATTTGTCTGCGGCAATACTCAGCGAAGACTCAGCGATGAGGAAGAGACATCGCAATACCCTCCCGTTAGAGCTACATGAGTCAGCCAGGGCTTGGTAATTTACAAGGATAGGAAGCTCATCCTTCTCTCGTTGAAGCGACACTCGTGATGGTAAAACGGAACCCCGCCCTAGATTGCTCCCAACTTCCGCGTTTGAGGGCGGAGATCACCTATCTCAGATCGGTACTGTTGTACGAAGCTAATGTCCAGTCAAGTTTAATTGTTTTACCGGTAGCCGAAACGGGTACCGCGGATTACATTTGCGGGCAGCAACCCGAACGGACGCCCGACCCTGGCTAAGTCCGTGTTTGAGGACAGGGATCCCTGTCTGCATAGGACCTTGACATTAACGTTAAGATGTTGATCTGGAGCGTTCTGGCCGGCGGTAACTCAACCCGCGAGGCCCGTCCTCCCTGACCCGTCGATATATCTCACTATGGGTATTCAGCTTTTCGGCCTATAAAGTCCCCAGGTTGGCGAGTGAGGAAGTCATCCTAGCGGTCTTTCCTTCTTCAACGTCTTATTCACTTTTCTTCTTCCACCACCCTCGCAGCTACAATGCAGTTCTTCGCCTTTGTTATTCTCTCCACCGCGCTGAGCGCCATGGCTTCCCCAATCGCACCCAGGGAGCCTGCCAAGGAGATCGTCGCCCGTGTACCACCGGTTTACTTTATCCCTCGCGTCGATATACTAAGACAATCCACCACAGGGGGACGGCAACGTCAAACTGTGCACGGACAACGACTTGGGGGGCACCTGCACAGTGACCAACTTCGCCAACGGCGCGTGCAACACCTTCGCTAAGGGTGATTCGTTCAACGACAAGGTTTCGAGCGTCGTCCCCGATCCGAACGTGGTGTGCACTATGTTCTCGTGCGTGTCTTGTTTTTCCCCCCCATGGATTATTACTGAGTTTTGTTTGAAAATAGTAACACCGGATGCTCTGGATCGAGTATAGAAGTCACGTTTCCAGGCGTGCAAGACCTTGACCTCGACTTCCAATTGAAATTCAACGATGTGATCAGCTCGTTCCGTTGCTTTTTGGCCGGGGCTTAGATCGCAGGGACCTTTTGATTTGTCGGAAAAATAATCGTTTGGCGTCCGAGATCCTGGTTGATCTGTGGGATGGGTTTTATAATTAGTTCATGGTCAATAAGGATGGATTAATTCTTCGTTGCAACACTATGGAAACGACAGGCGTGTGCCCAAATTTGGCGACTCCGAGCCAGAGAAGTCAGTAAGAGAGAGTGAGCCGACGAAATCTCTTGAATAGTGCACCGCATTCTGTTGGCGCGTACGGCGAGGCGCCTGATGCGCATCAAATATCGATCGACTAATATCGGCTACGAATCATGGTCCGTGCGCGAGGCGGGCGTATAAAAAGATGTCCTCATTTCTGTGCACCTCATACTTACCTTGATGGCATAGGCCCCTTCACCTCCCTGGGTCTGTGGGCCGTGGGAACACTCCATAGCACGGCGACCCTGTCCATACAGAGTGCGCCTGCGGCTTGTATGGGCTTAGGCTCATGCATTGTCTCAATATTTTCCAGTTCTACCACGGCCACTCGGTTGGGTAGACGATTTTTTTTCGATCATCCGCTTCGCTAACCCTAACCCTAATTACGTCTAATATATGTCGCTTTGGCCGCCCTGTACTGCTGGCTTCTATTCAATTTGACTAGCCAGTGAAAATGCCTCGTGATTTTTGGCCTTCACCCTTGGTCTACTGTTGGAGCGAATATGATATAGTGGACGGCTATACAGTAAAGACGGTCTGCCCATAGTTTGCCGGTGTCTCCGGCGACATTAGAGGTAGGGAGAGGCTGTTAGGTACACAGGAGCATTTTAGACGCTGCGTAGACTGTTCAACTTTTGATCGTGTCCACAGAAATTAGTGTTACATGGAACGTACACTCATGCTTTTCATTTCGACGCGATCTTGCAAATCTCTTTCGGATGAAGCCTCTGGATTGATTGCATTGAGATGCGCAGAACCGCCATTTGTGGCTTCTGGATTTGTGCCGGTCGTGTGGAGAAAGCTCGGGGTCATCATCATATCTATTGAAGATATGTATGTTCCACGACCCCCCACAATTCGGATACGCGCATTGAGAACGGCGAGAATGGTGTTGGCATACAGTTCGGGGATGATAAAGGCTGGGACAAAGTCGTAACTTCGATTGGGAAAGGCGTAGAATAGTGCAAGACTGGTGAGAGTTGCCAGCGCTGCAACGATTAATTTGTATTAGTGATGGGAGGGTAGATGGAATAGGTACCAGTTACAGAACCGGTCTCGATTGTTAACCGAATCAGCTTTGAGAGCAAGACACGGGTTTGCGGAAATGCGGTGTCGACTGTTGACAGCTTCTATTGGATCAACCTACATAGAATCCTGACCAAGAGTACAAGGCTCACGTAGTATGTCATGCACCCGGCGATGACTATGTCGCTCGCGGAAGAAGCACCGAGCCAGACCTATGTAAGAGGTCAATGATATGATTGATTTTTCAGCTAGCAAATACCCCGGCAGCGGCAGAAGTCTCTCGGGTGGTTAAACTTGCGGTATTCCCGGCTGGGATTGTTAAATCTCGTGTGCAGTGACCACGACAATTGTCGCACCTTCAAGGCCAAAGGCACCGGACATAAATGCACCGACAGAACTAGTGAGGGACAGCTGCACGGGATTATATTTTTCAACAGGCAATACAATGGTTGATAGACTTACGGTCACGATTAACAAAGGGATGAGCCACGATTTTGATAGCACGTAAATGCGGTATGCGTAGAACGATTGGCCAACGAAAGCAACTAGAGACAACGTCAATGCCGATCACACTGTCGGGGTTCTGAGTTACCAAGTCCACCAATGATGGGAATTGTAACCCAATCGAGACGTAACTTGGTGACGGCCGAGACGTCACCAAAACCGTATCCAAAGGTTGCGAACGCGTCGTGAGTGATCAAAATCGTCTGCACGACGTCGATGGTGAATACAATATAAACCAGACACTTTGTGGCCAGTCTGTCGTTTGGGAAGGCTTGGTAATAGAGATCTGGAGCATCTAAGTGAGCATCGTCGGGAGAGCTGAGACCACTTACAGACTTGAACGGACAAGGTTCCGAAAAGCCCCCAATTCAATAACGTGCCAATGAGCTATATTTACGATTAGCAGATATGGCACGGTGAAATTTTCTGGTCGGTCTTACCAGCGGTCCTGAGCTGGTTATCGTCAGCTCTGAGAGCAATACTCGAACCAGACATGGCACTCACAATTCGACAATCTGGAAACCGGGGGGAACTGCTGAAACGGGATCCATGAGGGTGAAAGATCTAGGGTGGGCGGGGGTAAGACCCATACTCTCCGACGATGGGTCGATTTAAGTGTGATTGAGCTGGCCTTAGGATGGACCAAATTAGATCATCTTCCATGGCAGATTCTGATTCCAGGATCCCAGTCTTGAGCTGCACACGAGAAAATCTGGAGCAGCGCATGTGTCTTGTGTTGTTGAGGATCTCAGTTCTGTCATCGCCCACAGTTGACCACTCATTGCCGACAGACGACGGTTATAATTACGGCGTGTGAGGGCGGGCGGGTGTGCGGCGGTACAGATTGATCAGATCGAGGTGAAGATTGCATCTTTGTTGTTGTGGGGTATCATGAATGTAAGAGCTTAAATGGATCGTGACTTCCCACATGGCCACACGTACGGGAGAGCGCGAGGAATTCCCGGAGCAGGAAACCTGCGGTCAAGCCTCCTTCCCTAAGAAATTCGCAGCAAAGTCACAGAGATGTGTGGGTTAATTAAGAAGGCTGCAGCGCTCGCGCCAAGTCCAGAACGCCGCAAAGCTGTAAAGTCGCCACGCAGTGCTCCATGTCCAGATATAGTTCGAGGAATCATTCCGAGAATCGCTATGTGGGACTATCGGGCTCCCATCTGTGCTAAGTTCGGAGAAAGAGAGGGATCCTTGGCTTCCACCGGTGAAAGTACAGACTCGGAGAAGACGTGGCCGGTGGCAGATGCCCGAGATTCGGCGCTGATCCAAGGACTTATGGTGCAGTCAGTCACAGCAAGGAACAGTCGCGACTCGCGCGAGTGAGTACATATTCGTCTCCTGCACTGCCTCCGAAGCGGGCCCAGACGGGGTGAGTGGGAGAAACAAGGAGGGATGTGGTGCAGCGATGTCACATTGCTGTCCATATAAAAGAACTATCAATTGTCATAATTCTCGTGGAGTCTGACTACGGAACATTGCTGTGCGTGTGAAGTTGATCGGCAGCCGCCGAGCTCCGAAAATTCTGCTGAACTTACATACAAGAGACTACAAGGAAGCAAGAGCAAATGAATATTGCGCCTCGGGTGTGGTCAGGAGCGCGAGGCTGCCCGGAAAATAATCGGTAGGAGAAAAGGTACACAACAGCGTAAAACGGCGTGGGTATCCGAAATAGGTGGGAGATCTGCATCGCCCGAATTGTTGAAATTTGCGCGACGCGCTGGATGCGTCTGATCACGCCGTGGGAATAATCAATCCCGTCACTCGCACATCATGTGTTGTGACAAATCCTCCTTGACCTCGCAAAAGTCGCATCTCCCAATGGGCTCTCTGGCAACCGTGAATGAGCTCCTGGCAGGTAGTGTCGGCGGTGCAGCGCAGATCCTCGTCGGTCAACCACTGGACACCGTAAAAACACGCGCACAAATTGCACCAAGTTCAGTTCTGTAATCTTTGTCTGTGTATCGAGCGTTCAAGTAACCCAGATGGGTCAGGTTAAACCTCGCAGGTTGCAAACCATTAACCATTTAAACTGGTTAAACCCCTTGGTTTAACCGCAACTGGCAAGTTTTTATCAGTGGTAATGCTGGTATCAACACCCATTAAACCAACTGCTACAAACGGCTATTCCAGATGCCAGTATACATTAAACTGTACTAGGAAACAACCCTATGAATCAAAATCTCTCAATACAGCTGCCTGGTTCCCTGATTAAACATGAGACACTTCAGGGCGCATGAATTATAACTGAGACGGAAGTGAATGTTAGGCCAGCATTATGGCGGGGGGTTACAGGAGAAAATGACCAGTAGCACTATCTTGGTATGAGAAAGAGAGAGAGAGAGAGAAGACAGGAAACGGGGGCCACCATGAACTACACATGCAATCAAATCTTGTCACCGTCCGATTGTGGTTATGCAGACAATGGCGAGATCAATCAGACCTTCATTGTTGTCTCGAAGAGGCAATAGGCGCTCTGAGACTATAAATTGAAGGGACTCAGACTCTTCACCCCCACAAGTATCACACCTTTTCACACAGTCCATAAGTGCGACGTACTAGTAGTAGATAAAGGTAAAATATCTTGGTTAGTTTAAACGGTGTTTGCTCTGCATGGAATGGTTTATTAACCGAGAGTTGGTTATAAAGGGATGGTTTAACTGGCTCGTTTACTACTGCGATTAGGGCACACTACCACCAAAATCGTGGTTTAACAGACAGTTTAACCGGTTCAAATGGTTAATGGTTGACTACCTCCATCGTTTAACCTGGCTCATCAGGAAGTCGGCGTTCACACAGGGGGCAAAGACTGACGCATGTGAAAACCACATGCGTTAAACGCATGTGGTTTGCACGTGGTAAGTCAGCTGACAAAGGGTTCATAATGCACCTTTGGTAAACAAAGGCAAGACAAAGGGAAGAGAAAGGGCAGGCAAAATTCTGGGGGTGGGGGAAATTTTACCTGCCCTTTGTCTTCCCTTTGACTTGCCTTTGTCTACCAAAGGTGCATTATGAACTCTTTGTCAGCTGACTTACCAAGTGCGAACCACATGCGTTTAATGCATGTGGTTTTCACATGCGTCATCGTTTGCCCCCGGTGTCAATGACTGAGCTAGGTTGGTTTATACAGAGGGGATGTTCGTGAGTTTATTCCTGCGCGTCTCGAACACAATCACAAACAGTCCATGTACATAGAACAGGCCCATGGACAACGTCACGCAGACCAAGGATTCTTCGCGCTTTACAAAGGTAAAAGCCTAAAAGGGGCCTAGATCTCAACTCTATAATATTGACCAGAGCTCCGGGGATGGCCAGCCCACTTATCGGGATCGCCGGCGTCAACTCCCTGCCGTTCGCGTGCTACGGCATATGGCGGTGCATAATCTCGCCCTTTCCCCAGCTGACTCTTGCGGAAACCGCGCTCGCTGGCAGCATGGCGGGCGCAGCGAACGCTATCTTAGCCATTCCTGGTACTTCTTTTCGGCTCCTAAAGCAGGGCTGTCCTAATCCCTGAGCTGGCAGTGGAGACCGGATGCAGGGGCAGTACAGCGGCGAGACCGACAAACGCCTACGAGTAATCGCTCGCGAGATGTGGACGCAGTGGGGCCGCAGCAAGGGAGTCATGTGCGGGTACTGGGTAGCAATTCCCGCCATTTGAATTCGTGCTTCTCATCCTCCTTGGATAGGTAACGTTCGCGCGGGAAATACCCGCTTATGCTGGGTTTGTTATTAAAGTTTCTTAACGTGCAGCAGAACTTAGTATTACTGTTTAGATTTACACCAGTGAGAATTAACATTCTTCTCCTACTGACAGGAGTCTCACGGAACCCCAACGTAGCGTATGAATTTTCGAAACGGAAATTCAGCGCCAAATCATCTCCCGTCCTCACCAGATCGCATACTGGCTAGCGTGTTACCCACTCGGTTCGTCGATCATCCCCGTTGCCGCGACCCCAATTTTAACCGCGCTAGACGTGATCAAATCCCGCATCCAGCTGCGTGAGGCGCCGCCAATGGGGAGCCCCTTCCAGTGCATCGGCCGCGAATTCAAGCTGATCGTCATAGAATCAGGACAGTAAGCATTTCGCGCACATTCCTCGCCCATGCTCGGATACTAAGGGATGGATGATTAATGGTGCAGGCCTGTTCCGCGGGCTGTCACCGTCATGTATGTTCTCCATCCGCTCCATTTCGTCCGATCCGATGCTGAATCGGCCATCTAGTACTCTGAAGGTAAATATCCCGTCCGAACGTACCCACCTATCTGTGATTGACCCCTCCAGTATCCCGACGGCAGCGAGTTACGAGTCCTAAAATGTTTCATTTTAGACTCGTTTTTACTCTCCATTCTCCGCCAGGGTCATCGTTTTTTGATCAGTGACGTCAAAGACATCTGGGAGTTTAGTTTCCTTATGTAGTATCTTTCCGTCTCTTTTAGCTCCATTTTGCCAACGTATATGACCGTTTCGTCATATACCTTGACTCACTGGACTTTGGTCTAAATATTAAGCGGCCAATACTGCGTCAATACTTGGTCAATACAGATTGTGTAAACCATGTATTGGCAAGGCCGCCAATACATCTTGTATTCTTTTTGTATAATTTATTCGGTAAACAGTCAATACTACGTCTTGAGGTTTCTCGGGTAGACCCGGAAGTGCTTGGAAACGAAGCTGATGAGTCACGCTCGATGTGCGGCTATTTCTTCCTTTAGTTCCTACCTCAACAAGACTACGACCCCGCCTATGAAGTATGGCAACGCAGAGTGATCTGCTCTGTTGTGCAGCGATCTGCTCGTTGATCCGGTGATGCCGCGTGATCTGAATCTCGGCAGGCGTCTGGGAACCATTTTTGGACCTCAATATCTGCCTGTGTTCCATGGTTCAATTGAACACCCATTTTCCAACTCAAAATGTGATAAATACCCTTCCTGGCTGGTAGATTACTCCTACTGCTCGTACTACCACCAGCAACGTATTCAGGTGTGTTTCGGCCATCTCGGGAATGTTGATGCACGATTGAAGAGCTGGAGATAAACGACGCCGGGTGGAAACCGAGCACATTGTATCTGAAGAGCGTGGTACAATCTATGATCGCCGCGACTGGCCGAGTCGACACCGTTCATATGTCAGGAGGGGATAGAGAGTAGGCGAAGTGTGTTTCGTGGGTTGCTAGGTCATTCCGCTGCAAAAAAAAATAGCCATCGTTACACTCATGCTCAGGGATGACGCTGTTTTTCGAATATTCTGCCGTTTACAGTGCGCATTCTACCCCTCCATTTCACCCCGCACAACCTCTCCCCTACCACTTTCCCATCCCTGTGTTCAAGACCCTCCAAAAGGAGCTCTTTTTCTCGTCGGTTTTGCGTCTGTGTAAAAACCTAGGTCAATTCCTGACGTAAAAAATCCCCCTCCTCCCAAATTTCCAGCTCAAGTATTCGATTATTGAGCTCGCAGGAGATACGTGTGGGGAATATGAACTGTATGGTAAATCCTCTCAATACTAGGACCAGCGTGCATTTTTCCTCGAGGTATTCGAGGAGATAATCGCATTTCCTTTCTCGACGCGTCCAAAACGCGTCGCGAACGCGTTCAACACGCGTTTGATCGCTCCTGATGCCGAGATGTTTGTTACTTACTGTGACTGCGTCACTCAAATAAGCGCTCTGTGAGGCGGAGTGCAGCTAGATGTAGTCCCTCAATGTGCAGCAGAATTTAAGTAATTATTGTTTGGTATCGATTTGGGTGGGAAGGTAAAAATATCAGCAGCGTATAATACACAGCGAATATGCTGTTATTTCAATCTCTTTTCACCCCCCCGCGACCCCTTCTTTAAAATGAGTTTTATCCCCAGTGGCCTATAAACATCGGTCCTCATGTATATGTCACTACAGGACAGAGTACCCGCTAACAAAGCCTAGGAAATATATGTTTATGCCAGGAAGTAAGCTCTAACACTAGTCCATGAGGCGCGCAACAGTGATGTGGAAACCGCTACCCAGAAAATGGGGAATACGAGGAACTGAGGTAGGGTGGGCAAGGAGCTGAAACTCCGTGCAGGCGCAACACCGCTGCGGGGTTCAACGGGGACAGGTGAATATCTGAGCACCGACACCTCCCCTCTCGAAGGCACACAGTCTCGAAGGGAGGGCGGGCAAGGAGCTGAAACCCAGCGCAGGCGCAACACCGCTACGGGGTAGACTCATAACCAGTCTGCCTACGGAGTGTAAAAAATGTGGCGAGCACTTTTGCCGTAGGCAGACTGGTACTTCTCGTTCGCGAGTAATCGGGCCTATTCAGATCACAAGCCAGATCTGGCAACACCTGGATGGAAAAAAAATTATAATGAAGACCCCGACCCGGACTCGTTCTGCCATGCGCATGCAATGGCCTAAAGCACAAGTATCTTCGCGGCGTTCGAGCTCACGAGAGGTATGTGATTTCCCCGTCGCCGTAGATTCATCGTGATCTGGTTTTGTATGCAGAATGGTTGGCGGGGGTGACTGGAGTTTGAATAGCCGCAGAAGTGGATATAGAGGTACACATGTCGATCAATGTTACAGCGCAGATGCGCCCAGATCACGCCGGCGTCAGGCCCCAAGCAAGAAACCAACGGGCAATCTCCGTGAAGGGCTGTATCTCCCTGTCGCGTCCAGCATTCTTGATTTGTACACCTGTGAAGTCCGATTATGGCCACTAGGGCAAGTCTCGTGGGCCGTGTTGTAGTCTTCCATCAGACTTTTGACAAATAACTTGTGACCTTGTACAAGGCCAAACAAGGTCACAAGCTTCACCAAAAATGTCGCAAGCTCGCAAGGCCTAGTCTCTCTAAGACAGATACTCTATAAAATTTGCGCTCGTACCTCGTACGCAAGGCCACAAACTATGTCCCAATTTCCACAAGGTCAAAATTTTCTTCAATTTTTTTTTTTTCAAGGATCGTCATGGCATCAATTGCCGATTTCACGAAGGGTGTTTTTTCACTTCTGACCCTTTTTGACCTTGTGAGCTTGTCAACAAGCTCACAAGCCCAAAAAGGTCACAAGTTTTTTGTCAAAAGTCTGATGTCGGGTCCAGTGCGATCTTCACTTCCCTGGCATGATGTGACCGAAACATGGTTCCGGATTCACAGCTCTGCTCTCATCTGCCGTTACGCACAGCCGCCTTCATTTTGAACAGCAGAACTGCTCCCGGCTATCTACATGGTTTTTTGCAGTACACGACCGATCTCCTCGGTAACGCTCTTACTACCATACATTTGGCGCGGCACAATAATTTCAATTGCAGAATGAACCATTCGCACGCGTACGGATCTTCTTCGCACATATACATAAACGGATCTTTTCCCCCCTCGGCTTGTGCTGGGGCTGCGTCTTCTCCCGGCTTTTGGCTATATTTACTATGCTCACATAAATAGCGGCTTCGTTGAGGATGGAAGGTGGGATGTGGGAGCTATACGTTGAGCTGGACTAGGGGGCGAGTCGGCTCATCGCGATCTTGCTAGTCGTCCCTTCTTGCATTTACAATCTACCAGCCCTCTCAATACCCATTGCGGTCGATCTTTCAATTTGGATCTCCATCTTTGTGGCTTTAACAGATCACATCTGTCATCCGATACTGGGACCACGCTAGCATGACCCAGTGACTAGTTCTATCCTTGTATCCTGGAACCCCCAAGACATACATAAACCCCATGTCCCCGGGAATAGGATGAATACCCCCCCCTCCCCCACTATGGATCCCCTATCAGAAGCTCCCCCCGGGGTCCGAATTGTAGAGGTGTCAGTGCTATTTCCTTGGTTCGGATTGCACTGCATCGCTCATATCCCGTAGTTCCGGCCCACTGGTGACTTCAATTAGAACGTTGTATGATGCCGTGAATGACGATGGTCAACTGTAGGTTCTAGGTTATCTCTTACCTTGGGGACTCTTCGGTACCCTGTCCGTCCAATTGTGTGAGCTATCTTGCATCTCGTACTTATGCAGCTCGACTAACATGCATCAGATCTCTACTATCAAGCCTTCCCCACTGATAAGTGGTCCACCAAGTGCCTGGTCTATACCGCATACACCCTCGAGTTGGTGCATACGATTTTGTCAACTCATGATGCATTCGCAATGTTTGGATATGGCTTCGCGGATCCTTCGGCTCTCACCGAAGTAGAGTTCTCCTGGCTCGCGGTCCCCATCATGAGTGGACTAGGTAATTTGATTTTCCGGCTTGTGTGGCACTGACGCCGATTCATGATCAACCATAGTTGCCTTCATTGGCCAGTCATTCTACGCCTACCGTGTCCACGTGTTATCCAAATCCTGGTTTATCCCGATTTTGATTGTGGTCGTAAGCGTATCTACATTCCCGGGGCCTGTCGGAATATTGACCATGCCATGCAGGTTTCCCTGACAAGCAGTGTCGGGGCATTCATTCTCGGTGCCTTCGTCTTTCAAGGTGTGATTTTTTCTTCTTGGTCGCCGCATAGTCGTACCACTAACTCATCGGAAGCCGGCAGCCTAGCACCTATCAACCACCGAAAGAGTGTCGTAGCTACTGCGGTACGTGCAACCACATCTAAGAGGTATGAATGCCCGTTGATTATCCAACAGGTTTGGTGTGGAGCATCCGCCTTGAGCGACATTATCATTGCTGTTTGCATGACATACTACGTGAGCTTCCTGCTCCCAATTTGGATTTATCCAACCCGAAGTTCAAGTTATCGAAATATGACATGGGCTTCCGCCAGACGCGCGCGCTGGTTTCAAAAGTGGTTCGATTAACCATTGAGACGGGATCTTTAACTGGTACGTGCGATGTGATTCATTGGCACAGAGTACCGACCGATGCACACAGCCCTTGTAGCCCTGACCACTGTCACTCTGTTCTTGACCTTTCCTGACCGGGATTTCTACGCAACCCCAGCTGCTCTCATGCCAACCCTTTATGCCAACAGTATCCTAGTGATTTTGAACGCTCGAATTCAAATTGTAGGCGGTCGTGGAACATATACGTCCCCAAGGGACGTCATTTCGGATCCGATTTATTTCCAGAATAGTGACTCGGGTGCTGGTGTTGTGCGATCGAATCCCAACTCCCGGCCTTCGCACGTTGTCACACTCAATCACGAAGCTTTCTCGGATGGAGATGTACATCATCACGTTGAAATGAAGGTCATGGCAGTATGTTGCAGCTCTCACTGCCGTGATACAGATTTTTGATATTTCAACAGGCTTCTGACCTTGCTCCCTACGTCTGAAATTCATGAGGCCGGATTCCACTGCATGTAATAGAATCACAAGCGTGTATTCTGTGAATGGGAGATACCACTCACATCGTGTGCTGTCACAACAGTGCGTTCACTACAGTCTCTGTCTGCCGCCTCACCGTAACCTGTTGGCTTCGACTTCCCCTGTCCCGTAAGTTGATTCACTGAGTTAAAGTTGAACTTGAAGCATCAATTCACTCGGGGTCCGACCTCGAAAAGCACTTGCATTATTCACCGTCCAGATGAGCTACAATAATCCCCTGCACGGACAAGACTCTCCCAGTCAGAGGGGCCGATTTTTTCAGACAAGCCCCTGTCTCTTCCTCGCCAGTCTCACTTATTTATCCGCGCAGTCTGGATTCGAGTCTGGATCTGGCGAGTAGCCCCTCGAACGAACGAGAGCATTTGGGAAATTGCGAAACCGGCGATCACGCACCGGCGGCATGACTGATCGGTCACTAATGCCGGTGATGGTCACTCTTGACTTTCCGCCTCAACGTGACCTCCGAAATAGGCAATTTGATGGCGGCAGGTATCGGCAGTTTCAAAGTCCACCGAAACGGTATTCACGCCTTGTTTCCACGATGAAAGTGCCTTTTCCACCTGGTGCGTTCCTCAAATTCTCTTAGAATCGCCTATGATGTCTGAAAAGCCCCAAAATCAGTTCCTTTACAGCTAATAACAGTACCGAAGGCGCGAACAAAAAAATCTGTTTTTGGCCGTTTTGATCCCCGCGAAAGAATTGCCCGTAGCGGCCTCAATCCTCGTCCGTTTGGGCTGGAGCCTAGCTAGAATTAACGACCTATTTCATGCGCAATTAGTGATAGAGCCAGATCCAAAAAAAAATAAATCACATACTGACTGAGCTGGTAAACACGGTGTTGTGCACAAAGAATTGCCTGTAGCGGCCTCAATCCTCGTCTGTTTGGGCTGGAACCTAGCTAGAATTAATGGCCTATTCCATGCACAATTAGTGATAGAGCCAGATCCAAAAAAAAAAAAATCACATACTGACTGAGCTGGTAAACACGGTGTTGTGCACAAAGAATTGCCTATAGCGGCCTCAATCCTCGTCTGTTTGGGCTGGAACCTAGCTAGAATTAATGGCCTATTCCATGCACAATTAGTGATAGAGCCAGATCCAAAAAGAAATTACATACTGACTGAGCTGGTAAACATGGTGTTGGCACCGAGAATCTTGTCTGGCATGCCCAAATACTGTCCGACGGAGCTGATTTTTTTTTGAGCAATGATCTGGGAGTATTTCAAAACCTGTCATAGAGTCAGATTGGCACCTGAGTCTCCTTGCTTGCGAGGAATACGATTCTCGGACAGGATCTAACTAAGTGACCGTGGCTCTCCCATTTCAGCCTCTACACGACACGTCGTGAGCGCCGAGAACACGCGGAGAAAACATCAAGGCAGTTATCCCTCTTTTTATTCACCCGTCAACTATGATTTAAAAATACTATTGAGACCCTCATCTCAAATCTATGCATCTTACACTAGAAAAAGAGGGATAACTGCCTTGATGTTTTCTCCGCGCGCCGAGAACACGCGGAGAAAACATCAAGGCAGTTATCCCTCTTTTTATTCACCCGTCAACTATGATTTAAAAATACTATTGAGACCCTCATCTCAAATCTATGCATCTTACACTAGAAAAAGAGGGATAACTGCCTTGATGTTTTCTCCGCGTGTTCTCGGCGCTCACGACGTGTCGTGTAGAGGCTGAAATGGGAGAGCCACGGTCACTTAGTTAGATCCTGTCCGAGAATCGTATTCCTCGCAAGCAAGGAGACTCAGGTGCCAATCTGACTCTATGACAGGTTTTGAAATACTCCCAGATCATTGCTCAAAAAAAAATCAGCTCCGTCGGACAGTATTTGGGCATGCCAGACAAGATTCTCGGTGCCAACACCATGTTTACCAGCTCAGTCAGTATGTAATTTCTTTTTGGATCTGGCTCTATCACTAATTGCGCATGGAATAGGCCATTAATTCTAGCTAGGTTCCAGCCCAAACAGACGAGGATTGAGGCCGCTATAGGCAATTCTTTGTGCACAACACCGTGTTTACCAGCTCAGTCAGTATGTGATTTTTTTTTTTTTGGATCTGGCTCTATCACTAATTGCGCATGGAATAGGCCATTAATTCTAGCTAGGTTCCAGCCCAAACAGACGAGGATTGAGGCCGCTACAGGCAATTCTTTGTGCACAACACCGTGCTTACCAGCTCAGTCAGTATGTGATTTTTTTTTTTTTTGGATCTGGCTCTATCACTAATTGCGCATGAAATAGGTCGTTAATTCTAGCTAGGCTCCAGCCCAAACGGACGAGGATTGAGGCCGCTACGGGCAATTCTTTCGCGGGGATCAAAACGGCCAAAAACAGATTTTTTTTGTTCGCGCCTTCGGTACTGTTATTAGCTGTAACTCAAAATTGGTTAGTTTTCGGTATTTAGGTATCAAAGTGAGGGTATGGTGCAGGACTAATGTATTATTTCCCTGTATTCCCCTACAGTCATTCCACGGTCCTTGCATCAATATTTTGTTTCCACTCATTTGAGACCAATTATAGACGGAAATGGTAAAACTAAAGTCTGGATACATACTCTGGATATGCCTCTTCAATATGTAGCATACAGAATTTCCAGAGTCGAAGCCGTTCTGCTGTGGTGAGGCAATCATTGTCATGCAAGGACCACAGATCATTTCTCCACACAAAAATAAATAATGTTTTGCGCTCCTGCATGCTTTCAGTGCCATGTTTGCTCAATTTCATGCTATAAGAAGTGTTCTACATTTCATTAGGAGATATCTTATCACTCAGATCATTTACTTGCCAAATTCTTTATGTTTTTTCAGGCTGATGCAAGGACCACGGAAAGTGCAAGGACCGTGGAATGACTGTACTTCTTATGGTTGGTTTGCCGTAGATGTTATATGTGGTGGTCCTTGTTCCTTGTTCGTGAGTTCGAACTCGGCTGCTACCTTTATTTTATTTTACCGGCGCATTGTATTTTCATTGTGTACCAACTAACTTCGTCATTTAATTAGTCTTTATTTGGACCCTGCACGACGTACAACCACAATGCAACACTCGTACATAGCTCACCAACTAGAGTGAAACTCTGCAGTTCAACACGACCATGTCACCAAGATGACAGATCAGCAGACTTCGGCATGGTATATTGTTTGCCGGCGTGCCGCGATCAAATTGCCTAACTCGGAGGTCACGTTGAGGCGGAAAGTGACACCGGGGGCAAAGACTGACGCACACATGCATTAAATGCATGTGGTTCGCACCTGGGAGGAGGAGGAGGAGGATGTATACCGCGGTGGTCCCAATGAGGAACGTACAGGCACTGTACCTAAGTACATAGATCAGCCTAATGTATGCTACAGTCGCCGAGCCCTCGAACGATACAATAGAAGTCCTAAGAAATCCTCTCACAAAACGATTAGTCACAGACGGGCAGGTAATGAGTGGAAAGATGCTAAGGAGTGCGGAATCCAGTACGGCGGCGACGTGTGACGAGAGAATGAGTTTTGTCGACAGCTTCGAGGCGGTCACGCAGCAGTAAGGCTCCAACCGTTTCCGTGTATAAACCGTTTTACACGGTTTTAACCGTTTTCGTTTCCGTTTTATTTGAGCGGAGGTGCAAACAGTTTACAAACCATTTTTACACGGTTTAAACGGTTACAGCCAGAGTACTACCGGGCCCTGCGATTCTGCCTTTACATCTTGAGTGTTTGAGGGCTGAGATGATTCATGGGGTTCATAAGAATGCCCGGTACAGACCCAATGCAAAACAAACTTCTTGTGGAACACGGGGGCGGGACCAAAACAAGATCTATCCCAATCGAGTAATTGATTGATGGCGGCCGGCAATCCCCGTCCCGCCCAGCCCGCCGCCTCCTTTGACTGAACCTCCCGGAGATCGAGTTTCCAAGCCAGACACATTTGGTTGGATACTTAAGGTTGATACGTTGTATAGCTGTGAGCATTATAATAGTGCCAGCCTCCTCAGAATGCGGCCTGGGCTGCGATTGAGGCTCATAATTGACTTTTCTAACTCAAACTTAGGTTCTCCGGCAAAAAACCATTTATAAACGGTTTTACACGGTTTTAAACCGTGTAAGTACCGTTTTCGTTTAATTTGCCCCCAGGTCTACACGAAAACTAAATGGTTGGAGCCTTACGCAGCAGTGGGTCTTCTGAAGATGATATGTGTGTAAACCTGCCCGGTTTACGGACCGCTTACCTCACGTGACAGCTTAGTCTTTATCACCGTACCTCGTTTGTCTTAGCACGCGCTCGCCGCTCGTCTCTCGAATCATACCGTAGTCTTGTTGACCTTGGTGTGATTCTTTCTCCTCAGTGTTTCCTGTTTGGCCCACAGGTTTCCACTTTCTTTTCAACACCCACTACGGACCACCACATCTCTGATTCTCGCCTAACTCGACACCCTGGCAGACGATTCACCTCCACGCGTTCGGACTCGCGACTCCATCGCTAGCGCTGGACTTCCCCTCTACCCTCTACTTTCCCCTCCGAGACGCCGACAACGGACGCAGTCTTCTGATCCAGTAGCCAACGCCACGTCATCATCCAAATCCTCGCTCTCACCGCTACCCGACGACCCGCGACACGAGCTCGACTCCCCGCCGCATCTAGATCTTCATTCCCACCCTCGCCCGCGCTCCTCATCGCCCGAAATTTCCAAACTCGAGTTCCCAAAACTCGCCGATGAGCCTACCCTCACATCAATCCATGGCTGGCTAGGTCGCTGCGAGGACACTTTTGAGGCTTGGCAGGCACAGAACACGGACAAGTCGATGGCGACCAGAACGGTTATCACGCTCGCGGGCCTGAAGATGGAGGAAGCAACAGCGGCAACTTGGTGGAACGAGAATCGCGCTGAAATGAAGAAGCTTTTGACATGGGACGAGTTTGCACAGAAAGTCAAGGACCGCTTCGTACCCACCAATTGGCGCATGGCCGCCCTCTCCGTCTTCTACGGTGTCCACCAGGGCTCCTCTTCCTTCTCCGAATTTGCCAAATCCCTCGTGCGCGCTCGGAATGCTCTTTCTTCGGCCGGTGTCGGCTACACCATCAACGATTCTATCCTCAAGAATCATCTTCTTTTCCATGCGCACCCAGTCCTCCGCCTCCGTGTCTGTGGCCAAGCAACCTTTCCGTATGCGACGATGAAAGTAGACGCACTCATCGCGAACATGTCGTCGACTTGGGACAGCCTGGTTGCGGAGAGAGTTGTGAAGACTTCAACAGCCCCCGGTGCGCCCTCGCCGCTAGTGATTCCTCCCCATCCTCTCCCACCGTCGTCAACCCTCCCCACACCGACCTCATCCTCGTCGGGACCCCTCGCACCGCTGACATACGCCGAGAAGGAAGCGCTCCGCGCCGCGCATGGATGCTACCACTGCCGCAGAACGCCGCAGTCCCCGGGCTGGGTGAAGCACCGCAGCGACAACTGCCCTGGAGATCCTGTACGTGGGATTCTGCCCCGCACATCACCGGCGGTCGTCGCTGCAGTGGGCCCGGTCGGCTTCTCGTCTGTCTACGAAGAGGGATATGCACCCGTCGCAGCTGTTTTCCCCGCATACGATGGGGACGATGACAGCAGTTTTTCGTCGGCTACAGATGATAGTGACTTATCTCGCCGCGACGATTGATCACAGCATCTTTTCGGTCAACTATATTACCGCCTTCCCTTTAATCTTCCTTCTTTCCCTTCTGGCCACTCTCCCAACCCGCCCGACATGACCTCGTACCGACCCCACTTGTGCACCTGTTTCTCCTGGAGTCCCTGTTCCCATTGGTGTGTTCTACGTCCTCTGATTGGATGGTTCGGGTTTATTATTGATACTCTTTATTTTCTTGGTCGTTACTCAATGTTTCAGAGCCGGGGAGGGTGTAAACCTGCCCGGTTTACGGACCGCTTACCTCACGTGACAGCTTAGTCTTTATCACCGTACCTCGTTTGTCTTAGCACGCGCTCGCCGCTCGTCTCTCGAATCATACCGTAGTCTTGTTGACCTTGGTGTGATTCTTTCTCTTCAGTGTTTCCTGTTTGGCCCACAGGTTTCCACTTATGTGTTAAGCAACCTCCACCATTATGGCTTCGATCGTGGGGATGGAGAGGAAGTCCGCAGGCACAACACAAATTGGTGTAGGGAGGGTACCGAGCA
Organism: Mycena vulgaris; assembly: GCA_029204335.1. NCBI lineage: Eukaryota > Fungi > Basidiomycota > Agaricomycetes > Agaricales > Mycenaceae > Mycena > Mycena vulgaris. The sequence continues at coordinate 918,806 of JARGYA010000030.1, forward strand.
TGATTGCGAGGTCCCCAGCCCATCCAGTGAAACCTGTACGAAACAGGTCCCCTAAGTCCAGAAGCGCAGCGTGGACCACTCTGTCGGAGTCATCGCCAAGAGAATCCATGTAGTGTCTGAAAGTAGCAGGTGTCGAACCTTTATTGGCATCAGTCCAGTCTCAGTGAACATGACAGCTAGCATCGAGCAGGAGTTGATACCCAGGAGGTGGCACAGGAATGAGCCTTGAGGTGCTCTTGAATCTCTTGACTCAGAGCCGTGTCCACGTCGAGGGAGATGTCCGCGCCAGAGATGAAGCGGCGTTGCTTGTGTTTCTAGCTTTGGAGGCTTTAATGGAATAGTGAGAGAAAAAATATTGGGGTCGTCGACGTGAGCCATATGCCCACATGCTTGAACTCGTTGAAGAGCTCGACCACGAGGTCGCCGAGGCGTAGTAAGGTGCCAGGTCGAGCAATTGGTGTGTCGACTGCGTCACCGTGAATCCGCGCAGGAGGAAGAGATAGAAACATTGGAGAAGCATGTCCATGCAGATCTAATACACAGGACATTAAGGCCCATCGTGGGGAGCCTGGTAAGTCAGCTGACAAAGGGTACATAATGCACCTTTGGTAGACAAAGGTGAGACAAAGGGCAGGTAAAATTTTCCCCACCCCCAGAAATTTGCCTGCCCTTTGTCTTCCCTTTGTCTTGCCTTTGTCTACCAAAGGTGCATTATGTACCCTTTGTCAGCTGACTTACCAGGTGCGAGCCACATCACACCTATGATTGCCAAATTTAGGCACAGCCGAGGCGCATGTCGAACATCGGGATATAAAATTACACAACGGTCTCTCTGAAATTGGAACTTATTCAAGTAGTTTCAGTTTCACCAATTTTGTAACTGAAATCCATGGAATACGATTGAGTTTCAGGCACACTGAAATCAGTTGGAAACACGGGATATCGGATTGCAGAAAATACCAGCCGAAATTGAGGGCCTAAATTACTCATTTCGGTACTGCAAAAGGGTGCTCTGAAAGTCCGCATTTCAGTGGGACCGAAAGGGAAAACTAAACTACAGATTTTGGCTGGCATTTCGGTGCACCCGAGAACGGGAATTTAGGTTCAAATTTCGGCTCCAGCAGACATTTAAACCAACATTTAAACTTTCAGATGCGCTGAAATTTGGTCGGTGGATAGTCCACAGACTATCTGCAGACCATCCTATCTGCAAGCAGCGAATAGGTATCGGATGAGCCATGGATGGTCCACAGACCATCCCCCGACAAACTTTCAGCCTGTCTGCAAGTAGAAATTTCGGTTTACATATCAGCGCGAGCTGAAATTTGAACCTAAATTCCGGTTCTCGGGTGCACCAAAATGCCAGCTGAAATGTGTAGTTTAGTTTTTCCTTTCGGTCCCACTGAAATGCAGACTTTTAGAGCGCCCTTTTGTAGTACCGAAATTAATAGTGTAGGCCGTCAATTTTGGCTTGTCCTTTCTGCAATCCGATATCCCGTGTTTCGAACTGATTTCAGCGCAGCTGGAACTGAATCTCATTCCATTGATTTCAGTTAAAAAATTAGCTGAACTGAAACTACTTGAATGAGTTCCAGTTTCAGACACACTGTTTTGCAATCTGATATCCAGATGTTCAGCATTCACCTCGGCTGCACCTAAATTTGGCAATCTTAGGTGTGCATGTGTTTAACGCATGTGGTTTCCACGTGCGTCAGTCTTTGCCCCCGGTGTGAACAAGCGGTAATGGTCGGTCGGAGTTTAATTTGAAAGGATCACGTGACAGTCGCGCCGCGTCGTATTTCCGCTTGTTTTACCTCGAGTCGGGTCAATACCTGGCTCCCTGGGATTAAATCGACGTTCAATGTGCGTCAGGAGTCAGCTACCCTTTTTGGACTGTCCAGGCAACATGAACACTGAAATAACAATTCTAAGCATCACTCGGATTCATTCCTCCTGAAAATTCTCCGATTCTCCGAATTGCGCATAAGACAAGCCCCCGGCGCGAAGCAGTATAAAAGGGTTGTGTCCCTCACGCGTCGTATCTCCACATCTCTGACTCCAACGATCTCAAAAAACCTTGGCACTAGCTGCTAATTTCCTCATACTCGCTGCTCGGGGGGCCGTACTTTCGGCAGCCACAGCACACACAAGTCTCGCTCCATCCGATTCCGCTCGACCGCAAATTGAATTGTCGAGTGGTGCGTGAATGGGGACGACATCGCTGCACCCCGCTCCTCCCTCGAAATCCGTCATCCCCCGCAGCGCACCTGCGAGCGTGCTCATCCAGGCCAACCGGCCGATACGGGCGGAAAGGTGCCGGTCGAACGCGGATCACTCAGGAGCGGCGTCGAGAGAGACGAGAAGCGGGGGTCGCCGAGTGTACCCGCAGAGGACAGGGTGGGTCGCGCGCACGGCCGGGGGTGGTAGCGCTGAGGGACACACAAAACGGGCGTTTCGTAAGGGGGAAGGAGGCGGAGGAAGGAACACTCGATCATCGACTCGCGCGGAGCCCGTACATTATACAATCTCGCACATCGAGGGGAAGACCGAGCAGCACGCTGACCTGCGGGAGGGCCGAGGCACGCAGAACGCGGGGACGAGGATATTGATGCGCGAGAGGTCATCGCGGCAGGGGCGGGAGCGGAAGTGATTGGCGGGGAGAGCCCGCGCGGAAGAGTTGCACATGCGGACCTCTCCCCCAGCACCCACACGCTGGAGACGTAGTCTCCGGTGCGGCTTGGGTGAACAACTGCTGAACGGCTCGGAACTGCACGGCGTGGTGAGAAGCTGAGATTGGGTGTGATGCTGCCATGACTACGCTACTAAACTACGGCAGGTCGTGCAGATGCTCTCGGTGGGGCGGTGCCAGAGTGCACTGCCACATGTGCCCCCCCCCCAAATGGACGCGGCGTCCTCGTCGTGTCGCCTAATCGTCCCCGCCCGACTCGGGCGTGTCTTCATCGTCCCCCTTATCTTCTATCCGCAACTCCTCGAGCCCCGTGGCCCACTCTTCCTGCAACTCATTCAGCAGCGTGCTTCTCCTCGGGACGAACTGGCGTAGGAGCCTCGAGCTGAACCTGCCGTCGAGCGGTAGTCCCTCGAGTGTTTCGATCTTGTACGAATTTCGCCGGCGGCTGGTGATGCGGCGGGGTGCTGACCACATGGGCACCATCTTGCGCTCGACCAAGAACGTCGCCCCCGTCTCGTACTTTGTATTGTACACCTGTACAAGGGACCCCGTCTTGAGTATAACCTCCTTCGGCGCGCGCGCCAGGATCTTCTTATCGAATTGGGCTTTGCGCCGCACGGCGTGATCTACCATCTCGGCGTATCCGTCCAACCGCAGCTGGCCCATGTATGCCATCTGCAGCCCGGCGTCGGCTTCGTCAACGGGCAGCGAGGCCTCTTCGATGGGCGTGCGCGCGGTGTTGATAACCATCCCGAATAGGAGCTCATCTGGGGAAAATTTTAGCGCTGGAAGAATACGGTTGTTCAAGGCGAAGACCGCGGCCTCAAGGTGATCGGGCCAATTCCCCGGTAGGTCCTCCCAATCCATGCTTTCGTAGTCATCCTCCCCGAGGTTCGGCGCGCACAAACGCTTCAGCCGCCCGAGGAGCTTCGAATTCATGCCCTCCAGGAGGCCATTCACCCACGGTGAGTATTTCGGCACGATGTGGAGTTCGACGCCTGACTCCTCGCACAGCTGCTTTAGCTCCCGATTGTCGAACTCGGGGCCGTCGTCGCACATGTAGCTCTCGGGTCGTCGGAACTTCCCCCACACCTCGCGTAGGGTCTTAACCGTGGAGGCGCCGGACGCTGCAGAGGTTAGCGGTCGGAGCCACAGCCGCTGCGCGTACACATCCATATTGAGGGAGAGCTTGTGGAAGCCTCCCTTCCCGCGCGGCATGGACAGCGTGTCGCCCACCATGAGCTCGAACGGGTGGCGCCGCGTTATCGGCTCGAGGAGCGAGTTGACGTGTCGCGCCCCGAAGTTCTTGCAGCGCCCGCACTCTTTTATCGCCGTCACGATTGACTGGTCGAGCGCGGGGCTGCAGATGCGGTCGAGTAAATGCACCTTGATCATGTCGCGGTGGAAGTGCCCGTTGTGCTCGTGAGAGTTCCGCGCTAGCGCCACTGCTTCGAGCTTTGTGACACATTCAACTCTGGCGCGTGCGCGCACCGATTTCGGCCCAAGCTTCCACAGCTTGCCGTCTTCGATGTAATAGTCGAGCGCGTGGTGTCGCGCTCGCTTGCGCTCCCTCGGGGAAGTGCCGTGGTCGAGTTCGAGTAGCGCCGCAATGACCTGCTTAAAGACGTTCTCGTCCTTAAACCTGTCAAGCAGGTTAGAATATTGTGTCTCCTCAGCGACGTGGAAAAATGCGTGTGTCAGACCGGTGCGTGCCTCCCAGTCTTCGCAGACTGTCCACTCATGTCCGTCTCCCTTGGCTAGTGGGACGCCGACGAATTTGCGACTGAGCCCGTCTGCGACTACGTTGCTTTTGCCGGAGCGGTGGCGGACGTCGACGATCTGGTGGTCCGTGACAACTTCTCGCCAGCGTGCGTGCGTCGCGTTGAGTTGGTCATTGAGCAAATGATCGCGGAGGGCTTGACAGTCCGTCTCGAGTTCTACCGGGAATCCCCAAATAAAATCAGAAAACTTGTCGAGGCTATACTTCAACGCCGCAAACTCGAGGAGGAACAGTTTGTATCTTTCCTCGGACGCTGACGTTCTTTTGGATGCGAAGCCGACTGGGTGGAGGCGCTTTTTTTCTTTGCCGTTGGCATCGACCGTGATGTGCCATTGCGATAGCATTCCCGCGAAGCCGTATTTGCTGCCGTCCGTCGTCACGATGAAGGGCCGGCCGTCGAATACAGGGCCCTTGAGCACGGGCTCCTGTGTTAGCGCGATTTTTAGAGCCAAGAACGCGCGCTGTTCCTTCGCGCCCCACGCGGCTTCGAGAACATGTGCTTTCATCGCGCGACGGAACGTGCCCTTGCCCCTCCGGCGCGGGACCTCCGCTGCGCGTATAAGATCAGTAAGGGGCTGCGCAATGCCCGCGTATCCTTTTATGAGCGTTCGGAAGTACCCGGTGAGTCCGAGAAACGCCCCGAGGTTTTGGAGATCACGCGGCGTCTTCCAGTCCACGACCGCTGTGAGTTTTGTGAGATCGGGCTTTATGCCGTCGGGTCCAACGCGCCCGCCCGCGAACATGGCTTCAGTGACGAAGAACTGGGATTTTGCGGCGGAGAGCGTTAACTTACGCTCCCGGCACCTGGTGAACAAAACCCGCAAGTCAGCTATTGAATCGTCGAAGTTGTCCGCTGCCATGCCGCCGTCATCGACGAATAGCTCGAAGAGACTACCGACGAGGTCCCCGAGCTCTGTGGCGGTCATATTGCCGAAAGTCGACGGCGCGCCGGTGAGCCCAAACGGCATCCTCTGATAGCAGAAGTATCCGCGGCCCTCCACGTAGAAACAGATGTACGGCTGGTCTTCCTCGCGTATAGCGCACGCGTAGAAGCCCGAGGCGAAATCGAATGTGTGCACCCAGCGGTGCCCGCTGAGGCGCTGTTGCTTCGCGCGTATGTCGCCTTGGGGGACCGGGGCAACTTTGGTTACGTCGTTGAGAGCTTTGAAGCTCTGGCAAACGCGCCACTTCTGCTCTGTGGGCGCGTCAGACGTTTTCGGCATGCTGGGGGTACCTTCGAATTCCGTGTGGAATGCGATCTCAAAACCGCTCGCGACGCACTGGTCATCTACGCGGCGCTGTAGCTCCTCGATCATCAATCCCTCTCCGCTGTGGGCTTTCTGCGCGAGTGTTGTGGAACCGCAGCATTTGACGTCTGCTGGGTTGATGGGGCGGATTACGCCCGCGTCGAGCATCTCATCGATGACCTTGTTGAAGAAGGTGCGTTGCGGGGGACTGAGCGGTCGTTGGTTGATCTTTGTCTTAAAGGTAGCGCCTGCAGGTACGTCGAGTCGATGCTCCGCGCCCGGGATTGCGTGGACCTCGCTCATTGACAGGCCGAAGACGTCCACGAACTCGTCGAGGAGGGCGTCAACTTGCTGCCGCTCGTCTGGCGTGAGGTCCTTGCCGACTTTGATGCGCTGCTTGACCTCCGCCATCCTGCGAGCGTCACGCGGATTTGTCTTCCGCGTGAATAGAGTGCGGTCTGTCGTGCCCGCGGACTCTGGTTGTTCGACGCCAGGATCGTCGCGAAGGTCGCCAGCAGCGTCGTCAAGGTGCCAGATGTCTGCCCATTCCTGTGCCGGCTCGCCAAGGTTGGGTACTCCATCGCGAAGGTGCGGTAAGCGGCTGTCAATGTGTTCGTCAATACACGGCTTCTTCTTCCGTTTCCAAGCTGGCTGTACTCCCCTGAGAGGGGTTCGCGAATCCCCTCTAGAGTGTTGTGCGCGTGGAGTCGTAGACTCCGCCAGGTCTTCCTCCGGTGTCTTCGTGCGGAGTCGCTTCGGCCATTTCCCAGTCTGGGTCTCGGGTTTGTACGCGCGTCGTGGTTTTCTGCGGCCGAGGGTGTCAGTGATGTTGAACGCGACCAGTTCGATGTGAGGTGGGACTTCCCTTGAGGGGGTTCGCGAATCCCCCTCTGAGTTTGTCGCGTGTGGCAGCACGTGACCGCCACTGCCCAGTGCCCTCATCCTCCTCCACGCCGTTCTCTCCTCCTTCGTCCACCGCGCCTTCGCCGCTCCGCTCTCTCCCACCAGCGCCTCCAACCGCGCCCTCGCCTCTGCCGCCACCCCCCGTTGCGCTACCGCCTCTTTCCGCTCCAGCACTTCGCCACGTCGCATCCTCTCCTCCCTCCTTGCCGCAATCGCTCTCCTCCGCTGAGCGCTCGATCCGGCCCTCATGCCCCCGTTCTGCGCGCTGCATCCCCCCTCCTTTTCCCCTCCGACATCTACCGCCTCGCTCAAACCTGGACCCGCTGTGGCCCCTTGCACCGGCACTGGCAATTCCCGCGCGATCGCGCTCTTCCGCTCTCGCTCGCGGCGACCGCCACGCTTCCGCTTCGCGCGCTTACCCGCAGGCTTCTGCGGCTCTTGGGACTTGGCGTCGCTCGCTTGTTGTACCGGTGAGTCGTCCGCTACATCTGCTTCCCCTCCTATAACTGGGTGCTCATTCGGGTTCTCGGAAACAGGTGAGGCGGGATCCTGTACTTGCCTCGTGGGGGTTGCGCTATGTCCCCCCGTGGTTGTTCCGCGCGTGGCCGTATTGCTGGCTGGTTTCGTATCCGGTGCCCTCCACCAGTCACTGGTGTGTGCACTGCTTTTAATTTCAGTCGTCTGGGCGCTAACATCTATCACCGCAGGCTGGTCAATCCGTTCTACAGGCGCGTCGCTCGCAGGAAAGGGTGCTTGCCTCGCGGGAGGTGCGCTACTGCCTCCCGGGAGGTGCGCTACTGCCTCCCGGGAGGTGCGCTACTGCCTCCCGGGATGTTTGCGCGCATTGCGGCCTCCGTCACCGTCATTACGGGGGCCGCCTTCCCTCGTGCTTGCGCATGGCCGTTTTCGATCCGCACTGTCGCGCCGTCGTCACTGCGCAGCAGTATGACATCCTGCTCGTAACCGTGCCACGCCGCAAACCCCTCGAGCAGCGGCTTCCCGAACAGCATTGCCCAAGCCCCGCCGCTCGAGAATACCTCCAACACTCCGCGCCGCGTCACGCCGCCGAGCGTTACCTCTCCGCTCCATGAACCCCTCGACTGCACTAGTTCCCCGTTCGCCATCCGGAGTACGCGCGGTGACCAAGCGAGCTTGCCGAGCGCCTTTCGAGCCGCCTGGTATATCTCCGTGTCCAGTGCACACGCCATCGCCCCGTCGTCTATGACTGCCTCTAGCTCTATTTCCTCCCCTTCTTCCCCTTGTAGTAGCACCTTTTGGATGAATGGTACACTCTTTTCACGCGCGCCCACGCTGTACAGGTCAATGATGTTAGATTGATTGTAATCGTGTACATGGGCATCTGAGATAACCGCTGCCTCGGTTCCCGGCGGTAATGCTCCCTCCCTGCGACCCAGGGTATGCGCGTGGGATTGTTGCACTGCGTCCCCGAGCGGTTCCTCTATGCGCTCGGGGACTCCCCCTCCTCCTCCGTGCTCTCGCTCTCGGGCCGTCCCACGCTGGCTTAGGTGGACGGCCCTTCCGCTTTTCCCTGCATGCGCAGGTACTCCTCGATGACGGCTTGGTCGTACTCCGCGGTCCCGAAGACGTCTTCGCTGGCGTCGGTGACGATGTTGACGGCGACGGTGTTGTTGGTGCGTGCAGCGCGGGTGCGGATGGACTGGACAATCTGGCGCCAGCGGACCTCGACGTCGGGAATGAGGAGATTGCTGGCTGTGGTGCATTCGGCGCTGAAGTGTCCCATCGTCCCACACTTGTGGCATTCCCCGGAGCCCACGGCGACAGTGCCCGGTGTCAGCGGGTATGGGCGTTCTTCGCTCGGCTTAAGCGTGCCGTGCTTCTGCGCGTACGCTGTGATCTGCTGCGTGTACGCCGCCAGTCCCGCTTGGTTACGGGGGTGAATGGTGATGGCCGCCGCCTGGATCATCCGAAGGCGCTCCGAGTCGGCGCGGTAGGCGCGCGCTAGCGCTGTGGTCGTCGGCGCTTGGGGGAAGAGAACGCGCCGCACGGGGTCGACCCGCGCGGGGGATGATGCTGCCATGCCGGAGAAGGCAGTGCTGAGGCCGCGCGTTGGGGTCTGGGGTTGCGCGCGCTGCAGGGTGTTGATGAGGGATTCCATGCCGGCGAGGCGGTCCTCGAGGCGGCGCGCGCCAGCGACGTCGGCAGCGGGGATGTCCTTCATGGTCTGGACGAGCTCTGCCCAGGTCTTGCGTTTCGGCCCGAGGCGTAACAGGAGGGAGTCGGGGATGTTCTTGAGAGCTTGGGGAATTAACCCCCCGTCGTCCTCGATGCGCGCCGCGATCTCGGCGACTTTGACGGCCCAGCGTACCTGCCCCCATTCCTCGATCCCGTCCTCCTCGATACGCACACCCACTTGCTCCGGCTGCAACTTCAAGCTAAGAAGTTCCTCCTGCAGCTCCCCCTTCTCCCGTATCGCCATCTCCTTCTCGGGCCATTGCTTTTGGAATGCCGCTACGAGGTGCGCGAATGTGTCTTTGTCCGCGGCGGCTAGCTTGTTGTACCAGGACCTCGCGTAGCCACCCGATTTCAGGCTGAGTTCGAAGAACTCGAGCTTCTCGGGGTCTTTCCAGGTTGGGTTAAGCAGGTTGCGGCGGCGGATTGCATTCAGGAAGTCGGTGGCGTTTTCCCCGATGCCGTCGCCCTTGAAGAGCGAGGGGCTGAGCTCGGTCATGTTGTCGGGGGGCGGTAGTAGGACAGTGACGATGGCGGCTAGCGCTGTGTGTAGTACGGCGGGGTCTGGCGCGGGTGCTGGCGAGGTAGCGGGAGTGGCTGGGCTCGATGCTCCTTGTGAGGAGAAGATGCTCGATAGGGTGAGCGACGACTCGTCTGAGAGGTCGGGGCTGACTGCTCTGGGTCTGGGTAGGAATCTGCCTGAGGCTGCTCGGTGAGGATACGGTGGGTGAGCCAGTTTTTTTTTTTTCTTTCTTTCTTTTCGGTCGGTCGGTTGCGCTGTAACGGCTACGGTGTGGCGAGTTTCTTGGTGTAGAATCACGCTGTTGTCACCAGATGGAGACGTAGTCTCCGGTGCGGCTTGGGTGAACAACTGCTGAACGGCTCGGAACTGCACGGCGTGGTGAGAAGCTGAGATTGGGTGTGATGCTGCCATGACTACGCTACTAAACTACGGCAGGTCGTGCAGATGCTCTCGGTGGGGCGGTGCCAGAGTGCACTGCCACAACGCAGCGAAAGCGAGCCACCCGCGGACCCCGCTCCGTCCATCGTTTTCCGTTCCCGTCCCTGCGCTGCATGCGGCGCGAAGCGTGATGAAATGCGAAATGCGCGGAGACCGGGTTGCGCGGGCGAGGATGATAAGTGAAACAAGGAGCGCAGCTGCGCGTACGCCGTCCTCGCCCACCAGCAAGCGTTATGCACGAAGAATATGGATCTGCGCGCGGCAATCATCAGCAAGACGCGGGGAGCTGGGCGCAGGGTGTGGCTTGCGGCTCAGGACTCCCGCGGCTCGCGTTCAAGCACGTCAGATTAGCGGAGGGCCGATACGAGTCACAAATCGACTTGTCGTCAGGCGCTTAATGGGCGCTTACTCTCCCCATGCGTCGATTCTTCATGGCGAGCGCAGCGCCTGCATTTGAAGGGAGGCGTTGGGGAGCGGGAGGGCCTGCGCGCGGAGAAGCTCCACACATGGGGAGCCAGCTGCAAGCCAGAAGTGGCTCGGGGAGGCGACAGCAGATGCTGGTGGATCCGGCGTGCTGCTGGCAGCGGAGAGCGTGCAACGACCGCGTGGGGCGTTATCGGAGAGGCGGAGGCGACGGTGGGAGCTCCTCGCTCACTTTTTTTCTGGTCGTTCATTGCTGATCGCTGGCAGAGATGCGGACCCGGCGCGTTGATGGCAGTATCGGAGCCAACTGCAGTCCGATCCAGCGGGACGGCGATCCGCGGACACGGAAGACTTGCGGGCGCGTAGGAACGGCGGATGGCTCGCGAGTTGCGGCCAGGGGTAGCTGGGATACGCGGTCAGCACGAGACGTGGCGCGCGCGGGATGGGGCTCCGTACCTCGACGTCAATCATGACGCCCGGGGCGCACACTCGACGGTGGATGCTAGCCAAACGCAGCCGCAGTAGGACGAGCACATCATCGCGATTCGCGCGAATCAGCGTCTCCGTAGTGAAAACACTTCAAGACAAGATAGATCTTCTTGGGCTCGAGAACCAGGAGCCCATGGGGGCTTTATGCTGCGGGGATCCTACGCTGGGGTGGCAAGAGCGGAGGAACAGAGGAGCACTAGAACCTCAAGTCGATGAAGCAATTGTGAAGCAAAAATGAAAGAAGCGGAAGATGCGCACGTGACCTTGATGCCCTTGACCAAAACGCCTTCTAAAGTGTGAGCAGAAAAATATTGACGCCCTCTTAATAGGCGCTTACTATGCCCTTTTGACTAGCCAAGTGTTTGCGGCCGCCGATCTCCGCGTTCCCTCGCGAATGTTCAGAGCAGTCGGAAGGAAATCACATTCCAGACTATCCGTACGTCGGGAAAGTCGTGTTCCTCAACTTATCCAGCGCCGCGAACGACTGCTATGTTTCTCCTCCCCACAAGGATAAAACTCCCCTATTATTCTTCAGACCGTCGAGTTCTCACGATGAATACAAGAAGTTCCAGAAATACGAATAGTCAAAGCAGCCTCACCTGGATGCAATATGATGGTGAGTTGCAGTGAAGCAACGGCAGGATGAATAAATACGTAGATGAGTGCCCGCGTGTTTTACGGCCCTGGGGTGGCAGAGGAGGGTATGTGGGCCGCGCCGGGATGTCCAGGTGCATAATTCGTCTGCGGCAATACTCAGCGAAGACTCAGCGATGAGGAAGAGACGACGCAATACCCTCTCATTGGGGCTACGTGAGGCAGTCAGGGCTTGGCAATTTGCAAGGATAGGAAGCTCATCCTTCTCTCGTTGAAGCGACACCCGTGATGGCAAAACGGAACCTCGCCGTAGATTGCTCCTAACTTCCGCGTTTGAGGGCGGAGATCACCTATCTCAGATCGGTACTGTCGTACGAAGATAATGTCCAGTCACGTTTAATTGTTTTACCGGTAGCCGAAACGGGTAGCGCGGATTACATTTGCGGGCAGCAACCCGAACGGACGCCCGACCCTGGCTAAGTCCGTGTTTGAGGGCTGGGATCCCTGTCTGCATGTAATCAATGCTACAGTACCGACTGTGGTTCTATAACTTGAAAAGGGAGTCTATGCCATACCGGAAGCTAAGATTGCGCAACCTGAGTGGACTGTGGATACCGCCAGGCCGGTGGAGAGCTAGATTATCGGCTCCGAAGGCCACCTCGCATTGGACCTTGACATTAACCTTAAGATGTTGATCTAGAGCGTTCTGGCCGGCGGTAACTCAGCCCCGCGAGGTCCGTCCTCCCTGACCCGTCGATATACTATCTCCCTATGGGTACTCAGCTTTTCGGCCTATAAAGGCCCCAGGTTGGCGAGTGAGGAAGTCATCCTAGCGGTCCTTCCTTCTTCTTCAACCTCTTATTCACTTTTCCTCTTCCACCACCCTCGCAGCTACAATGCAGTTCTTCGCCTTTGTTATTCTCTCCACCGCGCTGAGCGCCATTGCTTCCCCAATCGCATCCAGGGAGCCTGCCAAGGAGATCGTCGCCCGTGTACCACCGGTTTACTTTATCCCTCGCGTCGATATGCTAACACAATCCACCACAGGGGGATGGCAACGTCAAACTGTGCACAGACAACGACTTGGGGGGCACCTGCACAGTGACCAACTTCGCCAACGGCGCGTGCAACACCTTCGCCAAGGGTGATTCGTTCAATGACAAGGTTTCGAGCGTCGTTCCCGATCCGAACGTGGTGTGCACCCTGTTCTCGTGCGTTTCTTGTTGTTTTGTTTTGCCTCGGGAATTATCACTGAGTTTTTGTTTGAAAATAGGAACACCGGATGCTCTGGATCGACTATACAAGCTACGTTCCCAGGCGTGCAAGCCCTCACGAATTTCAACGATGTGATCAGCTCATTCAGCTGCTTTTTGGCTGGGGGTCCGATCATCTCTAACCCAATTCGTTGAGTCTGTCGAGGAACAATGATATTGTTTCCTCCGGGACCGTTTGACCTGGTGGAAAAATAATCGTTCGGCGTCCGAGATCCTGGTTGATCTGTGGGATGGGTTTTATAATTAGTTCATGGTCAATAAGGATGGAAAGTTGCCAATTCTTCGTTGCAACACTATGGAAGCGACAGATGTGTGCCTGAATTTGGCGACTCGGAGCCAGAGAAGTCAGTAAGAGAGAGAGTGCCGACCAGATCTCTCGAATAGTGTACGGCATTCGGTTGACGCGCGCAGCGGGGCGCCTTCTGCGCATCAAATCTCGATCGACTAATCTACGCAAACATCGGCTACGAATCATGGTCCGTGCGCGTGGCGGACGTATAAAAGAATGTCCTCATCTTCTGTGCAACTCATACTTACCTTGATGGCATAGGCCCCTTCACCTCCCTGGGTCTGTGGGCCGTGGGAACACTCCATAGCACGGCGACCCTGTCCATACAGAGTGCGCCTGCGGCTTGTATGGGCTTAGGCTCATGCATCGTCTCAATATTTTCCAGTTCTACCACGGCCACTCGGCTGGGTAGACCTTTTTTTTTCGATCTTCCGCTGCGCTAACCCTAACCCTAATTACATCTAAAATTTGAATTACATCATGATCTAATATATCTCGCTTCGACCGCCCTTTACTAGGACCCATGACAATAGGTGGGCAGGCCTGATGTGCATTGTGAACCCTGACAAAATTTGACATTTGGGCCGCCAGGCCTGGCCCAAATCCTGACAAATCCACCTTTGGGACGCGACGGCCTGTCCTGAATCCTGACAAAACCGCGTCAGCGGGAGAAAATTTCGAGAAAAAAAAACATGTAGCGCCTATATGAGGCGCAAAAAATGGCCTGGTGCGCGATTCCTGACATTTTTTGCCCGATTTTGGTGCTCAGGCCTGGTGAAAATCCTGACAAAATCCGGAAATCCGGCAAAATCTGTCCTGACATTTCTCGGTTTCAAAAATCAGGCCCTTTGGGGCATTATCATGGGTCCTCCTTCACTGTTGGCTTCTGATCCGTAACCAGTGCAAATGCGTCATAAGGTGGCCTTCACCTGCCTTCACCCTAGGTTCACTGCTCAACCGAATTTGATAAAGTGGAACGACTAGGTCTGCCCATAGTTTCGAGGCAGGTGGAGGCTGGTGGAGGCCGCTAGGTACACAGGGGCATTTTAGACGCTGCGTAGGCTCAGTCATGGGTGTTATTCTGGCCTTGGATCTGGATGGTTTCACAAATGCCAAACTTACGGAAGGCTTGAAGCGCAAATTCCAAGATATTTGTCTCCTCAGATTTCTTCTGGAGGCGCGTGCATGGGTCGGAGCGACAACTTGATTTACACCCGAAATGATTTGATGACGACGGAGAATTGATGGCCATGATCGGCGCCACTCAAAAATTATAAACTCCCGCCCCGCTCAATTGCCAATCCCGAGAAGTACAAGTCTGCCTTCGGCAATAGTGCTCGCTACATTTATTTCATTCCGTATGGCAGACTGGTCACGAGTCTAACAGATGGAATGGAAGCTAAGAAAGTTCAAATTAAATTCAGGGTGAGACCCGATAAGTATGGATTTTGGATAAAATTCAGGATCCTGACCCTGCAGCGCAGAATGGACGGTATTGACGACGGTGAGCTCCGGGAAATGCGCTCCACCAGGTCGTACAGCCACAGAGCGGCGATCAACCGAATTCCATGAACTATGTAATGCTTGTCATCAATCATACTTGAATCGACTCGGCGTCGGAGATGGGTCTTGTCCCCACCACCCAGATCTTTCACCCTCATGGCTCCCGTTTCAGCCGTCCCGCCCGATTTCAAGGTTGTCGAATTGTGAGTGTCATGTCTGTTCCGAGTTTTGGTCTCAGAGCTGACGATGCGCAGCTCAGGACCGCTGGTACACCAACCAGGAATTCCCACCGTGCCACATCTGCTGATCGTAAATATAGCTCATTGGCGCATTGTTGAATTGGGGGCTTTTCGGATCCCTGTCCATTCAAGTCTGTAAGTTGTCTCTGCTCTCCCGACGATGCTCACTTAGATGTTCCAGATCTCTATTACCAAGCCTTCCCAATCGACAAACTGATCATAAAGTGTCTGGTCTATGTTTTATTCACCATCGACGTCGTGCAGACGATTTTGATCACTCACGACGCGTTCGCAACCTTTGGATACAGTTTTGGGGACGTCTCGGCCGTCACCCGGCTACGTTTCGACTGGCTTACAATGCCGATCATTGGGGGCCTCGGTAATCCAGATTCTCGAGATTTGGTCCGCATTGACGTTGTCTCCAGTTGCTTTCATTGGCCAATCGTTTTACGCGTACCGTATTCATTTGCTATCAAAATCGTGGCCCATCCCTGTGTTAGTCGTGATCGTAAGTCTATCCACCGTTGTATTGCCGGCCGAAGATTATGATCCCACGCAGCTCTCCCTTATTAGCGTTGTCGCTGCAATTATTTCCGGTGCCTTTGGCTATGAAGGTGCGACAATTTTCGTGGTCACTGCACACGAGATTAACAATCCCAGCTGAGAATACCGCAAGTTTAACCACCCGAGAGACTTCTGCCGCTGCCGGGGTATTTGCTAGCCGAAAGATCAACCATATCATTGACCTCTTACATAGCTCTGGCTCGGTGCTTCTTCCGTGAGCGACATAGTCATCGCCGGGTGCATGACATACTACGTGAGTCTTTTACTCTTGGTCAGGGATCTATGTAGGTTGACCCAATAGAAGCTGTCAACAATCGACACCGAATTCCCGCAAACCCGTGTCTTGCTCTCAAAGCTGATTCAGTTAACAATCGAGACCGGTTCTGTAACTGGTACGTATTCCATCTGCCCTCCCATCATAATACAAATTAATCGCTGCAGCGCTGGCAACTCTCACCAGTCTCGCACTATTCTACGCCTTTCCCAATCGAAGTTACGGCTTTGTCCCCGCCTTTATCATCCCCAAACTGTACGCCAACACCATTCTCGCCGTTCTGAATGCGCGTCTCCGGAATAAGATATAAACCAGACACTTTGTGGCCGCTGGCCAGTCTGTCGTTTGGGATGGCTTGGTAACGGAGATCTGGAACATCCAAGTGAGCGTTGTCGGGAGAGCAGAGTCAACTTACAGACTTGAATGGAAAGGGTTCAGAACAGCCCCCAATTCAATAACGTGCCAATGAGTTATATTTACGATTAGCACATATGGCAGGGTGAAAATTCTGGTTGGTCGTACCAGCGGTCCTGAGCTGGGTATCGTCAGCTCTGAAAGCAATACTCGAACCAGACATGGCACTCACATTTCGACAATCTGGAAACCCGGGGGAACTGCTGAAACGGGATCCATGAGGGTGAAAGATCTGGAGTGGGGGAGACAAGACCCATACTCTCCGACGATGAGTCGATTTAAGTATGATTGAGCTGGCCTTAGGATGGACCAGATTAGACCATCTTCCATGGCAGATTATGATTCCAGGATCCCAGTTTTGAGCTGCAAACGAGAAAATCTGGAGCAGCGCATGTATCTTGCGTTGTTGAGGATCTCAGTTGCTACTCATCGCCCACAGTTAATCACTAATTACCGACAGACGACGGCGAGAATCGCTATGTGGAACTATCGGGCTCCGATTTGTGCTAAGTTCGGGCAAATAGAGGGATCCTTGGCTTCCACCGGTGAAAGCACAGACTCGGAGAAGACGTGGCCGGTGGCAGATGCACAAGAATCGGCGCTGATCCAAGGATTTATGGTGCGGTCAGTCACAGCAAGGAACAATCGCGACTCGCGCGAGTGAGTACTCGTCTCCTGAACTGCCTATGAAGCGGACAGACAGGGTGAGTGGAAGAAACAAGGAGGGATGCTATGCAGTACCAATGCCATCATGCGACATTGCTGTGCGTGGGCAGTTGATCGGCAACCGCCGGGCTCCGAAAATTCTGCTGAACTTACATATGTAGCCAGCTCTGATTTCAGCTAACTCACTCGGTTGTAACTTCTCGCACTTGAGCCATCGAACCCTGCTGTATCTCCAAATTTCAAGCCTCGAAGTGTGCACAAAGTCATCCGCGGTCCAGTATACTTAATACAGGTTTATAATTGTGGGTAATATAGAACATGAGGGCGTGTGAGGACTGCTAACTTGGTATATTGTACACCGAATTTCCTTAAGATTAATTGAATGAGTCAGAACACTGACTGAGTAGAAAAGGATGACGAGGACGTGATGTCGATCCCTAATTCTCCCGAATCACAATCCAGTCCAACCTAACCCGAGTTCTACTTCAGGATGTGGACGCTACTCGAGGTCAGAGAACTGTACAACCTGAACATCCGGCAACGAAATGCGATACTGTGCGGTTGGAGGTGCAGAATTTATTAGATTCGTTGGAGGATGATTCTGCGCGTTCGGTTACATTTGAGACGCGTAATCCAGATCCACCCCAAATTCATTAATGCGGAATCCGAGGTTTAACTCCTCATAAATAAATAACCATTTCGTACTTCACACCGTACTATACCTTGGAGGGGCCACTTCGGGCACTCCCTTGCGTCAACAGCACAGTCAACTGCGCTTCCAGCGTCCGTATTCGCTGATTCAGTGTCTCGTCTGGAGGGCCCGAATCCTCTCGCGCATTGGCCACACCCTCCGCATCCCCATTGACACTAGCGGGATCTAGCCAGGCCGCTTCTCCGGCGCCAGCGGTGGTTCAGCAACATATTCCGGGGGCAGAATCCGCGGGTCGCCTCGCTGCCGGCGCCCCCTCAGCCACAGGAAAAGAACCGCGACGCCAACGAGCATTCCCGCACCCACAACAGCGCCTGCGATCGCGCCAGGAGGCGTGCTGGTTCTGCTGAGAACGTTTTAGACTTCAGCGCGTCGATCAGTGGATCTGGGGAGACCTCAGCTTATTCGGAACTTCAGCAGCTGGTAGGCTTGCAATTGGACCGAGGCGGTAATATCGGTGGGTTTCTCGCTAGATGATAGGGGTTCGGTCGTAGACGAGGACTATGTGTGCGCTGCTGAGAGTGTCGGTCCCGCTGGTAGCCGTTGATGTGGGGCTGCTGAACGGCTGATTTCGCTGGTAGGCGTTATGTGGTGTGTTGCTGAATATGTTGGTTTCGCTGGTAGTCGTGGATGTGGGAGTATGCTAAGGGTGGTTCGGGTGACGTTGAACTAATGGTCGTAGATGATGACTTGGTACTGGGCGGCGGGGCTACGACCGTCACGGTCCTGTATTCGTCAGTTGTAGGACAACAACAATTAGAGCGGGTGTCACCTGGGTTCGCGCCAGCTTGGACAAGGGTACCAGGGGCACGGTGGTGGGGACGCCGCCGATGGCGGGGCCCTGGGTAGACATCAGCTTGTCCGCATATAAAGGTAGTCGTGACGCACTCCGGGAAAGTAATCACACGAAACCACCCCATAACACACTCCAAATTGTCGCCGACTGAAAGCCGCTGCGACGTGCTGAGCGCTCTACCGCTCCTGTCGGCCGGGCGGGCATTCGAGGATTCCACTATTGGCAGAGGGTGGCGCGGAGCGAGAGAGCGAAGCAAATACAGTGGCAGGCAGACAAACGCGTCTCCTCATCCGAGGGGATACACTGTTGAGATACGAGTCAAATGTGAGTGGCCTGGCTCAACCGCGCCCGCGGTGAATCGAAGAGAGGGGAGGAAGAGGGAGAACAGGAAACTGACTATAACAGCCCATCGTTGTTCACAGGCGCGGAGGTGAATCTGGTTGACAGTTGCTGAAATTCTGATAGATTGATGATCGCTGCGACGCGGTGGACGAGCCACCCAAATGCCGCACAGGGAACGCCGCGAATCTAATATCGGTGGATTTTCATGGAAGGAGATGCAAAACCTGGCCGCCGGGATAGGATTTTTCCAGAATCCGAAGTAATTGGTGAGTCATTACACCGCATTCCACGAGACATGGGTGCTAGAAGTGCCGTGGGAGTCAAATCCACAGTAGTGACGGTGCGAGATGGATGCTGTGCCTCCACACTCTTATGTTATATGTGTGGGACTTCGAAGCAGTCCCGTGAGCCGGCGGGCGGGAGATGATCAGGGCAGAAGTGAAACTGTTGAGCACGCGTGAGATCCGCGCTTGACGACAATCCGACTAGCCACAGTGATAACCAGCCATGGTGCAGCCTGCTTGATTCTGCCTCGACGCAGATACGGGATCGCAATCGAAGCCGACGAACAGAAATCAGAGACGTGGTCTCTGTTGTGATAGCCTGTGTTCCATGCGGGAAGCAAACATAGAGCGGTAACAAGATCCGTGTGCCAGTGATGAATCAGTACTTTGGCATAGAAACACATATCGATGGCATCAATTCTCGGCATTTCGGCGAAGTCTTCCCTTGCTCACGGTCCGAGTTTGGTTGAAAATTATTGAGGCAACAGAAGGGACCAGAGAATACAAGCGTGCCCCAAGATCTCAGTTTGTGCCATGCTTCCATACCACTCCTTTTCGATTTAGCGGACCATCCAACAAGTAACAGTGATTCCCGCGGAGCGCCAGCAACGCCACGCGGACGAGGTCTCCGGCAAGAAGCCCGGTGCATCGACGAGGATCTGTGCCCTACTGCCGTTGAGAACACGCGCAGGATGCGCGGGGCCGCCCTGGGGGACATGCACGAGCAAAGCTGGAAAGGGGAAGAGGATGGGCGGAGGGGAATTTGGGAGCGCGACCGTGATACTATCCTGCTCTGTTCGCTCGCACGCTGCATTGAAAGAGGTCCCCCTCCGAGCTCTCAGATGCTCATGGCGAATGTGCCGTCACCCACTACCCTTCTCTGAACAGTGCGTAATTATAATTCCACATTACCCGTCAGATCTGAGATTATTAAACTAGTAGAGTGATAATAGAAACAGGGCCACGGTCATTGGCGCGACCGCCAACACTGGAGAGGGGCGCCGGCGGATGCCGCCCCCCGTCTTGGAGGTGCTCCCGCTTGAGCTTGAACCGCCGTTCGACGAGGGCGAATCGCTGCTGGAGGACGACGAGTTCGTGCTGCCGCTCGAGCCTGTGCCATCGCTTGAGGGGCCGGTATCGCTACTCGAGGAGCCAGTGTCGCCGCCGGACGTTCCTGTGCCTCCATCGGATGAGTCCGTGCCGCTATCAGAGGAGCCCGAGTCGGTGTCGTCACCCGTATTGCCGTCAGACCCGGCACTGATCTCCCCACTGGACGAGATCGTTACACCGTCCACATCAAACCCAGATGCGTTGCAGTCCGAGACGTATGCTGTATCCAATGCTCATGAGGACCCCGCGATTAACAATACCGTAACACGAGGCGTACCGTCGATTTTGCTCTGCGCGTCTGCCTGCGTGAATGTGCCCGACGCGACAAGACAGCCGTAGCACGTGGCAACGTCGCCGACCATCTGCGTCGCGCAGAGCGAGCTCTCTGCCTGTTGTTCATTTGGTGTGCATATTGGTGATGAGTACCAGCTGCGCGGAGGCTTACGCTCTCTGCTTCCTCGAACGCGGTGCAGGCACTGTTCGTAGTGTAGCAGCTTGATCTCGGCATGATGCGGGTGTGAGGCGCAAGCCCTCTCAGTTGAGGGGGCGATCCCCCGAGCACTACGGTTTTCGTAAGTAATGCGTGGAATGGGACGTGACCAGACCGACCGGTTTTGGCGAAGACGAAGAAGAGGGTCAGGAGGGCAAGCATGTTGCGAAGGGAGGGATCCAGAGAGACCTGGGCATCTCACCGTACGACGCTATTATATATTATATTCCGGTAACGATCATTGGCGCCCGTAGACGCTAACTGCGAGCGCACTTAACTTAAACCGATTGCCTCTCGTTGTGGCGCCATGATCCATCAATCCAATGTGTGACATGTCCCTTAATGTGTGACATGTCCCTTAATGTGTGGCACGTCCCTTAATGTGCCTAATAAGGTCTGACTAGGGAGACTATAATGTGCCTGACCTCTCCGGCGCACGTCCGCTTGAAAAATACCTTTGACTGGAGACGATGATTCAGAAATGAACTTGGTGAAGTCAACTATTTAAATCGATGGTAAATATGGCATAAATTCTGCTTACCTCCGTGGCGCCTTCACCCACTATTTCCGAACGGAATAGTAGTACATACTCCTCAAATGGAAGTTCTTGGCATAATTTGGCCATCCAGAAATTACGCAGGCGTAATAAGACGAAGACGGAAACCAACCGATTAGTGGTTCATCAGAATAGATATTGACAATGAGGAACACGGAGAGATGCAGAAGAGAGCGGAAAATTTGTTGGAGTCTGGTGGTCACACATTAACAGTTCAAGGATACGAGAGTCGGTTGGTGGGAACGGCGGTGTAGACAAGACCTTCTATAAGAGTGAAACGAGTATGAAGGCAGGATCCCGGGACGGAGTAGACTTGGAACCAGTTTGCCTACAGAGTGCAGAAAATGTGGCGAACACTTTTGCCGTAGGCAGACTGGTAGTATTATAGGCCCCCCCTCTGACAACGTTTTTTGATGGCAGGCCGGGTTGTTGCTCTGTGCCACCGTTGGCTTATAGATTTTATAAAACCACTCTCCGACATTTATTCAATAGTCTGTCAAAGTTTCGCATTTTCTGGAGAATTTTTGCGAGAGCTAGAGAGATGCCGGCGGGCACTGTCACGTTTGACCCCCCTACTGACAAAAATGTCACCGATTTTTTTCCGCTCTCATTTCTCATCTTCTAGCAAGTCGAAATCGGGGATACATTTGGAACACATATATTATGCCTCGAGCACTTTTTTTGAGGGAAACGGAAGCCTGGGTACAAAGATATAGCGGAAGTGGTAGGTGATTTGATCAAATTCGACGGATTTCGAGTATTTCAATTTTCTGATGGGCCCAGTTCTGGCTCGAATAATGTATAAGTCTGGGAAACTATGCATGATATCGTAGGGCAGTTGATCCTTTTTCGCTAAGGAATTGACCCAGAGGTACTGACGGCATCAGCTTTTTTACAACATCGGGGTGCAATGTCAGAGGGGGGGTCTATAATAGTACTTCTCGTTCAATCACATTGAGCGGGGCCTGAGTTTGATTTTTTGGCGGAAGCCATCACTAAATCACGGCTGCCATCAATTTCGATTAAACTTTGGGGCCTCTAAGCCCGCCAGCCACAACCTGTAGGAAAATTCTGAAGAGACAGATTTCAAGTAAATGTGATTGCATTCGAATCTTACCATTGAGCCTGGGGAACCAGATTTAAAATGAGCCCAGGGCGGAAGCCATCAAACTCCCGCCCAGCTCAATGTGATCGAACGAGAAGTACCAGTCTCCCTACGGCAAAAATGCTCGCCATTCTTTTTGCACTCCGTAGGCAGACTGCTTATGAGTCTAGGGACGGACGCCAGACGGGCTTTATGTGATTGATGGAGACGAGAGCAGCTGGAGGATGATTACAAGTTAATTTACAACTATGCCCGAAATAATAGCAAGCTGAAGTCCTGGTTGAAGAGGGAACCGAACACCAGGCACATACAGTAGATTCAAGCCACAGACCCGAGACCGTCTCAAGGAAGCAGGAGCAAATGAATATTGCGCCGCGGTTGTGGTCAGGAGCGCGAGGCTGCTCGGGAAATAATCGGTAGGAGAAAGGGTGGACAACAGCGTAAGACGATGTATGTATCCGAAATATGTGAGAGATTTGCATTGGCCGAGGAGTTGAAATTTACGCGACGCGCTGGATGCGTCTGATCACGCCATGGGATAATCTCGGATCCAGATGTTAGGGGGTGATGAGATCAGCGGAGTTTCAAGTCGGAGGCAAAAAGATCAGAAAAAACACCCGCGACATCACCACCCTAACATCTGGTGCACTTGGCATCCGAAGGGTGCGGTCAGTGACATCGGTCACATGTGTCACAAGTGAACTTGCGCGCCGCTTTCTTTCTTTGGGAGGTTATTAAGGCGGTATGCATTCAAATTTCTCACGTAACTCACCTGGAAAGTTGATTCGACCTCTGTGACAAGATCTTGTGGAGAGAGGCGGTCCCCAAACCGTCAAATGTCGTACTTTAACTCCAAAATGAGGAAAACATCGACCGCAAGGAATGTAAAGGCCATAAGTACGCGTCATTCGTGGAGTTAAATGTCCAAATAGTATTTAAAGACTATTAGACTACCTCCCACATCAAAATACGCCCATTAGGGATGTGTACCACAGGTTGGTGACCACATATGAGCGCGAAAGATACCTCCGGCGATCCTACGTTGAGCCGCAGAGCTATGTCGAGCATTTGTAATAGCTATACAGAATATTTGGAAGCCTCAAGCCTGAGATAATTGGGCTTTTGCGGTCAGAGTTCATACAAATAAGGTATACCATATTCAGGCCACTGTATCATAAATAGAATGCGGAAAATTGAATTTGGGCTACTAGGGCTCCAGAATGGATGGTAGGAGTGGCCTGAAAAATTTTCACGTCAATTGGCGCTGTGGAGGAGAAATAATAAAAGAGAGTACAAGCGTGACATGATGGCACCCCTGCTATACGATGTACACCAGACGTTATAGGGCAGCGTTCCTCCATCATTTTCTCATCAAAATCTGCCTCGGATCATATTCCGATTGATCCTATTCCTCCTTGGCATACTTGGCGCTACATACAGTGAACGCCCGCGAGCGCAGCGAGCGAGCCCTATAACGTCTGGAAACGAGGCTAGCCATGGGAACGATCCGGAGTTCCATGTCTTTACTCGACTCTGGCCACTTTAGATGGTCTCCTCTTTTCTTCAAGCTCCTCAGATGTAAGTCTCTTGTTCGACGGGACTCGTAACCTAAGGCTCCAACCGTTTCCGTGTATAAACCGTTTTACACGGTTTTAACCGTTTTCGTTTCCGTTTTATTTGAGCGGAGGTGCAAACAGTTTACAAACCATTTTTACACGGTTTAAACGGTTACAGCCAGAGTACTACCGGGCCCTGCGATTCTGCCTTTACATCTTGAGTGTTTGAGGGCTGAGATGATTCATGGGGTTCATAAGAATGCCCGGTACAGACCCAATGCAAAACAAACTTCTTGTGGAACACGGGGGCGGGACCAAAACAAGATCTATCCCAATCGAGTAATTGATTGATGGCGGCCGGCAATCCCCGTCCCGCCCAGCCCGCCGCCTCCTTTGACTGAACCTCCCGGAGATCGAGTTTCCAAGCCAGACACATTTGGTTGGATACTTAAGGTTGATACGTTGTATAGCTGTGAGCATTATAATAGTGCCAGCCTCCTCAGAATGCGGCCTGGGCTGCGATTGAGGCTCATAATTGACTTTTCTAACTCAAACTTAGGTTCTCCGGCAAAAAACCATTTATAAACGGTTTTACACGGTTTTAAACCGTGTAAGTACCGTTTTCGTTTAATTTGCCCCCAGGTCTACACGAAAACTAAATGGTTGGAGCCTTATCGTAACCGAAGCTGATTATTTTTTCTGCCCGGATTGGCTGTCTGTCCTCCTCTTTCCCACAGCGTTGAAATTCTTCTTCCAAAAAATAAAAACCACGGGAATGTTCTCCAACTTACTCCGGATGGCCCCAGCTGCAATATTGAAGTTCAAATCGAGTCCGACGCCCCGACGCGCCCAAGCCGCGTCTGATGATTGATTGGTCACGCCGTGGGGACGATCAATCCCGTCACTTCCACATCATGTGTTGTGACAAATCCTCCTTGAGTCCTTCCTCCGACTCGCAAAGTCGCATCTCCCAATGGGCTCTCTGGCAACCGTGAATGAGCTCCTGGAAGGTAGTGTCGGCGGTGCCGCGCAGGTCCTCGTCGGTCAACCGCTAGACACCGTGAAACACGCGCACAAATCGCAGCAAGTTCAGTTCTGCAATCTGTGTAGTATCGAGCGGTTGGCTGAGCTAGGTTGGTTACAGAGGGAATGCCGTGAGTTTACTCCTGCGCGTCTCGAACCCATTCACAAACAGTCCATGTACATAGAAAAGGCCAATGGACATCATCATGCAGACCAAGGATTCTTCGTGCTTTACAAAGGTAAAAGCCTAAAAGGGGCCTAGATCTCAACTCAATAATATTGACCAGAGCTCCGGGGATGCAGCCACCACTACGGTATCGCCGGGTCAACATACTCCCCTGCTATTCGCGTTCGGGAGCTGGTTGGATGGGGGTATAGAAAGGAGTGTTAGAGTAGGGAAGGGGGGGGGTGCCTACGGCGTATCGCAGCGCATAATCTCTCCCTTTCCCCGGCTCTCTCTTGCGGGACCGCTCGCTTGCAGCATGGTGGGCGCAGCGAACGCTATCTTAGCGAGTCTTGGTACTCCCTTTCACCTGCTAAGGCAGGGATGTTCTGATTGGTCTGGCAATGCAGATGTCCAAGGTCCTCATGCAGGGGCAGTACGGCGGCGAGACAGACAAATGCCGGGTAATCGCCCAGGAGATGTGGACGTAGTGGGGCTTCCGCAAGGGAGTCATGCGCGGGTACTAGGTAACGATTTTTGCCGTTTTACTCCGTGTTTTCTCATCCACCTTAGACAGGTGACGGTCGCGCGGGAAATACCAGCTGATGCCGGGTTTGTCTTCACATTTCTGAATGCGCAGTAGAACTTACCATTTCTATCTAGCTTTTACACCGGTGAGAATTAACATTATCCCCTTGCCGAACAGTCTCATGGATCCTCGACGCAGCGTACGAATTTTCGAAGCGGCAATTCGGCGCTAAATACGGCGACCAACTCCCTATCTGGGCATTATTGGCCAGCGGATCTACCGGCGGTGTGCATAGCCAAATAAACAGCCCCTCTCGTCCCAACTAGCCCCCAGATCGCATATTGGCTGGTGTGTTACCCTCTCGGTCCGTCGATCTCTCTCTTTTGCCGCACCCCTAATTTTAACTCTCCCAGACGTGATCAAATCTCACATCCGGCCGCGCAAGACGCCGCCAACTGGGACTCCGGTCCAGTACATTGGTCATGAATTCAAGCTGATCGTCGCAGAGTCGGGATTGTAAGTGTTTCCCGCATGACCTCCGCCCTCGATCATATGCTGAGCGATGTATGCTTAATAGCGTAGGGCTCTGTCGCCATTCTGTACGTATTCTAACCACCTCTTCTCGTCCGATTTCAATTCTGAATCCGCTCTTTAGTACTCCGAAGGTAAAGATCCCGTAG